>OY744540.1:10526757-10559257 GCA_963556195.1 Sepiola atlantica | reverse complement strand
TCTCTCTCTCTGTCCACTTTAAAACAAAGCCCTATACCAAGAACAAACACAACTTTTATTAAATCGCCAGTAAAAACAATAATAAAACAACTATGTAACATTAAGGCGATAAAAAAAATCGTACATATTTCGACAAGGTGTTTGTGGTCTTGTGGCAAAACGCCAGATTGCAAACAGTAATAATAATAACAAAAAACATATATATATATATATATATATATATATATATATATATATATATATATATATATATATATATATATATATATATATATATGCAAACATTGTTAAAAATAACAGAATTTGTCAGTTTAATTATACTTTATTTTATTTTTTTTTATTTTTCTAATGGTCTGATATATATATATATATATATATATATATATATATATATATATATATATATATATATATATATATGTGTGTGTGTGTGTGTTTATCGTTCAAGTTTCAAAGTATTGCATGGAAAGTTAATAAAATTGAAATATAAGCCAAATTAGCAATACAAGATTAATTAATTTTTTTTTTCTTACATTAATCCTATCGATTACGGAATAAAATTCCTTCTTCAGGGGTGACCAGTATTGAGTCATTTTATCAAATTAACAAAGAAATAAGTTTCTTTATTCTTGTTTTTTGATGAGAAAAAAAAATGACTCAATACTGGTCACCCCTGAAGAAGGAATTTTATTCCGTAATCGATAGGATTAATGTAAGAAAAAAAAAATTAATTAATCTTGTATTGCTAATTTGGCTTATATTTCAATTTTATTAACTTTCCATGCAATACTTTGAAACTTGAACGATAAACACACACATTACTTGACAGCGTGCCAACGCATTTCTCGTTCGACACCGGTTTTTGAATCCTACCCGCCATCCATAACAGCACGACGATGACGTCGTACCATCAAAGACGTTTATCAAATTAACAAAGAAATAAGTTTCTTTATTCTTGTTTTTTGATGAGAAAAAAAAATTTTTTAAAAATGACTCAATACTGGTCACCCCTGAAGAAGAAATTTTATTCCGTAATCGATAGGATTAATGTAAGAAAAAAAAATTAATTAATCTTGTATTGCTAATTTGGCTTATATTTCAATTTTATATATATATATATATATATATATATATATATATATATATATATATATATATATATATATATATATATATATATATATAAGCCATATTAGCAATACAAGATTAATTTATTTTTTATTTTTCTTACATTAATCCTATCAATTTCGGAATAAAATTCCTTCTTCAGGGGTGACCAGCATTGAGTCATTTTTTTTTCATCAAAAAACAAGAATAAACAAACTTATTTCTTTGTTACTTGATAAACGTCTCTGGTACGATGTCTCCGCAGTGATGTTATCGGCGGTTATGATTCAAATCCGGTGTCGAACGAAAGAAGCGTTGGCTCGCTGTCATGAAAAGTGTGGGTTGGTCGTTCAATTTCAAAGTATTGCTGGGTTAGTTAATAAAATTGAAATATAAGCCATATTAGCAATACAAGATTAATTTTTTTTCTTACATTAATCCTATCAATTTCGGAATAAAATTCCTTCTTCAGGGGTGACCAGCATTGAGTCATTTTTTTTCCATAAAAAAACAAGAATAAACAAATTTATTTCTTTGTATCAAGTAACAAAGAAATAAATTTGTTTATTCAATTTGGAATATATATTGTAAAAACTACGGTAAATAACATTATTTTTTTGGTGGGGCATATATATGAAAATAATTTAATTTATTTTTTATTTTTTTATGAATTTTGGAATATATATTCTCGGCAACCCGGTGAGTAGCATGGGCACATTATTCTTTTGTAAACATTACTATTTAAGGGAAGCGCCCAACCAAACCCACCCACCCCGAAATTTATATATCTTAAACTAATGAATTGATCATTATGAATTCTGGAATATATATTCTAAAAAATACAGTGGGTAACATAAGCACATTATCTTTTTTTGTCAATGTTAACATTTAGGGAGTGCATATGTATAAAGATTGGCTTTTTATTTTTATTTATTTATTTTCGTGAACCGATCATTATGAATTTTGGAATATATATTCTCGGCAACCCGATGAGTAACATGGGCACATTATTCTTTTTGTATACTGTACGATTTAGGGGGTGCACCAACATAAACTAGCACCCGCCCTCAAAACTCTTTTAAAATCAGTTAGATACAAAAGATTTGGTGCTTATGTATCGTAGGGCCGAAAAAATTTTTTTTTTTTTAAATCTTTAATTCTGAAGAGTCAAATAAAGGGGAGATAACTCAAAATTTTCAACCACGGTTTTATCTTAAAATGGATTTTAACGCTCTGAATTTGCAAGATATTTTATATTTAACCAGAGATAATCGCAAACTAATAGACTTCTTGCAATCGCACAGAATAATTTTCGAACAAATTGCAGAATTTTACGCAATGTAAAACTGTCATTTATTTCAAAAACTTATTTTCCTTGTTTCAATTTAGGGGTGGGACGTAATGGGTGAAAATTTCAGATTCATGCGAGTAGTATTTTTTTGTGTTCATTTATACATAAATAACACTAAACAATCAAACATTTTGAAAATTTTGCAAAATTCAGAAGGTGCAGGCCACTAGTTTTTGGCTATTTCACATTCATGAAAACCCTTTCACAGCCTGAAAATGGTCCTAAATTACAGTACTATATCAGATTTAACCATCTATATCGATTCATAGCTTTTGAGGATGTTTTAGGACCTGCAATGTCGCATGAAACCACTTTTTCACCGAAAAATGATGGATTTTGAGTCCCGTGGAGCCCTAACGGCTATTTTTGGCCTGCACCTTTTGAATTTTGCAAAATTTTCAAAATGTTTGATTGTTTAGTGTTATTTATGTATAAATAAACACAAAAAAATACTACTAAACAATTATTTTTATTGGTATTTTTAAGATTTAAAATAATTAAATAAAAACGAACTGTTTTGCAGCTGTACGAAACGCAGCTTCAAGTATTTTTTTTTTTAAAGAACTGCGCTAACAGTTTGTTTTCTGGGTGCTGGTAACCGTAGGGGGGGGGGGGATTTTATCTTCAATTTTGAAGGGGAAGATAACTCTAATTTTCAACCACGGTTTTATCTTAAAATGGATTTTAACACTCTGAATTTGCAAGATATTTTATATTTAACCAGAGATAATGCCAAACTAATAGACTTCTTACAATCGCACAGATTAATTTTCAAACAAATTACTGAATTTTACCCAGTGTAAAAATTTCATTTATTTCAAAAACTTTATTTCCTTTATTTCATGTTTTTTTCCCCTTCCATTTACATATTTTTCTTTTTTTTCTTCTTCTTTAATAATTAATTTATTTTAATAAATCATTTTATTTTTTTTTATTGGTGCCGAATGTGATTGTTTGATTCCTAAATTATCCTTTTACGTATACATTATTTTAACTTTATTTCACATTAATTACAATAATAAAATCCATTTTAAGATAAAAGTTTGAGTTATCTCCCCCTTATTTGACTCTTCAAAATGAAACATAATTTTTTTGCCCCCCCCCCCCACTACAATACGCAAGCGTTATACATAAGCCTTACTATTAGCGACATAAATTATTTTAAAGGAAATACAGTTGGGAAATTGGCACTTGTGCAGTTTAGTAAACAGGGACAGATAATCCGCAGGAAGTAACGACTAATAATTTAATAAAATATAGTTTCTGAAAGAAAAGCAGAAATTAGCCCAAACCAATTTATGCTGTGTTATCTATTCATTTATAACCTATCTACAGAAGAAAAAAAATACCAGCTATAAGCCTTTAAAGCATAAATATGAATTCTAAGCAATGGGGCTTCCAAAGCTCACCATAGAATTTACCCCCTCCCCCCTTTAATAATTAATTTATTTTAATAAATCATTTTATTTTTCATTGGTGCCGAATACCATAAAGCGTTGTGATTGTTTTATTCCTAAATTATCCTTTTGCGTATACATTGTTTTAACTTTATTTTACATTAATTACAATAGTCAAATCCAGTTTAAGATAAAATCGTTGTTGAAAACTTTGAGTTATCTCCCCCTTTATTTGACTCTTCAAAATTAAAGATAACATTTGGGGGGGGGGCATATGATACATAAGCACAAAATTGTTTGTATCTAACTGCTTTTAAAACAGTTTTAAGGGTGGGTGCTCGGCACGCGACACTGGCTGAATGTAAGTGAAATCTCAATGTAAACATTGTCAAGTGCTGGGAGCTCAAATTGTTTTTACCCAATGAGCTAGAGAAGATCAGATATCTATGCATATATATATTCATATATATATATATATATATATATATATATATATATATATATAGATATCTCTCTCTCTCTCTATATATATATATATTCATATATATATATATATGTATATATATGTATATATATATATAGATGAATATGATCAGAAAAGGGAGAAAATGTTCCGACGTAATGAAAATTGAAAAAGGAAAACCAAAGAATATTATTTATGTATGCATCAACGTTTCGTCTTTATTGTAAGACTTCCTCAGGATAATCATTTTGAAGAAAACATCATAACAGGTACAGAATGTTTTGAACTAGCGGCCCAAACATTCTGTACCAGTTATGATGTTTTCTTCAAGTAATCACCCTGAGAAAGTCTTACAATAAAGACGAAACGATGAATATATATACTTTCAAATTAGATCATATAGAAAAACCTGAATATGGCGAATTTTTGTATGTTTAAAAAAAATCTCTCCCCTTTTGATTATGATAATAAGTATTTTATATGGAATTAATTTTAATAGTTTTTTTACCAATGTATTTGACAATGGATCTTTTGTTGTGATTTTTGTTTGTTGTCAATGAAATTTGTAATTTTGGAGGGGGGACATTGTTGTTGATTTATGATTTTTGTTGGGCACCTACAAATCAACATGATGATGATGATGATGATGATGATGATCATCATCATCATCATCATCATCATTTTCGGTTTAACGTCCATTTTACATGGTGGCATGTGTTGGACAAAATAAAAAAAAAATAACTTCCAAACTAACATATCTCTGACCAGGTCTTTATTTATCCCTCTTTCTCTCAAGTCCATTTTTATCACTTCCTCCCATATTTTCCTTGGCCTTCCTCTGCGAACTTAACCTGCTACCTCAACTGTTCTACATGTACTGACCTAAGAACTCTCATCCATTCTTTCAACGTGGCCGTACCATCGAAGTCTCCTGTCCTACACCCATCTCCCTATACTGCGCAGATTTAATATTCCTCTGAGGTCATCAGATCTAAGTCTATCTTTAAGACTCACATTACACATCAATAGCATTATTTTTGTATAATTTCTCACTATGCAACGCATGTCCTCAACCCTTACTCGTCCGGTTTCACTTCCATACATCATTATGCTGTGGACACATGCCTGATAGACTCTTCCCTTGTTCGATAATGGTAACGCTCTACTGGTTAGTAAAGGTAATAGTTCCATCCACTCCTAACTCTTGCTATCACAATTTCTGAAAGTAGTCGAGTGTTTAAATCACTAAATTACATAGATATATGTGTGTAGGTGTGAGTGTGTGTATGTGTGTGTATGTGTGTGTGTGTGTGTGTGTGTTTGTGTATGTGTGTGGTTTTCTCAGTTCTGTTGTGTTAAGAAAACAACTCTAAAAAACGCATAAATAAAAATCATTTTGAAATACAAAGAGAATTGAGTTTATCGTCAAAATAAACATTTGAAACCTTCCCGAATCGATATTGTTAAGGAAATTATGTTGTATTTAAATTTTCACAAAAAACATTCCATTCTTAGAAATATTCCGATGGAAAATAGTTAAAAAAAAAAATATTTTGGAAATATATATATATATATATATATATATATATATATATATTTAACTTTTCTTTCTAAATTGAAATGTAAAAATGTGTTAGGATAGTTTTGCTTTCCGTCTTGTGGGAAAGGGAAGAGACAGAAAGAGAGACATCTCTCTGGCAATGATGCCGTCTTAATGGATGCGTCGTGGAAAAAAGAAAAAAAACAAAAATCCTCCAAGAAAGATCTGACAATGTTTGGCATAAGAACAAAACCAACATGTTGAGTTAAATTGTCAGGTTTAAGTGGGTGAGTATTTTTCGTGGAGGAGCAGGAGGAAGAGGGGGGAGGGGGAGGAGAAGGGTACGTATATCAAAGCGAAAGTGTGAATCGAACAAAAGGGGTCATCCATTATATTTGTAAATCAGAGAGTTCTATTTGGTAAATTGTTCGGAATAAGATATTCGGAAAGGGTCGTCCTTGGAGAGTAGATTCATGGTTAGATCGCGGACTTGAGGCTACAACTGTTGCATATTTGTATGAAATGCTTTTGGGGAAGTCTTTTGGTTTGTCTAGGTATGATTGACATCTTATTACTCTAGCTAGCTAGATAGATAGATAAATTTGTTATATCTACGTATTTATCCAAGTCTTGAACCTCTCTGTAAATATCTATCTATCTATCTATCTATCTATCTATCTATCTATCTATCTATCTATCTATCTATCTATCTATCTATCTATCTATCTATCTATTTGGAGAGAATCTCTCCAAATATGATCTGAGGTTAAGATCGGATTCTAACTGATGAGATCTCAGTTTATAGTAATTGTTGATCGATAACATCGACATGCCAGTGTCGTAGATTTTGTACATGTCTGTGTAAATAAAAATTATCATATATACAGCTCTATTTTGAGCACTCTTCATAAACCCGGTTGAAATTCTTTGGATTACCACCCTGTGGATGTTTTTACCTGGATTATTACCATTATATATATATATATATATATATATATATATATATATATATATATATATATATATATATATATATATATATAAAGTAGAGAACTAAAAGCGAACTTTTAGGAAATGTAAAACCTATTGTGAAAAGCAAACAGCTCAATATACCGGATAGAGTAACTTATCTATCCCAGCAATTTCCTCTGATGATAAGATTTTGATCTTTGAAAAGCCTGGCTTAAGGAAAAATAAATTTAATAAATTGCTGTTTTGCGGAATATACCTTGCATTGAACAACTGAATTGAAAAAAGATCTGCCTCTGTCGCTTTTCTAATTCCTTTTCATCCTTCTATCTATCTATCTATCTATCTATCTATCTCTCTCTCTCTCTCTCTCTCTCTCTCTCTATATGTATATATATATATATATATATATATATATATATATATATGTTCATATCTACCCATCTATCTGTCTCTACATATCAACATGTCTATATTTGACTCGATATACGTACATCTATCTATCTATCTATCTATCTATCTATCTATCTATCTATCTATCTATCTTTTTTAACATAGTTCATCCCAAACAAGGCAAGTTGCCACTGTAGACTTAAGGGGCCACTGAGAATTAGGATGAAAGTTTTGGGGGCCATCCGAAATTGAGAGCTGTGCAGCGAGATGCTTGTTCATATTAGTTTTAAAATTCTGCATGTCGGTACAGTTTGGGAAACAGTGAGCAGGGAGGGAGTTCTATCTATCTTTTCGTTTTTTTATACTATAATTCGCCCCAAAGATGTAAGGGGCTACTGTGAATTAGCGGTAATACCTACAGGGACATCCTAAGTGGGGAGTTGTACAGCGATATGTTTGTTCACATTACATTTAATTTCTGCATGCAGGCAAAATCAGGGAAACAAAGGGCAGGGAAGGAATTCCAAAGACTAGTAGTTCGAGTAATAAAACTATTAGAGTAGAAAGCCTTCCGGCATCTAGGGACCTCTACGGTGAAGGGGTGTGATCTTGCTAATTGGTGGGTCGGTCGGGGATATTTATATCAAAGGGTCACCAGTGCAGCAAGTTCGTCGGAGCACATTCCATTGAAGAACTTATAAAACAAATGCAGGGATGCAACATTGCAGCAATAGGAGAGGGGCTGGATCTAGGTAGACAGTGTGAGACCGATTAGATTAGAGTCTCTTTTTTGGGACCCTGTTTAAGAAGGAGAGACTAGCGGTTGGTGCACTAGCCCAGATGTGACAACAATACTCTATGCATGGGAGAATAGTGGCTTTGTAGAGATATAGAATACTGGAAGGTGTGAGAAGTTTTCTAGCATGGTAGAGAGAGCCCACCTTCTTTGCAGCAGACTTGGGAATGCCTTCTATGTATTGCTTCCAATTCATGTTACCCGTGAATGTTTGGTCGAGCATTAAATGTGACCATCCATTTTTGAAAAGAAGCTTTGTATTGGTAGCATTAAATGTAATCATCCATTTTTTAAAAAGAAGCTTTGTCTTGGTAGCATTAAATGTGACCATCCATTTTTGAAAAGGAGCTTTGTCTTGGTAGCATTAAATGTGACCATCCATTTTTGAAAAGGAGCTTTGTCTTGGTAGCATTAAATGTGATCATCCATTTTGGAAAAGGCGGTTTGTCTTGGTAGCATTAAATGTGACCATCCATTTTTGAAAAGGAGCTTTGTCTTGGTAGCATTAAATCTGATCATCCATTTTGGAAAAGGCGGTTTGTCTTGGTAGCATTAAATGTGACCATCCATTTTTGAAAAGGAGCTTTGTCTTGGTAGCATTAAATGTGACCATCCATTTTTGAAAAGAAGCTTTGTCTTGGTAGCATTAAATGTGACCATCCATTTTTGAAAAGGAGATTTGCCTTGGTAGCATTAAATGTGACCATCCATTTTTGAAAAGGAGCTTTGTCTTGGTAGCATTAAATGTAATCATCCATTTTTGAAAAGGAGCTTTGTCTTGGTAACATTAAATGTGACCATCCAATTTTGAAAAGGAGCTTTGTCTTGGTAGCATTAAATGTGACCATCAATTTTTAAAAAGGAGCTTTGTCTTGGTAGCATTAAATGTGAACATCCATTTTTGAAAAGGAGCTTTGTCTTAGTAGCATTAAATGTGACCATCAATTTTTAAAAAGGAGCTTTGTCTTGGTAGCATTAAATGTGACCATCCATTTTTGAAAAGGAGCTTTGTCTTGGTAGCATTAAATGTAATCATCTATTTTTAGCCCATTCCACTACAGACTGGGGGGGGGGGCATTTTCTAAGGATTCAGCCATTGCCTTGGATATGTGTGTGTTTGTCTTTTTCCACATGTCGAGAATAGATGTCATCAGCAACTATACCCATCTCGGACACAATTGCATAAAAATCAGGAATAATAACGGTCCAAACATCGACCCCGGGGACACAGCCGCATTAATACCATGTTGTTTAAATATATGGCCATCGAGGACAATCTGGATCTATCTTTTGGCTAAGAAGGATCTGATGATATTAAATATTCGTCCAGTAATACTCTACAAATTAATTTTCATGAGAAGACCTTTATGCCAAATCTTATCAAAGGCTTTAGATATATCAAGTGTAACTGCCCTTGCTTCAGCAGCCTTGTCCAGTGTATGGTATATGCGTTCAGAGATGACCGTTAGAATATCCGCAGTAGAATGGGCTTACTTAAATCCATACTGATGGTCAGAAAGAAGTTTAGCATTAACGAGGTGGCGGACCATCGCTAGATTGATTGATTCTATCTAAATCTGTTATATCTACCTATTTACCTCTCTATCCAAGTCTTGTATCTCTGTCTATCTATATATCTATTTATCGATCTATATATCTATCTATCTATCGATTGATCAATCGATCGATCTAAGTAAATACTACTTTTGCATACCAATCATACATCAATTCCTAGATATAAATAACAATTACTTTTCAAACGAATCAAAATAGAATACTATATTCTGTGTTTGTGTATATATATATATATATATATATATATATATATATATATATAATGAAAGAGGACTCTAAAAGCTTCAAGTATCTCAGCGAAAAATATAAAAATCAATAAATTGATTTAATTTGCCTCAAGGTAATTGAAATATGCTCTTTATTTTGCTGAATGAAAAAGAAAAGAATATTCCATATAGTTAAAAAAAAAAAAATGATATATACACATAGTCGTCCACAGACAGATCGTTTCACTGCATCACAACTTTTCACTACAGCTAGACTAGCACACGTTCAAAGCCAGGGATTGAACCTACATCCATCTAGTCGAGAGTCGGCAGTTCTAACCACTATACTAATGGGACGGCCGTCATTCACAAGTGATATTTCAGAGTTTTTATATAAACTCTGATCGCTAATGTACTAGGTGTGACTACCCGGCGCTGCCCGGGATGCAGTTACTTTTTCCATTTTTATTTGTTTGCACGTTCTTAAACTCAAGGTAGACGATTCCTATTATCTTCTTCAATTTGAAATGAATTATCCCCCTCCTGATCTTTATTTTTAGGTGATTATTTAAAAATGTTTCATATTAGCAATCGTCTAAGTATTTTTTTAAAAATAATTAGTAGCTAATTACGGTATATTGCTAACAATAACATTGTACAACAATAACAAATGAAAATTGATTGGTTAAAAGCAAAGTTTGATTTGTAAGCTTAAATGCTATTTGGGTCTGACTTTGATAGTCCAACAAGATAACTTTATATAATGTACAATGCTGCTGAACACAAGCAGATTTACTGGCGGAAATATATTTCATTGTTTACTTAGTCAAGAGCTCACCGTACATTGCCGCTGTCGTAAAATGTGAAGAGATATGGCAAATAATGTAGATAAAAAAAACATGTATTCTGAGTAAGTAATTTAAAAAAATAATTTGTAGTACGTTATATTGCTAATAACATCGTACAACAATAACACATAAAAATTGGCTCGTCAGAAGCAAAGTTTGATTTGTCAGCTTAAATGCTATTTGGGTCTGACGTTGAAAACCCGACAAGATAACTTTATATGATGTACAATAGTGAACACACGCAGCGTCGTACATAAAATTACTGTCGGAAATATATTTCATTTACCTTATTACAAGCTCACTGTACATTTCTGCTGTTGTAAAATTTGAAAAGATATGGCAAATAATGTAAATGCTAAAAAAACATGTAATGTCTGCAAAGCTAATTATTTGAGTTACAACGTGCTTCGCCACATGATTGAGAACAGAACTTCTGCACATTTTTGTCAACACATGTGTCGATAAACAGGTGATACTGAAGTACTTGTTAATGGCGGAAGAAGGGCGCCCCCCCCCCCAAAAAAAAGGGAAGCGCCTAGACGGAAGTCGGAAATAACTTCACTTCCAATTGAAGAGAGGTTTGTCTGTTTGCCTGCCAACTAGCCGATCAATCAGACATGAGAAATGCGGCGTCCTCGCCAGCCCGAGAGGGGGGTGGGGACAGTGGGCACAAGTGGCTAAAACGTCGACCTGTCTAAAAGTTAAATGGTATCTGTCTGTCTGTCTGTCTGTCTGTCTCTCTCTCTCTCTCTCTTTCTCTCTCTCTCATACGCATGCATTTAATTCTGCCTCGTTGTCCTGTTCAATAAAACCTCTTAAAACCAAATCCGGCATGCATGTGTTTATCATTTCAACGGCCAAGATACACGAGTCAGTAGCGATGAAACCTGGGTACACACCTGCGAATGTAAGCAGTATCTAACAATAGTTTCTTCAAGGCTTGATTTTTTTTAGCAGGGAGGTTTTGCTGTTCTCCCACACACAGCACCTGGTATTCCAAAATGGTCACCCATTTGGTACTGGCCAGGCTCAACGTCGCTTAACTTCGGGGATCTAATGAGAACGGGTGCGCCAATGTGATTATACCATATATTTGAGTTATAATAACTGTTAGACCCGATAGGTGAGCGGTGCTCTCAACACTTTCGCAGTGTGATCCCTATTCTGCTCGGATCTCATTTTTAGTTTTGTAGATTTTCTATATCCCCAGTCCCTTCGATAATAACAAATCGTGTATGATCATGCTCCCAGCCCCGAACCCCATATTACCATTCTAAAATGAAATAAGATGTCACCTTTAATGTTTATGAGTGTAGAGCATGTACACAGACCCCACAATATTGTTGTAAAAAGCTCTAATATAAAATTAAAATCACAATTTAATTCTGAAGGAATACAAAAAAAAACGGAGGGAAAGATGGTCTCTGTTAATGGAAACAATGTGCTTGTTACTGGAACTTTGTTACGTCGTATACTTTTCTCAGCTGACACCACATTGAATACAACAACGTGTTTGCCACATAGTAGACTTTTTTTCCAAGAATACTGTTTTCAATACCGATCTCAGGGATAATTTGCTCATCACTGGAACTTCGTTACACGGTATACTTTTTCCAACAACACCATCTTCAATACTGATCTCTACTGTTCAATGATCTTAGTTTTTTCGAGTGCTAAAACCAATCTTACAAATTCTATTAAGATTGTCTTTTATAGATGGCAAAGCACACTAGTCACACATGGTCGATATGCATAAATACTCTTATTCCAGCTGGCACTTGTTCTTTCTCACATCCAGGTTCTGCACTTCAGGCAGAGGCGAACCGTTTTATGATAAGGTAAGTGAAGACTATTTCTGCCACTCGATGCAGGTTCTTGCTCATCACATCCGCCTCAAATTCCTCATAAAAATTTACTTGAGAAAAAGTGTGTTTTATCTTAGTATAGGGCTTTGCTTACAATTAAATCCCTTGGAATCAATTTTTGGAGCCTAGTGTTATATACTGTGTATGACAGCAGAGACGGCATTATATATATATATATATATATATATATATATATATATATATATATATATATATCCGGATGTTTCACTAATTATAAGATATTAGTTGACGCTTATATCTTTTGTTGGATTGCTTCATATATATATATATATATATATATATATATATATATATATATATATATATATATATATATTTAAGCAGTATTTTCTCTGTAATACAAATGTTGTTGAATATGACAGACAACTTATGTGTGGATATCCGTGTGTGGATCCTTTCCATTTGTCGAATCACGATCTTTGTTTCGGTGGGGAATTGGCCGATGAATCTGCCATAACTGTAGGCGTCCCAAGTACTTTCAGGCCCATCAGGGTCCATCTTCAGGGGAATCAGGTAAAGACGATGCTGTTAATGTTAATGTTAATATTAATAGGTAGTTTTGGCGGAAATTATATTATAAATACGGAACTGAAGTTACAACTACAAACATTTTAGAATAATATCACTAGTGTTAAAATTAATTCTGTTAATGGCTGTTTTTTTTTGTTTTCATGTATCACGCTTCTAATATCTAGAGTTTTTGTTTATTATTGGTATGTTCTATTGGTATTGCTCTATCAAGTATGTTGAGCTTTCTATTATCACGATAGGTCATTATTTAAAGATACAACATTTATCTTTAAATTTTCTTTCATTGTTATATATATATATATATATATATATATATATATATATATATATATATATATATATATAAATAAATGTTTCGAGGTACAAAATTTATAAATAGATTTAAAAAGAATACGCGGAAATCTCTCTAAGACCCTTTCGACTATCATCTCGTCAGGAGAAAATCGATAGTTTTAATTAATAATAACGTCGAAAGAAAGAGCAAAATGGGGAAATTGAGTGTGCCAAAATTAACGTTAAAGCGATTAAAATTCAATTTAATGATTTCGATTAAAAGTCGATTAAAAGGCACTACGTTAGGGGATAAAAAAAACAAAAAAAAAACGTTATTATTAATTAAAACTATCGATTTTCTCCTGACGAGATGATAGTCGAAAGGGCCTTAGAGAGATTTCCGCGTATTCTTTTTAAATCTATATATATTATATATATATATATATATATATATATATATATATATATATATATGTGAATAAAAATGGGGATAAAATGATCTGACGTAATGGAAAATTAAATAGGTAAGCCAAAAACTGTTATTTATGTATTTATCAACGTTTCGTCTTTATTGTGAGACTTCCCCAGGACGAAGAAAAATGCAGAAAAAAATCATACAGGCATTAATTTTTGATTTGTCTGAAAATGTTTGCGTTTCGGCATGGCTTTGGATGAAAAAGGAAAAAAAAACAAAAAAACAAAAAACAGCCATGCCGAAACTCGAACATTTTCTGGCAAATAAAAAATTAATGACTGTATCATTTTTTCTGCATTTTTCTTCATCCTGAGGAAGTCTTACAATTAAGACGAAACGTTGATGAATACATAGGTAATATAGTGTTTGGCTTTCACTTTTATTTTCCATAATGTGATCATGTCTCATGGCCTAATGGATACAGCGCTTGTTTACGGAGTCTAGGTTGATTCTTTGGCAGGAATATATATATATATATATATATATATATATATATATATATATATATATATAAAAGATAGGTATGTTTATATGTTTATATATTTGTATGCACTGCACAGGATTCACTCCTAAACTAATTAACCGATCATTATGGATTTTGGAACGCAGTTGCTAAGTGTAAAGGGTCCAAATGTGGGCTATATTTAGTTTAGTTTTATGCAAATAGAGTAAATAGGGTGTGGAAACTCTTTATGAAAATTCAGATGCTCAGATTTTTGTGAAATTTTAACAATAGATATTAGACATCAATTAAAAACTATTCCCTAAATTTAAATTTCTTTGGAGGATTTGAAAGGGTTTTTAGGGGACATAATATGGACACAACCATCCGATTTGAAAATTCAAATATTTCAGATTTGCATTAAATTTAATCCATAGTTATTAGACACCAATTATCAATATTCATTGGATTTTAATTTCTTATATATATATATATATATATATATATATATATATATATATATATATATATATATACAGGGTGATTCATAAGTCACTTAGCTATTTATTTTTGAAATTCTAAAGTTAAAAAATACGGTAATACAAAACAGAAAGTTTATTCAACAAATTCATTTATGGGAGTTTGAAATCACAGCAAATTTTCAAAATTTCTACCTTCGTTCTGCATGCATAGCTCCATTCTTTTTTGCATGGAATTTACAACCTTTTATAGCATATTTGATTGATTATGAAATAAATATATATAGAAACAAATATATAAACGAACAAATTTAAAATAACAAATAGCAGTAATTAGAGAGTAAGATAACAATTATCAAAAGTTCATAGTATGTTTGTGCTTCATATGGTAATCATTTTAAATAGCTAAGTGAAGTGACTTATGAATCACCCTGTATATATATATATATATATATATAAAACAGAAGCCATGGAATGTAATGCTTGAAATTACCTAGAGGCCATTTTTTACATTTTCCCGTAATCGGAGTCAACGTTTTCTTTTGAGAAAACGAATAATATGAAAAAAAATTCTTCTTCCTTCGCCTGCCACAGGGTCTAGACAATTCCTTCCAATAATGGTGTCTCCAGAAGAAGGAAAAAAACAAAAACATTTTCAGGATGTGTGCTGCCAAGAACCGTTTCCAGTGATTTCTTCATCAAATCTGATTCTTCCAGCCGAGATCGAAAATGATAAAACTAAAAGATTGTTTTATTTACAAATAAAAAAAAATAAAAAAAATACCCAAGGGTGAAACCTGTGGAAAACAAAATCCAAATTAATATTTCATACCAAATGTTACGGAATGCCTGCAGGGTTTTTTTTATGTATCTCTCCGTGTCTATAAATAATTTGCGGATTTTCATATAACCAGACTAATATAAGAGACACATGTATATGCCTGTCTCCTTGGGTATGTGTGTGTGTGTGTGTGTGTGTGTGTGTGTGCGCGCGCGCGCGTGTGTGTGTGTGTGAGTGTGTGCGTGTATGTATTGGAATGTCTGCATCTGTGTGTGAGTGTGTGATTTTATGAGTACATTATGATTTTGTGTAATTGCATGTATAAATGTTTGTGTAACTGTGTATGTATTGTTTGTTTCATTTTACTTCAGTCGAAGTTCTCAGAAATCAAGGGGCCCCATTCCTGGGGCTAACACTTGATATCTACATGAGACACATAGATATTCCATTAATGTTCTCCTTTACCTATCAAACGCTGAGTTAGTAAAAAAGTTAATAATACTAATTTTCCTCTCCCCAATTGACCAATTCACTATGTTATAGTATATCTTTCTTGTTGTCTCTTGGTCTTATCGGATTCCAGGACAAGAATTCATCTAGTCTGGTGGAGTATCCAGCTAAGTGCTGTTACTTGAGGTAACATTGCTTGGAAAAGGTGCAGTTTCCTCGTATGAGCCTGTGTATAGTCGTGTTATGGGGAACTTTTTTTGGGCTTCGAATACTATGTTATCTTGAATATTTAGTCAGGGTTTACTTGTAGGAGGAAGTATCCTCATATCAGGTTGTCCTGACAAACCCTTTGTACAGAGAGACCTTAGACACTCGAGGACAGTGTCTAGTAGGCATTCAAGTTCTATCCTATATATATATATATATATATCTATATCTATATATATATATATATATATATATATATATATATACTAATGATTCTTGGTTAAGATGAAATTATATATGCATGTGGATATTTAGTCAGGGTTTACTTGTAGGGGGAAGTATCCTCATACCAGGTTGTCCTGACAAACCCTTGTTAGAGAGACCGAAGAGACCTGAGGTTGGTGTCTAGTAGGTAATGTGCTAATACATTATGACTTTGTGTGTCTGTGCGACTAGTATAGGGATGTGTGTATCTGTGTCTGTGTGACAGTGTGTCGATGTGTGTCTATGCTTGTGTATCTCTGTTTGTATGAATGTGTATGCCTGAGTTTGCGTGTCTGTATATGTGAATTTGTAAGTATTTGTGTTTTCATGCGCATATGCGTGCCCCTCTCTGTGTCTACATGTGTCTATGTTTGTGTGCGTGTGTATTTTGCCTGTGTTTGTGTCCACTGACCTGTTGATGGCTATTAGGCTTAGGAATGTGAAATTTGATAGGAATGACCCCCATACTTTATGCAGATTGTTCTAATCTAATATATACAATTAAGTCAGCCGGATGTTCAATGTTAGACCAATATAGCAATGTATCTGACACGTCTCTATTTGATTTTGCAAGCCAATTTTTAGTTTTTATCCGTCCACCATGTTCTTAAATATAGAAAACTGTTTTTGATGCCGTTTCTTCAAAATAATTACTAAATCGAACAAGTTTCCATATGGATTCCATGTTTATCATCAACATCAATTTAAACTAAAATAGATGCCATCTTTAACTCAGCAGAATATTCACATACTAATACTAAATCTATAAACTAATACTAAATCTATGAACTAATACTAAATCTATAAACTAATACTAAATCTATGAACTAATAATCAATCTATAAACTAATACTAAATCTATAAACTAATAATCAATCTATAAACTAATACTCAATCTATACACTAATACTAAATTTATAAACTAATACTACATCTATAAACTAATACTAAACATATAAACTAATACTAAATCTATAAACTAATACTAAATTTATAAACTAATACTACATCTATAAACTAATACTAAATCTATAAACTAATACTAAATCTATAAACTAATAATCAATCTATAAACTAATACTCAATCTATACACTAATACTAAATTTATAAACTAATACTAAACCTATAAACTAATACTAAATTTATAAACTAATACTACATCTATAAACTAATACTAAACCTATAAACTAATACTAAATCTATAAACTAATACTAAATCTATAAACTAATACTAAATCTATAAACTAATACTAAATCTATAAACTAATACTAAATCTATAAACTAATACTAAATCTATAAACTAATACTAAACCTATAAACTAATACTAAATTTATAAACTAATACTAAATCTATAAACTAATACTAAACATATAAACTAATACTAAATCTATAAACTAATACTAAATTTATAAACTAATACTACATCTATAAACTAATACTAAATCTATAAACTAATACTAAATCTATAAACTAATAATCAATCTATAAACTAATACTCAATCTATACACTAATACTAAATTTATAAACTAATAATCAATCTATAAACTAATACTACATCTATAAACTAATACTAAATCTATAAACTAAAAATAAATCTATAAACTAATACTAAATCTATAAACTAATACTAAATCTATAAACTAATACTACATCTATAAACTAATACTAAACCTATAAACTAATACTAAATCTATAAACTAATACTAAATCTATAAACTAATACTAAATCTATAAACTAATACTAAATCTATAAACTAATACTAAATCTATAAACTAATACTAAATCTATAAACTAATACTAAACCTATAAACTAATACTAAATTTATAAACTAATACTAAATCTATAAACTAATACTAAACATATAAACTAATACTAAATCTATAAACTAATACTAAATTTATAAACTAATACTACATCTATAAACTAATACTAAATCTATAAACTAATACTAAACCTATAAACTAATAATCAATCTATACACTAATACTCAATCTATACACTAATACTAAATTTATAAACTAATACTAAACCTATAAACTAATACTAAATCTATAAACAAATACTTAATCTATAAACTATACCCAGTCTATAAACTAATACCAATCTATAAACTAATACTCAATTCATAAACTAAAACAAAATCTATAAACTAATACTCAAGTCATAAACTAATACTAAATCTATAAACTTATACTCAATTCATAAACAAATACTAAATCTATAAACTAATACTTAATTTGTAAACTAATATTCAATCTATAAACTGATACTAAATCTATAAACCAATACTAAATTTATAAACTAATATAAAATCTATAAACTAATACTAAATCGATAAACTAATACTTAATCTATAAACTAATACTACATCTATAAACTAATACTAAATCTATAAACTAATACTAAACCTATAAACTAATACTCAATCTATAAACTAATATTCAATCTATAAACTAATACTAAACCTATAAACTAATACTCAATCTATCAACTAATATTCAATCTATAAACTAATACTCAATTTATACACTAATACTAAATCTATAAACTAATACTAAATCTATAAACTAATACTAAATCTATAAACTAATACTAAATCTATAAACTAATACTCAATCTATAAACTAATACTAAATCTATAAACTACTACTAAATCTACTAACTAATACTCAATCTATAAACTAATACTAAATCTATAAACAAATACTCAATCAATAAACTAATACTAAATTTATCAACTAATACTAAATCTATAAACTAATACTAAATCTATAAACTAATACTCAATCTATAAACTAATACTCAATCTATAAACTAATACTAAATCTATAAACAAATACTCAATCTATAAACTATACCCAGTCTATAAACTAATACTAAATCTATAAACTAATACTCAATCTATAAACTAATACTAAATTTATCAACTAATACTAAATCTATAAACTAATACTAAACCTATAAACTAATACTCAATCTATGAACTAATACTAAATCTATAAACTAATACTCAATCTATTAACTAATACTAAATTTATCAACTAATACTAAATCTATAAACTAATACTAAACCTATAAACTAATACCCAATCTATGAACTAATACTAAATTTATAAACTAATACTACATCTATAAACTAATACTAAATCTATAAACTAAGACTCAATCTATAAACTGATACTCAATTCATAAACAAATACTAAATCTATAAACTAATACTTAATTTGTAAACTAATATTCAATCTATAAACTCATACTAAATCTATAAACTAATACTAAATTTATAAACTAATATAAAATCTATAAACTAATACTACATCGATAAACTAATACTTAATCTATAAACTAATACTACATCTATAAACTAATACTAAATCTATAAACTAATACTAAACCTATAAACTAATACTCAATCTATAAACTAATATTCAATCTATAAACTAATACTAAACCTATAAACTAATACTCAATCTATCAACTAATACTCAATTCATAAACTAATACTAAATCTATAAACTAATACTACATCTATAAACTAATACTAAATCTATAAACTAACACTAAACCTATAAACTTATACTCATTCTATAAACTAATATTCAATCTATAAACTAATACTAAATCTATAAAATAATACTAAATCTATAAACTAATACTAAATCTATAAACTAATACTCAATCTATACACTAATACTAAATCTATAAACAAATACTCAATCAATAAACTAATACTCAATCTATAAACTAATACTAAATTTATCAACTAATATTAAATCTATAAACTAATACTAAATCTATAAACTAATACTAAATTTATCAACTAAAACAAAATCTATAAACTAATACTAAACCTATAAACTAATACTCAATCTATGAACTAATACTCAATCTATAAACTAATACTCAATCTATTAACTAATACTAAATTTATCAACTAATACTAAATCTATAAACTAATACTAAATCTATAAACTATACCCAGTCTATAAACTAATACTAAATCTATAAACTAATACTCAATCTATAAACTAATACTAAATTTATCAACTAAAACAAAATCTATAAACTAATACTAAACCTATAAACTAATACTCAATCTATGAACTAATACTCAATCTATAAACTAATACTCAATCTATTAACTAATACTAAATTTATCAACTAATACTAAATCTATAAACTAATACTAAACCTATAAACTAATACTAAATCTATAAACTAATACTAAACCTATAAACTAATACTAAATCTATTAACTAATACTAAATCTATAAACTAATACTCAATCTATTAACTAATACTAAATTTATCAACTAATACTAAATCTATAAACTAATACTAAACCTATAAACTAATACTCAATCTATAAACTAATACTCAATCTATAAACTAATACTCAATCTATAAACTAATACTAAATTTATCAACTAATACTAAATCTATTAACTAATACTAAACCTATAAACTAATACTCAATCTATAAACTAATACTCAATCTATGAACTAATACTCAATCTATAAACTAATACTCAATCTATAAACTAATACTAAATCTATTAACTAATACTAAATCTATAAACTAATACTAAATCTATAAACTAATACTTAATCTATAAACTAATACCAATCTATAAACTGATACTCAATCTATAAACTAATAATCAATCTATAAACTAATACTAAATCTATAAACTAATACTAAATCTATAAACTAATACTAAATCTATAAACTAATACTCAATCTATACACTAATACTCAATCTATAAACTAATACTAAATCTATAAACTAATACTTAATCTATAAACTAATACTAAATCTATAAACTAATACATAATCTATAAACAAATACTAAATCTATAAACTAATACTCAATCTATAAACTATACCCAGCCTATAAACTAATACTAAATCTATAAACTAATACTAAATCTATAAACTAATAATCAATCTATAAACTAATACTCAATCTATAAACTAATACTAAATCTATAAACTAATACTAAATCTATAAACTAATACTAAATCTATAAACAAATACTTAATCTATAAACTATACCCAGTCTATAAACTAATACCAATCTATAAACTAATACTCAATTCATAAACTAAAACAAAATCTATAAACTAATACTCAAGTCATAAACTAATACTAAATCTATAAACTAATACTAAATTTATAAACTAATACTACATCTATAAACTAAGACTCAATCTATAAACTAATACCCAATCTATGAACTAATACTAAATTTATAAACTAATACTACATCTATAAACTAATACTAAATCTATAAACTAAGACTCAATCTATAAACTGATACTCAATTCATAAACAAATACTAAATCTATAAACTAATACTTAATTTGTAAACTAATATTCAATCTATAAACTCATACTAAATCTATAAACTAATACTAAATTTATAAACTAATATAAAATCTATAAACTAATACTAAATCGATAAACTAATACTTAATCTATAAACTAATACTACATCTATAAACTAATACTAAATCTATAAACTAATACTAAACCTATAAACTAATACTCAATCTATAAACTAATATTCAATCTATAAACTAATACTAAACCTATAAACTAATACTCAATCTATCAACTAATATTCAATCTATAAACTAATACTCAATTTATACACTAATACTAAATCTATAAACTAATACTAAATCTATAAACTAATACTAAATCTATAAACTAATACTCAATCTATAAACTAATACTAAATCTATAAACTACTACTAAATCTACTAACTAATACTCAATCTATAAACTAATATTAAATCTATAAACAAATACTCAATCAATAAACTAATACTAAATTTATCAACTAATACTAAATCTATAAACTAATACTAAATCTATAAACTAATACTCAATCTATAAACTAATACTCAATCTATAAACTAATACTAAATCTATAAACAAATACTCAATTTATAAACTATACCCAGTCTATAAACTAATACTAAATCTATAAACTAATACTCAATCTATAAACTAATACTAAATTTATCAACTAATACTAAATCTATAAACTAATACTAAACCTATAAACTAATACTCAATCTATGAACTAATACTCAATCTATAAACTAATACTCAATCTATTAACTAATACTAAATTTATCAACTAATACTAAATCTATAAACTAATACTAAACCTATAAACTAATACTAAATCTATAAACTAATACTAAATTTATAAACTAATACTACATCTATAAACTAAGACTCAATCTATAAACTAATACCCAATCTATGAACTAATACTAAATTTATAAACTAATACTACATCTATAAACTAATACTAAATCTATAAACTAAGACTCAATCTATAAACTGATACTCAATTCATAAACAAATACTAAATCTATAAACTAATACTTAATTTGTAAACTAATATTCAATCTATAAACTAATACTAAATCTATAAACTAATACTAAATTTATAAACTAATATAAAATCTATAAACTAATACTAAATCGATAAACTAATACTTAATCTATAAACTAATACTACATCTATAAACTAATACTAAATCTATAAACTAATACTAAACTTATAAACTAATACTCATGCTATAAACTAATACTCAATCTATCAACTAATACTCAATTCATAAACTAATACTAAATCTATAAACTAATACTCAATCTATGAACTAATACTCAATCTATAAACTAATACTCAATCTATTAACTAATACTAAATTTATCAACTAATACTAAATCTATAAACTAATACTAAACCTATAAACTAATACTAAATCTATAAACTAATACTAAACCTATAAACTAATACTAAATCTATTAACTAATACTAAATCTATAAACTAATACTCAATCTATTAACTAATACTAAATTTATCAACTAATACTAAATCTATAAACTAATACTAAACCTATAAACTAATACTCAATCTATAAACTAATACTCAATCTATGAACTAATACTCAATCTATAAACTAATACTAAACCTATAAACTAATACTAAATCTATAAACTAATACTAAACCTATAAACTAATACTAAATCTATTAACTAATACTAAATCTATAAACTAATACCTAATCCATTAACTAATACTAAATTTATCAACTAATACTAAATCTATAAACTAATACTAAACCTATAAACTAATACTCAATCTATGAACTAATACTCAATCTATAAACTAATACTCAATCTATTAACTAATACTAAATTTATCAACTAATACTAAATCTATAAACTAATACTAAACCTATAAACTAATACTCAATCTATAAACTAATACTAAATTTATCAACTAATACTTAATCTATAAACTAATACTAAACCTATAAACTAATACGAAATCTATTAACTAATACTAAATCTATAAACTAATACTCAATCTATTAACTAATACTAAATTTATCAACTAATACTAAATCTATAAACTAATACTAAACCTATAAACTAATACTCAATCTATAAACTAATACTCAATCTATGAACTAATACTCAATCTATAAACTAATACTCAATCTATAAACTAATACTAAATCTATTAACTAATACTAAATCTATAAACTAATACTAAATCTATAAACTAATACTTAATCTATACACTAATACCAATCTATAAACTGATACTCAATCTATAAACTAATAATCAATCTATAAACTAATACTAAATCTATAAACTAATACTAAATCTATAAACTAATACTAAATCTATAAACTAATACTCAATCTATACACTAATACTCAATCTATAAACTAATACTAAATCTATAAACTAATACTTAATCTATAAACTAATACTAAATCTATAAACTAATACTTAATCTATAAACAAATACTAAATCTATAAACTAATACTCAATCTATAAACTATACCCAGCCTATAAACTAATACTAAATCTATAAACTAATACTAAATCTATAAACTAATAATCAATCTATAAACTAATACTAAATCTATAAACTAATACTAAATCTATAAATAAATACTTAATCTATAAACTATACCCAGTCTATAAACTAATACCAATCTATAAACTAATACTCAATTCATAAACTAAAACAAAATCTATAAACTAATACTCAAGTCATAAAGTAATACTAAATCTATAAACTAATACTCAATTCATAAACTAATACTAAATCTATAGACTAATACTAAATCTATAAACTAATACTTAATCTATAAACTAATACTAAATCTATAAACTAATACTAAATCTATAAACTAATACTTAATCTATAAACTAATACTCAATTCATAAACTAAAACAAAATCTATAAACTAATACTCAAGTCATAAAGTAATATTAAATCTATAAACTAATACTCAATTCATAAACTAATACCAATCTATAAACTAATACTAAACCTATAAACTAATACTAAATCTATAAACTAATACTCAATTCATAAACTAAAACAAAATCTATAAACTAATACTCAATTCATAAACTAAAACAAAATCTATAAACTAATACTCAAGTCATAAAGTAATATTAAATCTATAAACTAATACTCAATTCATAAACTAATACCAATCTATAAACTAATACTAAACCTATAAACTAATACTAAATCTATAAACTAATACTCAATTCATAAACTAAAACAAAATCTATAAACTAATACTCAAGTCATAAAGTAATATTAAATCTATAAACTAATACTCAATTCATAAACTAATACCAATCTATAAACTAATACTAAACCTATAAACTAATACTAAATCTATAAACTAATACTCAATTCATAAACTAAAACAAAATCTATAAACTAATACTCAATTCATAAACTAAAACAAAATCTATAAACTAATACTCAAGTCATAAAGTAATATTAAATCTATAAACTAATACTCAATTCATAAACTAATACCAATCTATAAACTAATACTAAACCTATAAACTAATACTAAATCTATAAACTAATACTCAATTCATAAACTAAAACAAAATCTATAAACTAATACTCAATTCATAAACTAATACCAATCTATAAACTAATACTCAATTTATAAACTAATACTCAATCTATAAACTAATACTCAATTCATAAACTAATGCTAAATCTATAAACTAATACTTAATCTATGAACTAATACTAAATCTATAAACTAATAATCAATCTATAAACTAATAATCAATCTATAAACTAATACTAAATCTATAAACTAATACTAAATCTATAAACTAATACTTAATCTATAAACTAATACTTAATCTATAAACTAATACTCAATTCATAAACTAATACTAAATCTATAAACTAATACTAAATCTATAAACTAATACTTAATCTATAAACTAATACTAAATCTATAAACTAATACTAAATCTATAAACTAATACTTAATCTATAAACTAATACTAAATCTATAAACTAATACGGTCTTCCATTTTTTACTGTTAAATTGCAATTAGATATTACTGCATTTTTTTTTTATATATGATCTCCCTGATTATATAGAGTCTGAGATTGGTTTATTTTCTGACGACACCAGGCTTTACTCTTGTCATATTGGCAAAACAGACGCGATCATATCTGAGGCAATGGCTGAATCCTTTGAAAATGACCTCTAGGCTGTAGTGGATTGGGGTCATAAATGGTTCGTAACTTTTAATGCCGCAAAGACAAAGCTCCTTTCCTTCAATAACTACAAGAAACCTCTCCAACCACCGATTGTCATGACAAATAACACCCTACCTGAGAGTTCAACATTCAAACTCCTCGGCCGAACCTTCACAGGTAATATGAATTGGAACAAATACATTGAAGACATTGCCAAGGCTGCCATAAAGAAACTTGGCTCCCTCTACCGTGCTACTAAACTCCTCACACCTGACATTATCCTCTATCTCTACAAAGCCACCATCTGCCCATGCATGGAGTATTGTTGCCACATCTGGGCTGGTGCATCATCTACTAGTCTCTCCCTTCTTGACAAGGTCCAAAAAAGAGTCGCCAACCTAATAGGTCCCTCACTGTCAACCAAGCTCCAGTCCCTGTCCCATCGCCGCAATATAGCATCCTTGTGCTTGTTTTACAAATACTTCAATGGATTATGCTCTGATGAACTGGCTACTCTGGTGCCCCCTCAACGTAAATTCACTAGATCAACTCGACAATCAGCTAAATCCCATCCATTCACTGTGGAGGTCCCCAGATGCCGAAGAGCTTTCTACTCCAATAGCTTCTTTTCTCGTGCTGCTGGACTCTAGAACTCCCTCCCTGCCCCCTGTTTTCCCGACGGTACTGACATGCAGAAATTTAAAACTAATGTAAACCGATATCTCGCTGTGCAGCTCCCAATTCAGATCCCCCCCCCCAAAAAAAAAACAACAACAAAACTCTCACGCTTTTTCGCAATAGCCCCCTTACTCTACAGTGGCGGCCTGCCTTGTTTGGGGTGAACTATGTTAAAATATATATATATATATATATATATATATATATATATATATATATATAGAAAACATGTAAATGACTCGGAAATCTCCACATTTTAAAAACTTTTGATGGTGTGGCGTGAAAAACTTGCGTATTTGTTTAAAAATAATTAGCTCCCATGTTTGTTGATTTTCAATTTCCTTTCTTCGTTGCATATATATATATATATATATATATATATATATATATATATATATATATATATGTATATATATATATGTATATATGTATATATATATATGTATATATGTATATATATATATGTATATATATGTATATATATATATGTATATATATATATGAAACTCTTTTAGCAGAAATACACCAGACAACAGTTGCTTTTTTACACTTCACATCAGTAAGAGGAGAAGGTTAGGGTTAGGGTTAGGGTTAGGGTTAGGGTTAAGGGAAGGTTTGGGGAAGGTAAGAAGACATAGAAGGAAAACTAAAAAACATTTTATTCAAAGAAAAGAAATAAGTACAAGGATTTTAGGAAGTATCAGGTGAAAATGTTATGTTTGTAATAAAAAAAAATAACACATTGGTTCACTCATTGAGTTCAGGTCAGATTGTTTAGATCGTTAAAATGTGAGTTTGAAAAGCCTGTTACGTATAAAAAATAAAAAGACGAATCCAAAATTAATCGCTTCCTGTTCGATATATATATATATATATATATATATATATATATATATATATATAAATAAAAATAAAAATGGCTGATTAGTTTGATCGTACACATTGTTGCAGAGACGATATTGACATACAAATGTTGTTTGGCACAAAACAAATGAAACGGACCGTTAAATATATCTCACAGAAATTTGAAATTTTTGGAAATGTGAAAAAAATAAAAACAAAAATAAAAGTAATAAAACAAACCATGGTTATTGGAATATAATATATATTTTTTGCTCTGTTATCCATAATCGACAAACATTTAGCTGAATCTTCAAAGGAGATTACAAACTAAAAGGATCTGATGATATATGATAATACATATATTGTCTTTAATAATTTAATTATATATATATATATATATATATATATATATATATATATATATATATATATATAAGAGAGAATGGTAGTTTGCTTGAAGCATTGCTGGGAATTGTAATAAATGTATTAAGAAGGCTGTTGCAATGCAGAGAGCCCGATTGATGAGAAGCTGAAAGGAACAAAAATAAACAATCGAAGGAGAAGACTTATAATTATCCATTTATTTTTCTTTCCAATCTTACATAAACAGCAAGTATGGCGTTTGCTGTGTGTTGTGTCCGGATGATGATTAGAAATCATTTGATATTTCGGGAAATACTTCCCCTCGCCAAAAATGGACACAAAAGAAAATGTCCGACTATGTGGAATTCACTAAGATGCAAGATTAAAAAGAAGAAATGTATTTTTATTTATTTAGACCTTGTTTGAATTATTTGATGATCTAATAAATATTGTACTTTTCCGATTGTTATCTGCATCGCTCATTTTCGTTTCGTTTCAGCAACAATAAAAAGTGCAGGTTCTGCCACACAGAAGTGGAGAGGGTGAGGTTCTGCTGGGGGATAGCTACTATACAATGCGACACAAATAAAGTGTGTAAATATCTTCACTGGACCATCTGTAAAAAGTTGAATATCCAGTGTAGCTGCAAGTTCTGGGAGCATATACCAGAAAGAACGGTTGGAAATAATTTATACACCATCCACTATGACTATGCAATTTCTACAGCTACATATCTAGAAAACGGGGCTGTTAAACCTAACATAGTGATATGGGACAAAAGGGAGAAAGTAGCAACCCTTGTTGAAGTCAGTGTCCTTAATGATGCTGGCTTAAACAGGGCTGAAAGGGGAAAGATTACGAAATACCAAGGTCTTATGTACGATATAAAAAAGAAACTAGAATCCCAGGAAGATCTCTATCATCCCAGTAATTATAGGAGAAACCGGACTAATGAAAAATAATTTCAAAACCTGTCTGGCGAATATACCCAGTGAATCGCGTGCAAGAGAGATACAAATAATTGCACTTAAAGGGACGGTTAGAATCTTAAAAAGGTCTCTCGGCTGGAGTGTCTGAAATAGCGGATGAATGTCTGGCATTTGGTAGGATGCCCCATCCCCAGCAAAAACAAAAATATAAGAAATTAATATATGTATATGTATATATATATATATATATATATATATATATATATATATATATATATATATATATGTATATATATATATATATATATATATATATATATATATATATATATATATATATATATATATATATATATATATATATATATGAAGCAATCCAACAAAAGATATAAGCGTCAACTAATATCTTATAATTAGTGAAACATCCGGATAGAAAACTGAAGCTCAATATACTGGATAGAGCATTAATATTATAATATAAAATGAAGTAATAAAATAAGGTGTCAATCAAATTTTATTAGAATTCAAAGTTCATGCAAAGCATCCTTAAGTCCTTAGCTCATGAGTTTTCAAAGATAATTCTTCTCTTCAGAGGACCATTACCGCAGTTATACTACTACAGGTAATAAAATTACGCTTTGAAAATATATAAAATTATATACACAAATACATAAAAATACATAACATCAAACATATCAATCCAAAAACATACTTTTGTTGAATCCATACAGTCCATCCAGGTCATACAAGTTGAAGAAGCATAATCAGGAAGGATATTACTCCAAGATACAAACAGCAGTCCAAATACGTGAAATTGAAGGGGCCGGCAAAGTTATCCAGTCAATTTCACGTATTTGGACTGCTGTTTGTATCTTGGAGTAATGTCCTTCCTGATTATGCTTCTCAACTTGTATGACCTGGATGGACTGTATGGATTCAACAAAAGTATGTTTTTGGATTGATATGTTTGATGTTATGTATTTTTATGTATTTGTGTATATAATTTTATATATTTTCAAAGCGTAATTTTATTACCTGTAGTAGTATAACTGCGGTAATGGTCCTCTGAAGAGAAGAATTATCTGTGAAAACTCATGAGCTAAGGACTTAAGGATGCTTTGCATGAACTTTGAATTCTAATAAAATTTGATTGACACCTTATTTTATTACTTCATTTTATATTATATATATATATATATAATTTTCAAAAGAGATATTCAATAAAAAGTAGAATATCAATCATTTTATTCAAATACCATTTACAAATTATTCTTACACAAAACAATAACGGAAACTTATAGTCAATTTGATGCATTAAACATTCAGCAATATTTACTTTGCTATTTGGTTAACTTCTTGGCCGATAGTAGAACCACCCACCCATAAGTCACTGGCTTAGTGTCCTCAATTACCGGTGAACCCTAAACCAATAGCCTATGTTGCCTATAGGAAAATCGGGACATGACTGTACATCTTTATCCAACCGATTGACCTCGCTAATTTGTGACAAAAAAAAAAAGCAAACAAAACGCTAAAAATATCTTCTTCCATTTTCCACATAGGATTTCCATCTCTCTTTCCAGCCAAAAATTCAAAGAGGCAGCCATCTGCTTCGAAATTATTTCATCGAAGATTTTGCGAGAACAATGGCTATTGTCCTTCTCATTTTTGATCAAAATAAAATTAAGAGACGAAAAAAACAAGAATGGACTATTCTTAAGGTGCGTCCATTCAATTTACGCGTTTAACGATGACAATGCTTTTTTTCAAACTTACGCACGACAGACCAACATAAACGCTACTGCTAATAGAAGACTGGCAGACCAGCGAAAATGCTTTTTCAAACTTAAATGTAATATACCAACTAAAATGTCTTTTTTCAAACTTAAGCATGACAGACCAACAAAAAACGCTAGTACAAGCTAAAGCGTGACAGACCAACTGAAATGCTTTTTAAAACTTAAATAGGACGGGCCAACTAAAACCCTATTACATACGAAAATGCTATTTCAAACCTAAGCGTAACAGACCAACGAAAACGTTTTTTCAAACTTAAATTGACAGACCAACGAAAACACTATTACATACAGAAACGTGACAAACCAACGAAAATGCTATTTCAAACGTAAACGTGACAGACCAACGAAAACGTTTTTTCAAACTTAAATTGACAGACCAACGAAAACACTATTACATACAGAAACGTGACAAACCAGCGAAAATGCTATTTCAAACGTAAGCGTGACAGACCAACGAAAACGTTTTTTCAAACTTAAATTGACAGACCAACGAAAACACTATTACATACAGAAACGTGACAAACCAACGAAAATGCTATTTCAAATGTAAGCGTGACAGATAAATAATAACGCTATTAAAAAAAAACAAGAATGGCAGACTAACGAAGATGCTATTTCAAACCTAACGTGACAGACCGACGAAAATTCTATCTCAAACGTAAGCGTGATAGCCGGACCGACGACCAGAACCTATTATAAAAATGCTTGGACGCATCTAAAATAAGATGCGTCCATTCAATCTACGCGTTTAGCGACGAAATGCTATTTTAAACTCTAGCGAGATCGACCGACGAAAATGCTACTTCATACTTGCCAAACCAACAAAAAGTTTATTTCAAACCTAACACGACAGACCAAGGAAAATTCTATTTCCAACTGAAGCGTGACAGACGAACAAAATTGCTAATTCAAACTTAAATATCACAGACCAACAAAAACGCGATTACGAACAGAAGCTTGACAGACCAACGAAAATGTTATTTACAACCTAACACGACAGACCAATGAAAATTCTATTTTCGACTGAAGCGTGATAGACCAACAAAATTGCTAATTTCAACTTAAATGTGACAGACCAACAAAAACGCTATTACGAACAGAAGCTTGACAGACCAACGAAAAGGTTATTTTAAACCTAACATGACAGACCAATGAAAATTCTATTTTCGACTGAAGCGTGATAGACCAACAAAATTTCTAATTCAAACTTAAATGTGACAGACCAACAAAAACGAAGACCAACGAACAGAGCTTTGGGACGTATGTTCAAACCCCAAAACAAACAAATAAAACAATCCGCCTATGTCTACATACGCGCCGAAATGATTGCTTTTTTGTTGTTGTCTTTTTCTCTCGACTTTGTCTCCGCTCTCAGCTGCAAATATGTTTTGCCTCTAGATTCAAAAACAGTTTCGATCATTGGCTTCTTTTCAACGCCACTTCGCTAATTGTAAAGTCGTTTTCTACTCATTTATTTCAACGTTGTTTTTTTAATACTTTATTGTTTTTATCTTCATTTATTTTCCAATCTGATACATTTTCGTTGTTATTGTCCTTCAGGTTCCTTATTTACGGTAATTTTTTTTATTTCTTCGGAGACACAATTTATGATTTAGTTTCATAGGATATTTAAAATTACATATATATAATACACTGGCGTCCCGGTTTAGAATCTAGCTGTGTCTAACCACACTGACGAGTCTTGAAAAGTCGAAACAGCTGTCTGTGGATATATATATATATATATATATATATATATATATATATATATATATATATATATATATATGTAAAGGAGTAAGGCTACCAACATTTGTAGACTGTTTTTTTCAACATTTATTCATTATTTTGTTGTTTTTTTTTCAACAT
>OY744540.1:10456757-10521757 GCA_963556195.1 Sepiola atlantica | reverse complement strand
AGGTTTTAGTTTTTAAATTATTAGGTTTTAGTTTAGTTTAGTTTTTTCTTATTTGTTTATTTATTTATTTATGTATTGTTAGCCTAAGGTAAATTTATTTATGTTCAGGCAGCTGTTTGCTATCTCACTTCTACAGTTTAATAGATTTTGGGGGTCTTTAAAGTTTAGGATTTCAAATTTTTCATTCAGACATAATCTACACGGGTCGTCTAAATTTCTACATATACTGGCCTGTCGTATTATTTTCCATTGAATTATTGGTGAGCGTCCATTTTCTTTAAGCTCCCTGGTTTGCTAGGGCTGTGTTAATTCGACGTTCTCCATTTCAACATGTGCTTGTGTGGTCATAATATCTGGTTTAACCACGCCTTTTAAATTATTTTTAGTATCTAAGCTAAAATTAAACCTGTTTTCTTTTTTTTAATATTTAATAAGTACGAACTAAAGCCGAAGAATGAAAAAAAAAGGAAAAGAAAGAAAGTAAGGAACGATTACATTTTTATAAAAAAGTGACAGAGACAAAGAGCTAGAGAGAGATAGAGGGATATATAGAGAGAGTGAGAGAGAGAGAGAGAGAGAGAGATAGAGGGAAACAGACAGAGATGGAGAGATAGATAGAGAGAGAAGGGGGAGAGAAGGAGAGGGAGACAGACAGACAGACAGACAGACAGATGGAGAGAGTGAGATAGAGAGAGAGAGAGAGAGAGAGAGGGGGGGAGACAGGCAGAGACAGAGAGATTGGGATATATATATATATATATATATATATATATATATATAAGTCAGGTTCATATTATATTCCAATAACCATGTTTTATTTTATTATTTTTATTTTTATTTTTTCACATTTCCAAAAAAACATAACATTTCTGTGAGATTTTTTACGGTCCGTTTCATTTGTCTTGTGCCAAACAACGTTTTTATGCCAATATCGTCTCTGCGACATTACAAAATCATCAGAAAAATTCACAAAGAATAAAAAGTTCTTGGATTAAAGTGCCTTGAAAAAAACTACACTATACAGTGGTTCATTTTCTGGTGAAACCAAACAAAAAACAAAGAAAAAGAGCAACCTCACACGTGGGGGAACCCACTAATACGCCATTTTGAATTTTTCGTTCACAGCTAGTACAGTTGAAAAGTTGTGTGGACATTTATAAATTTTAATTCAGTAATATTTCTATATATATATAAAGATAGATATATATCGAAAGATATAGAACGATGGAGACATAGCGATATATAGAGAGATGGAGAAGAATGAGAGAGAGAGAGAGAGAGTGTGTGTGTGTGTGTGTGTTTGTGTGTGTATGAGTGCATGCGTGTATAAAATATGTTGTTTTTTTAACAAAAAGATTGAAAAATACAATTAAAAAAACGCAAAAAAAAAATCAAATGTCTTTCAATTATTGTCTTCTTCTTCAGTTCTACTTCCTCTTCCGACGATCAAATAAATTTTAATTCAGTAATATTTCTGTATATAAAGATAGATATATAGCGAAAGATATAGAACGATGGAGATATAGCGATATATAGAGAGATGGAGAAGAATGAGAGAGAGAGAGAGAGAGAGAGAGAGAGAGTGAGAGAGAGAGAGGAAGGGAGAGGATGAGAGAGAGAGAGAGAGTGAGAGAGAGAGAGAGAAAGGGAGAGGATGAGAGAGAGAGTGAGAGAGAGAGAGAGAGAGAGAAAGGGAGAGGATGAGAGAGAGAGAGTGAGAGAGAGAGAGAGAGAGAGAGAGAGAAAGGGAGAGGATGAGAGAGAGAGTGAGAGAGAGAGAGAGATGGAGAGGATGAGAGAGAGAGAGAGAGAGAGTGGGAGAGAAAGAGAGAGAGATGGAGAGGATGAGAGAGAGAGAGAGAGAGAGTGTGTGTGTGTGTGTGTGTTTGTGTGTGTATGAGTGCATGCGTGTATAAAATATGTTGTTTTTTTAACAAAAAGATTGAAAAATACAATTAACAAAACGCAAAAAAAAAATCAAATGTCTTTCAATTATTGTCTTCTTCTTCAGTTCTACTTCCTCTTCCGACGATCAAATAAATTTTAATTCACAAACTCCGTCTTTTATTCCGAATGGAGCAGGTGTCGCCTGAAAATCAACATCTTGTCTTGCGGCTGTTGTCCATTGCTTTTCATTTTCAAACAAGAAAATCTTTCCGTTCTCCTTTCACTCGCGTTTTTTTAAAGTGTTTTTGGAGACTTCTTGTTTAAGTGTTAATAATGATTGGGTTTTAATTTTTACGATTTTTGATACAACTTCACATCTACATATTTCTTTACATTCCTAACAAAAAAACTTCCATCTACTTCCAACTTCAATTACTTTCCACTTCCTCAACCATTTCTTTTTCTTCTTTTCTCCCCCACCACCTGAACTTGTCTACTGCTTTTTTTAAAAATATCCTTCCACTATCATGCATTCCACAAACTACCCTACCTTCCACATTAACATTCCTCCTTCCTTCCTTCTCCCCCCCCCCGCAGTATGCAGTATTCTAGTATGCATCCATTTTTCTACAAATTTACTTATCAAAACAATATCACAAACCAATCATCTCTAATCACACACTCAATGTCCGGCTTTCTGACAAACCTACCCCCGGTCTAACATTATCTAAAAAAAAGAAAGCAATATGGTATTATGAACCTAGTGAAAAGGGACATAGTGTTTCTTATGAAGCGCTGGGCAACGTCGGTTCTTTAAAAATTAAGAGTATTGATTTACTCCTCTCCAGGAGTTAGGCACAAGGCCAGTTTTTATCTTACTCCCACAAGTAAGATGTGACCAAAGGTCGGGTCGGGAAAGTGGGGTTTAAAAATTGCCTGGGCAGCCCCGTCGGCATTCCCCGGTAGGGGCGCCTCAGACAGTAAGCAATAAACTTACTCCTCCCCAAAGCCGGGAGGCGAAGCCTGGGAGGGTGGACCTCCTAGAACTGCACAGGACAGACCCATAGACCGGCGTAAATCAAGCCCCGAAGGCCAAGACAATACCAGTCTATGGGATGCAGTATCCATTGGAACAGATACTACACTTTGATCTTAGCCAAAAGGCCAAGAAAGTGACGATTAGCCAAGTGCTGTGGGTTTTATTTACTCCTCCCCAGGAGTTAGGCACAAGGCCAGTTTTATCTTACTCCCACAAGTAAGATGTGACCCAAGATCGGGTCGAGAAAGTGGGGTTTGAAAAGCCAGCGCTCGAGAGGTGAGCACTCTGGCCATTTAAAAATTGCCCGGGCAGCCCCGTCGGCATTCCCCGGTAGGGGCGCCTCAGACAGTAAGCAATAAACTTACTCCTCCCCAAAGAGGGGAGGCAAAGCCTGGGAGGGTGGACCTCCTAGAACTGCACAGGACAGGCGTGCAGTATCCATCGGAACAGATACTACACTTTGATCTTAGCCAAAAGGCCAAGAAGCCAAGTGCTGTGGGTTGTGAGGTGCGATTAATGGGGTACATCCATTGAGGTCAGCTGTGGACTCATATAGAAATTAGGTAACTCATTTGTTAGCTTGATCATGTGATATAGGAAGGATTTGAAGTAGAGTTTTAGTTGCTGAAGAATTCTTAACAAAGAAACATTTAATGTATGATCCGGGTAGATGGGAGTGCTTAGATCCTTCGCACCACTATTTACTTGCCTCCCATGAGGTCGGTCTCAATGTGGGAAAAATCCAGCTCCCCAAAAGGGACCACTCTGGATTGGGACAATAATTACCTCAGTCCAGAATGATTTTTCCTTAACTGACCGAGACCAAAAAAGATGAAGTGTAGTATCAGAACAGATACTACACTTTGCTCCTTGCGTTTCTTCTCTGAGGATAGTTCAGAAGCAATTCTTAGTTAAGAAAATGGATATCCATTAGATAAGTGAATAAAATGGATTTTCTTTGCAGTCGGACCAGTGTCCTTGGATTAATTGCAATTGTCGCACCGTGTCATCTACTGAACATTTTTCCAGCGCTCCGACAACAGGTGCCCGTTGCAGATTTCCTCATCTGGAAAAAGTCTGGCAGAGATTTTAGACATGATTTAGCATCTGTGCGCGTTTGCGTCGGGGCTTTCATGATGGAACGAGCTATGACAACTCTCTTTTCGACAGTGATTAAACTGTATATCTTCCTTTCTTCGCTCGTTCTGCATTCCATCGTTCAGTGAGTCTTCATGGTCAGCAGACATCAGCTTCCCTGCAGTTGCTTAGCAACGCTTGCATTGTCCTCGATACCAAGTGTCGCCGTCATCACTGTTTAAGCCTGAGTGGCGTCGGCGGTTGCGGGTCGGCGTTCGATCGTAATGACAATGTCTTTTGAAAAACGCTAATTGAGATGAGCCACCTCCACCCCCCAGAAAGTGTGTGTGTGTGTGTGTGCGTATGTGTGTGTGTGTGTGGGTGTGTGTGTGGGGGGGTGTCTGTGTGTGTGTGTGTGTGCGTGTGTGTGTTTTGAGAAAGGCTTGATATAGCTGGAGACGAGGATGCGGAATAAGGATTGTTTGGTTAGGAAGGAATTGATGTCAACTACCTGAGAAGGCGATGTTTGTCGGTTCCTGGCTTCGAATCTTTCGGATGTGGGTTGTGACGCACATATGTCTTCAGTGAACTGAAGGGAACGAAAGATTGGCCCCAAATCTAATCGGTTGTGCTGAGAGTTCAATTCTGTCGGAAAATCATGAATTCGAGGTGTGATCAAAAAGTACCAAGACAAAAGGATTATTTTTTATATATACTAATAAGTCACCGCTTACCAAAGCCGAAAGGCCACTCAAGGATAAAGGTTAATGAGTTTATCAGGCGGACGACGAGGCAACAGCTTCAGAGAATTGAAATTCAACAGAATTTGGTTATTTAAGAGGACGGCTCGACAAGAATTTGTTAACATTGAACTTGAAAACAACCACGTTGTATTCAGCTAGGAAGCAGCACCGTAGTATTGTGTACCACAGATGGGAAGTTATTGGAAAGAAACTTTGTTCATGGAAGTTCCATTTAGTTTTAGGTAGACATAGGAAGAAAGGCAAAATTATTTGAGTAGTTGAAGCTATAGGAGTTTTTGTTGTGAATGTTTTACAGAGGGAACCAGAGATTGGAGCTCAGTCGAGCACCTGCTATGAAAATAACGATAGAGTAGAGAAAGACTAGCAACGTCTCTTCTATGAGAGAGGGTGCTATGAGCGGCACCTCCCCAGACGGGGTAATCAATCTTATCAAAATTGAAACAAAACATGACGAAGGATACATAAATTTTCCAGCTATGTGAAAAACGTATCAGGATTAAATTTATATTCATCAAAATAAAAGTTAAGAATTCATTGAAAAGTCCTCGGCCTAACATTCACAGACAACATGAATTGGAATAAATACATAGAAGATACTGCCAACTCTCTCTCCCTCTCTCCCTCTATCTATCTATCTATCTATCTATCTATCTATCTATCTATCTATTTATCTCCCCCTCTCTATCTATCTGTATATATATAAATGTCTATCTATCTATTTATCTCTCTCTCTCTCTCTCTCTCTCTCTATATATATATATATATATATATATATATATATATATATATATATATATAAATGTCTATCTATCTATCTATCTATCTATCTATTCTCTCTCTATATATCTATCTATATCTATCTGTCTGTCTGTCTGTCTGTCTGTCTGTCTGTCTGTCTATCTATCTATCTATCTATCTATCTATTTTTCTCTCCCTCTCTATCTATCTATCTATCTATCTATCTATCTATCTATCGCTATATAAATGTCTATCTATATCTCTATCTATCTATCTATCTATCTATCTATCTATCTATCTATCTCTCTCTCTATATATCTATCTACATATATATATATATATATATATATATATATATATATATATATATATATATATATATATAAGTATAAATTTTTATTTATACAAACATTATTGGTTACATATGTGCATACATGTTTCGGTTGCACTTTCCCAAGAAAGTCAACCTCATCAGACCGAGAATCTTTCAGGCATTCCTGAAAGATTCTCGGTCTGATGAGGTTGACTTTCTTGGGAAAGTGCAACCGAAACATGTATGCATATATGTAACCAATAATGTTTGTATAAATAAAAATTTATACTTATAAACAGCTCTACTTGGTATTGAGCACTTTTTATAAACACTTGAGTTTCTACGGATTTACATTTACAGAAACCAATACATATACGATATATATATATATATATAAATGTCTATCTATCTATATATTCTCTCTCTCTCTCTCTCTATCTATCTATCTATCTATCTATCTATCTATCTATCTATCTATCTATCTATCTATCTCTATATCTCTCTCTCTCTATCTATCTATCTATCTCCTCAATCTGTAAATAAACCATCTGTTCTTCCCTTATATTAATTCCTATTTTAATCACAAAAATATTAAGAACAATATTTTTTGGTGTGTCTATTAAAAGTAAAATAAATCGTTTCCTTTATTTTTTATCGATTATTACGATCAAGCCTCCTCTTCTTTGCCCATAAAAGTAAACTTGAATACTGACTATTCTTACCTTTCTTTATTACTAGCAGGGCTACCCGGCGTTGCACAGGGCCACACAACAAAAAAAAATATAAGAGAGATTAAAACGTGTGTAACATCTTTATGTTAAATCTCACATCTCTCAATCCGTCTCTCTATCTTTCTCTTCCTCTTCCCCATCACCGTTTTTCCACATCCCTCTCCCTCATCCCTCTTTTACCTCCACCCAGCACATCCCTCTCCCTTGTTTGAACGTATTGAAAATAATAATGATATAAGTCAATCACCTCTCCTTTATATAATAGATATTATTAGAAATGGCTGAAAAACCGGGTCCCCCTGACGAAATCTAGCCCAGTTGACTCCCAAAGAATGAATAATTATTTATCCAGGGCAACGCCGATCAAGAACATAACAACTTTGTGGTTGTTTGTTTTTTAGTTTTTGACTTCTAGCTGGACATACACACACACATACACACAGACAACTTTCCTTTACATGATAGATTATTGTCATCAGTTATTATTAAGATTAAGCCTACCTTACTTTGCTCATAAAAGTAAATTTGCATACGTGATTATTAAAGCGAGCCGGACACACGTGCGTTCACTTTTATTATATGTAATACAAAGTGAATTCAATAAAATTTCAGTTTTAAGCAGAAATTAAATTAAAAAAATGAATGCGTAGGTAATAAAAAAAATATCACATACGTTAAAAGAAAATGCCGACTGACGCCGTATTTATCGGAATTGAAATAAATCAAGAATGAAAGTTTCACCTTCTGAAAAATGTGAGCTGTGTTCATAAAGTACCAAGACTGATGTTGTGTTCACCCAGACAGAAAGTTAATTCGACATTTTAAAAAAAAAATGCAATTTTCTTCAAACTCACCAAGACACGTGCGGGTGAGGGGGGGTGGGGGGTGTTCCGAAACTGAAATTGTTTTCATCAAAACATGAAAAAAAAAAAAAACAATCAATGAAACTTGCGTTCTCTTCACAATTCAAGCTGCGTTCACAAACTATTCGAATTGAAGACGAATTTCTCGTGACGATTAAACATGGATAAAAGTTTCTTATTCGTCCCTTTATCATTCTGGTTCGTCTCCTCCTCCCCTTTCTTGTTTCCCCCCTCCCCCTAATTGTTCTCATTCTCTCCCCCTCCTTGTTGTCCTTCTTTCCCACATCTTGTTCTCCACTCCCCCTTCTTTTTGTTCACTGCCTCCTTTTTATCCTCCTCCTCTTTCTCCCCCCTCCACTCTTTTATCTTCTTCTTCTTCTTCTTCTTTTTCTTCTTCTTCTTCTTCTTCTTCTTCTTCTTCTTCTTCTTCTTTTTCTTCTTCTTCTTGCCCTCATCCTTATTCTTCTTCTCAGTCCATCTCCTCTTTCTTCTTCTCCTATTCCGTGTCCCCATCCTTCTTCTTTTTTTTTTTTTTTTTTTTTTTACTAATGAGTCATTTGTAGCAGTAGTACTACAACAGCAACAACAGCAACAACAGCAGCAGCAGCAACAACAGCCACAGCAGCCGCCATTAACGATGTTTAAAATATCTGCTTGACGTGTAAGCTGTGCACTGATTTGAACAAACATTTAATTTCGATTCTGATTTGTCCAATCAGAAACAATGACTCATAGGAGCAGAGCACTGGCCCCGAAGGCTATTTAAGGGAGTGCTCAGCACTGTTCTCTCTCTTTAGCCACAGATAGGCCCACGTCGCTAAGTTCAACCACTAAAACTCCTCTCTTGGGACACAAACTCAGACCCGCCGAGCCACGAGCTCTCAGCGTCGACAAGAAGGCTTCCATATCCAAGATGGCTGACCTGCCACACATGGACTGATTCTCAATACCAGTTCCACACACTTACTTACAAACCACATTTTGCTTTTAAAGTAAGACCTACTCCGTACGAAATTTCTCCGAAGAACACTCTCTGCAAACAGGAGAATGTTCTTAGGAGAAATCCATACTGACGTGGGTGTTAGTTTAAAGGTTTGTAAGTGTGTGTTACACTGGTATGTGGAATCAGTCCACGTGCAGCAGGTCAGCCATCTTGGATATTGAAGTCTTCTTGTCGATGCCGAGAGCCCATGGTTCAGCTGGTTTTGGTTTGCGTCCGAAGAGAGGAGTTTTGGTGGTCGAACTCAGTGATGTGGGTTGATTACGCAGTAGGGCCCTTTCTTGCGGCTAACGAGAGAGAACAGTGCCGAGCACTCCCTTAAATAACTTTCGGAACCGGTGCTCTGCTATTATGAGAGATTGTTTATGATTGGACAAATCAGAATCGAAATGAAATGTTTGTTCCAATCAGCGTCAAGCAGATATTTCAAACATCGTTAATGGCGGCTGCTGCTGCTGCTGCTACTGTTGTTGCTGTTTGTAGTAAGGACTACTACTGCTCCATCATCTCAAGACTAAAAATCCACTCGAGGATAAGGGTTAATGAGATGAATGGATTGACAGTTGAATGATGGTGAATAATATGAGAAGTTTGAAAATCTCCATTCTAAACAACAAGCGATCCAGAAAACAGCAATTATTTCTCCTTTGTCAGAAACATCACTCTGTGAATGTGGAGACTAAGGACAAAATAGGGGAAGCGAGAGATACAAGGCTGCTTCTTCCCCTCCTCCTCCTCCTTCTTTTCTTTTTCCTTTCCCCCTCCTCCATTGTTGTCTTCCCCCCTTCTCCACTCCTACTTCTCCTTGTGTTTCATTCTTGTACTTTGCCTCTCCTCCTTTTTTTTGCTACCCTTCATCCTCATCTTCATTCTCCATGTTTTTTCTATCTCCTTGTCTTTCACCTCCTACTATCACTCATCCTCCTCCTTCTTCTTCTTCTTCTTCTTTTTCTTCTTCTTCTTCCTCTTCCCCTTCTTCTTCTTCTTCTTCTTCTTCAATAAGTCCCTCTCTTAGCCCCCTCTCTCTTTCTTCTTCTTCTTCTTCTTCTTCTTCTTCTTCTTCTTCTTCTTCTTCTTCTTCTTCTTCTTCTCAGCCCCTCCCCATGTTTTCTTTTTCTTTTTACTTCAAGATATAAATCTTTAACACCACAAATAATCTTCTTTTCAGGGGGAGGGAGCCGGGGGGGGGGGGGGGGGAAGGATCGATGGATCTCAACAAACAAAATCTAAAACAATCACACTGACGACAATTTTAGATTTTTCCTGAGGAAATTTAAATAAATAAACATTGTCCTCCTGAGAAATCCTGCGTTCTTCCTCTCCTCACAAACGGCAATGGCGAACGTTGTCAACATGTATTTTCGAATCTGCCAAAACAACAAAGCCGGAATATCTCATTTGATTTGATAAAACATTTCAAAAACAATCTCGAAAAATAAAGAGAAAAACTTTAGTTGAAAGTAAAAAAAAACCAAAAAAGCATGAGAAAAATTAACCAGTTTGAAATGATAGTCTTCTTGAGGTTGAAGGTTCAATCCTAACTACAGGCGATGCTAATTAAGAATAAAAATAAAATTTACTTATTTAACACTGCTACTCAGTCATGGCTGACGGAATAAGAACAATCTACCCCGTGGATAAAAGATCAATGGCATAATCACATTGACACACCGGTTCCCGTTAGACCACCAAAGTTAAGCGAAGTTGAGCCTGGTCAGTACTAGATGGGTGGCTTCTTGGGAAAACCAGGCGCTGCGACGCGTCCCTTTAAAATTAAAACTGAAAAAAAAACCCCCAAAAACGTCGTTATCTCCTTTGAATTTAATTCCCTAAAAACTTCTTCCTGCTGAAAAATCTGGCTCAACCCGACCAGGATGAATGCCGCACCAGGTGGATAAAGGGTTCAGTTTTGAAATTCTGTATAAATTCTCGAGTTTGACATAAAGATTCCCGAGTTCGAAAAGATGTGCTGGGAGGTCACATCTGTTATGAGAATAGCATAAAGAATAAAAGTATCCAAATGATACAATTTTTTTTACTTTTCAAACCTGAATATTGATTTTATTTTTAATATTGTCAATTTAATATTTAAACAATTAAACTACAAACAAACTGTATCTACACGGCGTTGCCCGAGAGTCTAAATATCAACCGTGACAATATTTTTGTTTCGCTGTTCTTGTTCTTTTTAACGAATCACATTTTTATAAAATAGGATTTTGAAAGTTAAATTATTTAAAGTATTGATTCATTTCACAAAAATGGTACATAACTATAACTAATGCGGTGACACAGTTCCGCTCAAGGAGGCGAACGAGACAAAAGATCTCCTAAATGGCCATCGCGATCTCCCTTAGTACCTATTATTCACTCCTTCACCAGAAAGAGGTCTACATGGGAATTACCAGCAACTTTTCACCACAAATTTCGGGAAACGATGGAGGACCGCTTTCTTCATCAGGATGCCTGGAGCTTGGAATGGACTTCCAGGAGCTTAGAATGGACTTCCAGTAGATGTAGTAAACGCTCCAACGACACAGCAATTCAAAGCTAATTTGAACAGGTGCTAAGCTATTGTATCCTCTTCTGTGTAAATTTCTACAGTCCTTTCCCTACACGGCAACTGAAGCAGGCTTGTTTAATTTTTTGCTAAATTTATTGAATTGAATTGAATTGAATTTTGTTAAGGTAATGTTGATTGCTTATCTGTATAAAAGGATTGAATGTAAAAAGTTTCTAAAATTTTATAGCCAGAAATTACCTTCTATTCAACAGTTTAAATGCTTCTAAAGAATATGAATACTCTTATGGATACTCTTATGATATTAAAATAGAAAATATTTTGGAGATATGAATAAACCTGTGAACCATAAAAAAGATGTTGTTGTTTCTTTAATAAGATCTTGTTCTAGATTAGCTCAGGTCAATGCATGTGGTTTGATGACAGAGCTGAGAGTATATGCAGCGACTCGAATGCGACTCTGGAACAGATTTGAGCAGAGACAGATGGATGAAGGCACCAACAGAACCCAAAAGAATTATTGGACGACAAGACGGCGATCATCATAATCATCGTCATAATCAGACTAGAGTCAATTAAAGCATGGAGCTGACTCACACTTGGCTGGCCGTGCTATGCAACAACAGTTCAGATATCCAAAATCACAATGAATATATGTACACACAGAACTCTGATGTGGGTGTTGTTAATATGTTTAAGTTTTTTACAGACTGAGAAAGATCTCGTTTTGACAAAAATACTTTGACAAAAATACTTGTGTGTGGCAATATTGTTTGCTTTGGACGGCTGGGCGAACTTTGCCGGACTTTATGTGACAACGGCACGATGTGTGACAACATGTGCACGTATGTGCAATGTCTCATCTTGTTATGGCCAGTGAGCAATCATCGTCTGACGATAGTCACTGTCGTCTGCTTTTGGGACTGGCTGGCTGGCTGTTTGGTCGGGACAATCGTGCTGCAAATCAAACATTATGTAATAATGGAACAAACCATTTTACTTTTTAATATAAAAATATATATTTATTTTCTTCCGAAGCACATTTTTATAACTTTGCAGAGAATGCAACAAGACGCGTGCGTCTCTTTCAAAATTCAAACCAGTCTCTTAATTTTCAATCTCTTTACCAGAGAGAGAGAGAGAGAGAGAGAGAGAGAGAGAGAGAGAGAGAGAAGGGAAGAAAGTGAGAGAGAAGGAGAGAGAGACAGAGGGATAGAGAAAGAGAGAAAGAGAGAGAGAGAGAGAGAGAGAGGGAATACAGCCGTCATCAGTGTTTCAACAAATCTCGGTGACAGGTTTTCTTTGACCTCTTGAACCTGGCTGGTGTCTCCAGCATTGTTTATATTTCAGCTGACATCGGATTACACCGAATACCCCGATCAGTGAGCTGACATTTTTAGTGCAGCGAATTAACTTTATTTGCAACTCAAGTCTGGCGCAAGGGTTACGAATATAACAGGACGCACTTAGCTCCCCAAAAGATTACGCATTGCGCCACATGTGTATTGATCAAATTTCTTGTGCTTGGCGGCAATAAACCATTATAGATGTGCAGACGTTAACAACAAAAAGAGAAATTCTTTGCAGTTCAAACGTAGTTTTATGCGGGTTCGACAGATCCACGTAGGCACCGGAGCGTCATCAAAGGACAGTTGAAAAAAGCTTTGTTCATAGTTGAAAATGTCCAGGTTTTCATAAAACTCTCACATTTATTCATGTTTTTGTTATCAAAAAAGTACATTTTCTGATAAAGGACGGAAGATTGTCCGAAATATTAAAACCTATGATAACATCTATAATTTACATGCTTTTATAGTTTCCATCACACCATTCTTTGTTTATTTGTCAAATGTGAAAAAATTCATCACTTTTAGCCGAGAAACATTTTATATATATATATATATACACATTATATATATATATATATATATATATATATATATATATATATATATACATTATACATATATATATATAGTTATGAAAATATATTTATGGCTTATATTATCATCCATAGACAGCTGTTTTGTCATTAACAACCGAATTATCTGTGTGACTTGACCTAGCAAGTGTATCCACACTGAGATTCGAAACCCGAACAGCCGGTCACATAATGTACTTAATCCATTACACAAACAGACTCGCCACTAACAGTACAAGAAATTATAGCACTATATCTAAACTTTCTTTGTTTACATTTTTTTTACAATGCTAACAGTAACCGAGAGAAATCTATACTTTACAGAAGATTATTGCTTAACACTAAGTGGGAACTGTTATTTCCTATGCTAGCAAGCTCAAGCTATATATATATATATATATATAATTAATTAATTTTACTGCTTATCAAGTGGAAAAATACTAAGAAAGCAGCTATGTCTTATCGCCAGTAAAAACAATAACAAAAACACTAGGTAATATGGCGATAAAAAATCGTACATATTTCAGCAAGGTGTTTGTGGTCTTGTGGAAAATTAATAAATATATATATACAAAATTAAAAAATTATTACAAATTAAAAATAGGGCGACTTAAAGCAATATTCTTTACTGGTTAGGAAGTGGAGAAATACTAAGAAAACAGCTATGTTTCTATCGCCAGTAAAAACAATAAAACAACAATATATATATATATAGTAATCCAGGTAGAGTAAAAATCCACAGGGTAGAAATTTTTTTATTCGAACATTTACAAGGTCTGCTACACTGGCATGTCAATGTTATCGATCTACAGCTATCAAGAGCTGAGGTCTCATCAGGCAGAAAGTTTTGGACTTCACCGACCAAGTCGGATCACAAAAAAACTTTCTGCCTGATGAGACCTCAGCTCTTGATAGCTGTAGATCGATAACATCGACATGCCAGTGTAGCAGACCTTGTACATGTTCGAATAAAAGCATTCACTATATATATATATATATATATATATATATATATATATATATATATATATATATATATATATATATTTATATATATATATATAAAGATAGATGAAAGAAGAGGGATAAACATGTACGAATGACAAATTTATTTCAATTTCGATTGTTCAATGCAAGGAGTACTCGGTAAAAATAAAAATATGTTTATTATTCTTTCCTTAAGCCAAGGCTTTTCAAAGAGTAAAATCTTATGACCAGAGGAATTACATAGATAGATAAGTTGGCAGTGGAAAAGCCAAAATTTAAAATTTAATTTATTTTATATATATATATATATATATATATATACAGTGGACTCCTGCTATTTGCGGGATCACCATTCGCGGTTTCACAAATTCACGGATTTTCAGCATAAGCATACTTAACATTTTCTTCATAAATTCGGTAGAACTGCCTGGTTGAAGTTTAAAAAAATACTTAGTAAAATTTATAGGGGGGGGCAACCTGGGGGTGGGGAGTTGGGCAGAAAGATGTTTGTCCACATTACATTTAAATTTCTACATGTTGGTATGGTCGCGGAAACAGGGAGCAGGAAGGGAATTCATAAGGCAAACGGTCCGAGGAAAGAAGCTATCAGAGTAGAAAATCTTCTAGAATCTAGGAACTTCTACAGTGAAGGGGTGGGATTTTTGTGATAGTCGGGTGGGTCAGGGGTATTTTAGTTGAGGGAATTCAAGTGCAGTAAGTTCATCGGAGCACATTCTGTGGAAGTACTTGTCAAACAAGCACAGGGATGCAACACTGCAGAGATGGGACAGGTGTTGGAGCTTGGCAGACAGTGCGGGACCTATTAGGTTCGAAATTCCTTTTTGCACCCTGTCCAAGTGGTTGGTGCACCAGCCCAGATGTGGCAACAGTACTCCATGCACGTACAAATGGTGGCTCTGTGGAGATAAGGATACTGGCAGGTGTGAGAAGCTTTCTAGCCCAGTAGAGGTGGTTTACCTTCTTTGCAGCAGACTTGGCAGCATCTTCTATGTACTTATTCCAATTAATGTTGCCTGAGAATGTCAGACTAAGGAGTTTAAACGTTTGACTCTCGGGGAAAGATGCTATCGGCCATGGCAATCGGTGGTTGGAAAGGTTTCTTATAATTGTTAAAGGAAAGGAGCTGTGATCACCCAGTTTGGGCGCCATTCTACTACAGGCTGGAGCCTAGTGGTTGGTGCACTAGCCCAAATGTGGCATTAATACTTCATGCACGGCCGAATGGTGGCTAAGGTAAAGATATAGGATACTGGCAGGTTTGAGAAGTTGTCTAGCCTGATAAAGAGAGCCTACTTTCTTTCATTAGATGAATATCCTTCGAATTTGAACACAATTGAGCATGACAATAACATCACTTCCTCCCATGTTTTCCTTAGCCTTCCCCTGCCAACTGACCTTGCTACCTCAACTGTTCTACATCTACTAACCCAAGAACTTTCATCCATTCTTTTAGCATGACCATACTTTTGAAGTCTCCTATTCTGCACACATCTCTCCATACTGTCCAGAATTAAACTTCCTCTGAGGTCGTCAGATCTAAGCCTGTCTTTAAGAATCACATTACACATACATCGTATCATTCTCAGATAATTTCTCTCCATGCAATGCATGTCCTCAACCATCACTGGCCAGGTTTCACTTTCATGCATCATCACACTGTGTACACATATCTGATAGGCTCTTCCCTTGGTTAACAGTGGGCATGCTCTGCTGGTTAGTAATGGCAGAAGTTCCCTGAACTTACTCCAGTAACTCCTAATTCTTGCAATCACACTGTGCTCCAATGATATCATCGAAGTGAAAAAATCATGATTGAGAACAAAACTTCCGCTGAAGTACTTATTAAAGACATCTTCAGAGCCGTATTAAAAGAAAATTATTTTTGCAGAAAGATTTTTACAGCATCTAGTATTCCCAAATCGTCACCCATTTTGTATTGGCCATGTTCAACGTCACTTGACTTCGTGGAATTAATGAGAACCTGTGTGCCAACGTGATTATGCTGTATTACTGAACAAAAAGTTAAAATCGTAGAATTCAAGTTATTCCAAACCGGATGGGTTAAGGCAAGGTAGGATTGAACTCGGTGCTGCTACCCGCGTAAAGTTCTAGAGGAAAACCCAAATTGGCAAAACAAATGTTTTTTAGAATGAACTACATAGCCAAAACTATTTTTTAGAACAAACGATATAGCCTAAATCAGTTGTTATATAAATATCCTTCCTATTAGTATGAAACATAGCCCAGATTAGTTTTTGAAGAACCATATCGCTAAAATTAGTGTTTTAGAATGAACCATATAGCCAAAATGTATAACCGAAACCAGTTTTCTTCGAATAAACCATGTAGCCGAAATCAATTTTTTAGAAGAAACTATATAGCCCAAATTTGTTTTAGACGTAACCATACAGGCAAAGGCAGTTTTTTTTAAAATGAACAATATAGCAAAAAAGTTTTTCGGAATTAACCATATAACCGAAACCAGTTATTTTAGAAGTAACCATATAACCAAAATGTGTTTTTAGAATGAAACATATAGCCGAAAGAAGATTTTTTAGAATTACCCCCCCCCCCCCAAAAAAAAAACTGAGTTTTTTTTAGAATTAACCATATAGCGAAAAAACAAAACAAACAGTTTTCAGATTGAACCATATAACCCAAACCAGTTTTTTTTTTTTAGAATCAACCAGTTTTTCATGAATAAAATTCCCATCTTTATTTATTTAGATGCCAAAATCAGGGTGTTTTATTTTATTTGAGACATTCTGTATAATGGATACCCCCCCCCCCACTCACTTTCACTTACCCCCCCCCCCCCTCCCAACGATGTCTTTCATTCAAGACACTCACTTCCCCCAATTTTCTGATTGCTAATAAACTTCACAGACCCACACACCTGAGTATTTTTAACTGTGTGTGTGTGTTATGTACGTGTACAGAGTCGGATTTTCACCTGCTAAGCCCCTCGGCAGGTGAAAACGTGACGCCGTTCTCTGAATTAAAAATAATTATGCATGATTATTATTTATTAATGATTAAAAAATCAAATTAGGTAAAAAAAAATCCTTTTAACTAATTAATTGATTCGTTTGTCGCATAGGAATTAATTACTGCCCTTAACGATTAGCAATTAATGAATAAACATTTTGAAACAAAGTTTAAATTTCATAACGCACCACTTTGTAAAATAGGTATATTTGATATTCTATTTTTATCTTTTTTTTTATAATAATTCACCTGTTGGCGGTCTCTTCTCCAACATGCGGTCGCCATATTGAATATGTTATGCTATTCTGGATAATATGTGGCCAGAATAAAAAAGAAAAAACGATCATGTTGAAGAAATGATAATAATAAAGAGATGGTAGAAGTTACACACGCGTACACATACACACACGTGCACACATATTATATATATATATGTGTGTGTGTGTGTGTGTGTGTTTGTTATGTAGTTCTTCAAATTTTTCAAAATTCAAAATGGCATAGTAGTGGGTCCCCCACGTGTGAGTTTGCTCTTTTCTTTGTTTTTTATTTGGTTTCGCCCAAAAATGACCCACTGTATAGTGTAGGGGTTTTTTTTCAAGACATTTTAATCCGAGAACTTTTTTTTATTCCTTGGCGATCTTTTTGATGATTTTGTAGTGTTGCAAAGACGATATTGACATAAAAATGTTGTTTGGCTCACGGTAAATGAAAGGGACCGTAAAAAATACATCTCACAGAAATGTTATGTTTTTTTTAAATGTGAAAAAAAAAAAAATAAAAAGATGGTTATTGGAACATGAAATGAACCTGACATATATATATATATATATATATATATATATATATATATATATATATATATATATATATATATATATACGTGTGTGTGTATATATGTTTTGATTATGTAGTTACCCCAAGTAGTAAGCTCAATGGGTATTAGACGTTCCAACCCTACTAATATTTAATTTCAGAGCAGTTGTAAATTGAGGTGTTTTCCGACAAATACAAGGTTTTGTATCAAGCAAAATTTGTCTTTATTTAAAACATTAAAGCTGTTTCTCCATAGCCAATACAATCCGACTTCCGGACATCAACCGTGTTAAGTTCTTCCAGCCAGGTGCGTGTCTGTGTCAAGTACGTTTTATTCCTGTTGGATGACATTTCCGTTATACCCAGCCCGGATATCTAACACCATGAGGGCCGAGTAAGACACGAGGTCAGTTTTGAATGTGAGTAAAATCCATCTCCCCCAAAAGGGCACTCTTTTTGAGGAAAAAATTAAAAATTGATTAAATCTAGAAAGATTTCTTTCTTCACTGACCGAGGACAGAAAACGTAAAATGTAGTATCAGAACAGATACTACACTTTGCAACGTATAAATATGGGGTAGCAGATTGTTGTGGCCTTGTTTAGGGTCCGGAATGAAAACACGAACACGGGGTTTAGGTAAAACAAGTGTATTGGAGAAAAATATATACAACAGAGAAACAAGAGAAGTGGTACGTCAGTCCTGACTGCCAGTGGGGTTTGTATTCAATGGTATTTAATTGCTTCCCACCGCAGCAATATGTGACACAAGGTCAGGAAAGTGGGGGAAGAGTCAAGCCAGCGCCCCTAAAGGAGGAGCACTCTGACCTAGCAAAAATAGCCCCGTCGGCATTCCTCGGTCAGGACGCCTCAGGCAGTAGGCAATAAACTTACTCTACCCAAAAGAGGGGAGGCAAGGCCTGGGAGGTAGCACTTTCTAGAACTACCCAGGACTCAACCCCTCAGCCCGACAGATAAAAGGTCACCGAAATCGCTCGGTCTCTGCCGGACCGAATGTCGAGAACGAATCCTCGACAGATGTTACGCAGTTCGAAGACTGGGGTTGGATCAATGGAGGTTGTTCTTCATTAACTGAGAAACCTAATGCTTCGAGTATTTATTGAGAATGGACGAGTCCAAATGTTCGTTATAGGTATGGCACCATAACACAGATCATCCTGGTTTTAGCCGATAATGAATTTGAATATATCCAAGACAAAAGAAATCAAAAGTAATTCATTATGGTCAAAAGAAACGAAAGGAAACTTCTCTCGGATATTTTTCGGATGAAAACTATATGTATACACATTTGCATGTTTAAGGGCATGGTTATGTCCTACGTGCCAACAACAGCCTTGCCAAAGTGGCATAAGAACTGACAGTTGAGGGACAACGATCAAGAGTACAGCCAAAACAGTGTTGGCTCAGCACGCTTGGCGATGTTCCAGAGAACTCTAACTTGAAAATCGCCGGTATGCACCCCGATAAGACACACGACTGAAAGAAAATGGTGGGACAAAAAACATCTGCCCACCCTGTGATATGATGCGGGACAAAATAACATCTGGCAACCTGTGATATGATGCGGGACAAAATTACATCTGGCGACCCTGTGATATGATGCGGGACAATATAACATCTGCTGACCCTGTGATATGATGCGGGACAAAATAACATCTGCCGACCCTGTGATATGATGCGGGACAAAATAACATCTGCTGACCCTGTGATATGATGCGGGACAATATAACATCTGCTGACCCTGTGATATGATGCGGGACAAAATAACATCTGCCGATCCTGTGATATGATGCAGGACAAAATAACATCTGCCGATCCTGTGATATGATGCGGGACAAAATAACATCTGCCGACCCTGTGATATGATGCGGGACAATATAACATCTGCTGACCCTGTGATATGATGCGGGACAAAATAACATCTGCCGATCCTGTGATATGATGCAGGACAAAATAACATCTGCCGATCCTGTGATATGATGCGGGACAAAATAACATCTGCTGACCCTGTGATATGATGCAGGACAAAATAACATCTGCTGACCCTGTGATATGATGCGGGACAAAATAACATCTGCCGATCCTGTGATATGATGCGGGACAAAATGACATCTGCCGATCCTGTGATATGATGCGGGACAAAATAACATCTGCCGATCCTGTGATATGATGCGGGACAAAATAACATCTGCCGACCCTGTGATATGATGCGGGACAAAATAACATCTGCCGACCTTGTGATATGATGCGGGACAAAATAACATCTGCTGACCCTGTGATATGATGCAGGACAAAATAACATCTGCTGACCCTGTGATATGATGCGGGACAAAATAACATCTGCTGACCCTGTGATATGATGCAGGACAAAATAACATCTGCCGATCCTGTGATATGATGCGGGACAAAATAACATCTGCTGACCCTGTGATATGATGCGGGACAAAATAACATCTGCCGACCCTGTGATATGATGCTGGACAAAATAACATCCGCCGACCCTGTGATATGATGCGGGACAAAATAACATCCGCCGACCCTGTGATATGATGCGGGACAAAATAACATCTGCTGACCCTGTGATATGATGCAGGACAAAATAACATCTGCCGATCCTGTGATATGATGCGGGACAAAATAACATCTGCCGACCCTGTGATATGATGCGGGACAATATAACATCTGCTGACCCTGTGATATGATGCGGGACAAAATAACATCTGCCGATCCTGTGATATGATGCGGGACAAAATAACATCTGCCGATCCTGTGATATGATGCGGGACAAAATAACATCTGCTGACCCTGTGATATGATGCAGGACAAAATAACATCTGCCGACCCTGTGATATGATGCTGGACAAAATAACATCCGCCGACCCTGTGATATGATGCGGGACAAAATAACATCCGCCGACCCTGTGATATGATGCAGGACAAAATAACATCTGCCGACCCTGTGATATGATGCGGGACAAAATAACATCTGCTGACCCTGTGATATGATGCGGGACAAAATAACATCTGCCGATCCTGTGATATGATGCGGGACAAAATAACATCTGCTGACCCTGTGATATGATGCGGGACAAAATAACATCTGCCGACCCTGTGATATGATGCGGGACAAAATAACATCTGCCGATCCTGTGATATGATGCGGGACAAAATAACATCTGCCGATCCTGTGATATGATGCGGGACAAAATAACATCTGCCGATCCTGTGATATGATGTGGGACAATATAACATCTGCCGATCCTGTGATATGATGCGGGACAAAATAACATCTGCCGATCCTGTGATATGATGCGGGACAAAATAACATCTGCCGATCCTGTGATATGATGCGGGACAAAATAACATCTGCCGATCCTGTGATATGATGTGGGACAATATAACATCTGCCGATCCTGTGATATGATGTGGGACAATATAACATCTGCCGACCTTGTGATATGATGCGGGACAAAATAACATCTGCCGATCCTGTGATATGATGCGGGACAAAATAACATCTGCCGATCCTGTGATATGATGTGGGACAATATAACATCTGCCGATCCTGTGATATGATGTGGGACAAAATAACATCTGCCGACCTTGTGATATGATGCGGGACAAAATAACATCTGCCGATCCTGTGATATGATGCGGGACAAAATAACATCTGCCGATCCTGTGATATGATGTGGGACAATATAACATCTGCCGATCCTGTGATATGATGTGGGACAAAATAACATCTGCCGACCCTGTGATATTATGCGGGACAAAATAACATCTGCCGATCCTGTGATATGATGTGGGACAATATAACATCTGCCGATCCTGTGATATGATGTGGGACAATATAACATCTGCCGACCTTGTGATATGATGCGGGACAAAATAACATCTGCCGATCCTGTGATATGATGCGGGACAAAATAACATCTGCCGATCCTGTGATATGATGTGGGACAATATAACATCTGCCGATCCTGTGATATGATGTGGGACAAAATAACATCTGCCGACCCTGTGATATGATGCGGGACAAAATAACATCTGCCGATCCTGTGATATGATGCGGGACAAAATAACATCTGCCGATCCTGTGATATGATGTGGGACAATATAACATCTGCCGATCCTGTGATATGATGTGGGACAATATAACATCTGCCGATCCTGTGATATGATGCGGGACAAAATAACATCTGCCGATCCTGTGATATGATGCGGGACAAAATAACATCTGCCGATCCTGTGATATGATGTGGGACAATATAACATCTGCCGATCCTATGATATGATGTGGGACAATATAACATCTGCCGACCTTGTGATATGATGCGGGACAAAATAACATCTGCCGATCCTGTGATATGATGCGGGACAAAATAACATCTGCCGATCCTGTGATATGATGCGGGACAAAATAACATCTGCCGATCCTGTGATATGATGTGGGACAATATAACATCTGCCGACCTTGTGATATGATGCAGGACAAAATAACATCTGCCGATCCTGTGATATGATGCGGGACAAAATAACATCTGCCGATCCTGTGATATGATGTGGGACAATATAACATCTGCCGATCCTATGATATGATGTGGGACAATATAACATCTGCCGACCTTGTGATATGATGCGGGACAAAATAACATCTGCCGATCCTGTGATATGATGCGGGACAAAATAACATCTGCCGATCCTGTGATATGATGCGGGACAAAATAACATCTGCCGATCCTGTGATATGATGTGGGACAATATAACATCTGCCGACCTTGTGATATGATGCGGGACAAAATAACATCTGCCGATCCTGTGATATGATGTGGGACAATATAACATCTGCCGATCCTGTGATATGATGTGGGACAAAATAACATCTGCCGACCCTGTGATATGATGCGGGACAAAATAACATCTGCCGATCCTGTGATATGATGCGGGACAAAATAACATCTGCCGATCCTGTGATATGATGCGGGACAAAATAACATCTGCCGATCCTGTGATATGATGTGGGACAATATAACATCTGCCGATCCTGTGATATGATGTGGGACAATATAACATCTGCCGATCCTGTGATATGATGCGGGACAAAATAACATCTGCCGATCCTGTGATATGATGCGGGACAAAATAACATCTGCCGACCCTGTGATATGATGCGGGACAATATAACATCTGCCGATCCTGTGATATGATGTGGGACAAAATAACATCTGCCGACCCTGTGATATGATGCGGGACAAAATAACATCTGCCGACCCTGTGATATGATGCGGGACAAAATAACATCTGCCGATCCTGTGATATGATGCGGGACAAAATAACATCTGCCGATCCTGTGATATGATGTGGGACAATATAACATCTGCCGATCCTGTGATATGATGTGGGACAATATAACATCTGCCGACCTTGTGATATGATGCGGGACAAAATAACATCTGCCGATCCTGTGATATGATGCGGGACAAAATAACATCTGCCGATCCTGTGATATGATGTGGGACAATATAACATCTGCCGATCCTGTGATATGATGTGGGACAAAATAACATCTGCCGACCCTGTGATATTATGCGGGACAAAATAACATCTGCCGATCCTGTGATATGATGTGGGACAATATAACATCTGCCGATCCTGTGATATGATGTGGGACAATATAACATCTGCCGATCCTGTGATATGATGTGGGACAATATAACATCTGCCGACCCTGTGATATGATGCGGGACAAAATAACATCTGCCGACCCTGTGATATGATGCGGGACAAAATAACATCTGCCGATCCTGTGATATGATGTGGGACAATATAACATCTGCCGACCCTGTGATATGATGTGGGACAAAATAACATCTGCCGACCCTGTGATATGATGCGGGACAAAATAACATCTGCCGATCCTGTGATATGATGCGGGACAAAATAACATCTGCCGATCCTGTGATATGATGTGGGACAATATAACATCTGCCGATCCTGTGATATGATGTGGGACAATATAACATCTGCCGACCTTGTGATATGATGCGGGACAAAATAACATCTGCCGATCCTGTGATATGATGCGGGACAAAATAACATCTGCCGATCCTGTGATATGATGTGGGACAATATAACATCTGCCGATCCTGTGATATGATGTGGGACAAAATAACATCTGCCGACCCTGTGATATTATGCGGGACAAAGTAACATCTGCCGATCCTGTGATATGATGTGGGACAATATAACATCTGCCGATCCTGTGATATGATGTGGGACAATATAACATCTGCCGATCCTGTGATATGATGTGGGACAATATAACATCTGCCGACCCTGTGATATGATGCGGGACAAAATAACATCTGCCGACCCTGTGATATGATGCGGGACAAAATAACATCTGCCGATCCTGTGATATGATGTGGGACAATATAACATCTGCCGACCCTGTGATATGATGTGGGACAAAATAACATCTGCCGACCCTGTGATATGATGCGGGACAAAATAACATCTGCCGATCCTGTGATATGATGCGGGACAAAATAACATCTGCCGATCCTGTGATATGATGTGGGACAATATAACATCTGCCGATCCTGTGATATGATGTGGGACAATATAACATCTGCCGACCTTGTGATATGATGCGGGACAAAATAACATCTGCCGATCCTGTGATATGATGCGGGACAAAATAACATCTGCCGATCCTGTGATATGATGTGGGACAATATAACATCTGCCGATCCTGTGATATGATGTGGGACAAAATAACATCTGCCGACCCTGTGATATTATGCGGGACAAAATAACATCTGCCGATCCTGTGATATGATGTGGGACAAAATAACATCTGCCGATCCTGTGATATGATGCGGGACAAAATAACATCTGCCGATCCTGTGATATGATGTGGGACAATATAACATCTGCCGATCCTGTGATATGATGTGGGACAAAATAACATCTGCCGATCCTGTGATATGATGCGGGACAAAATAACATCTGCCGATCCTGTGATATGATGTGGGACAATATAACATCTGCCGATCCTGTGATATGATGTGGGACAAAATAACATCTGCCGATCCTGTGATATGATGCGGGACAAAATAACATCTGCCGATCCTGTGATATGATGCGGGACAAAATAACATCTGCCGATCCTGTGATATGATGTGGGACAATATAACATCTGCCGATCCTGTGATATGATGTGGGACAATATAACATCTGCCGACCTTGTGATATGATGCGGGACAAAATAACATCTGCCGACCTTGTGATATGATGCGGGACAAAATAACATCTGCCGATCCTGTGATATGATGTGGGACAATATAACATCTGCCGATCCTGTGATATGATGTGGGACAATATAACATCTGCCGACCCTGTGATATGATGCGGGACAAAATAACATCTGCCGATCCTGTGATATGATGTGGGACAATATAACATCTGCCGACCTTGTGATATGATGCGGGACAAAATAACATCTGCCGATCCTGTGATATGATGCGGGACAAAATAACATCTGCCGATCCTGTGATATGATGTGGGACAATATAACATCTGCCGATCCTGTGATATGATGCGGGACAAAATAACATCTGCCGACCCTGTGATATGATGCGGGACAAAATAACATCTGCCGATCCTGTGATATGATGCGGGACAAAATAACATCTGCCGATCCTGTGATATGATGTGGGACAAAATAACATCTGCCGATCCTGTGATATGATGTGGGACAAAATAACATCTGCCGATCCTGTGATATGATGCGGGACAAAATAACATCTGCCGATCCTGTGATATGATGCGGGACAAAATAACATCTGCCGATCCTGTGATATGATGTGGGACAAAATAACATCTGCCGATCCTGTGATATGATGCGGGACAAAATAACATCTGCCGATCCTGTGATATGATGTGGGACAAAATAACATCTGCCGATCCTGTGATATGATGTGGGACAAAATAACATCTGCCGATCCTGTGATATGATGCGGGACAAAATAACATCTGCCGATCCTGTGATATGATGCGGGACAAAATAACATCTGCCGATCCTGTGATATGATGTGGGACAAAATAACATCTGCCGATCCTGTGATATGATGCGGGACAAAATAACATCTGCCGATCCTGTGATATGATGTGGGACAAAATAACATCTGCCGATCCTGTGATATGATGCGGGACAAAATAACATCTGCCGATCCTGTGATATGATGTGGGACAAAATAACATCTGCCGATCCTGTGATATGATGCGGGACAAAATAACATCTGCCGATCCTGTGATATGATGTGGGACAAAATAACATCTGCCGACCCTGTGATATGATGCGGGACAAAATAACATCTGCCGACCCTGTGATATGATGCGGGACAAAATAACATCTGCCGATCCTGTGATATGATGCGGGACAAAATAACATCTGCCGATCCTGTGATATGATGCGGGACAAAATAACATCTGCCGATCCTGTGATATGATGTGGGACAAAATAACATCTGCCGACCCTGTGATATGATGCGGGACAAAATAACATCTGCCGATCCTGTGATATGATGTGGGACAATATAACATCTGCCGATCCTGTGATATGATGTGGGACAAAATAACATCTGCCGACCCTGTGATATGATGCGGGACAAAATAACATCTGCCGACCCTGTGATATGATGCGGGACAAAATAACATCTGCCGATCCTGTGATATGATGCGGGACAAAATAACATCTGCCGATCCTGTGATATGATGTGGGACAATATAACATCTGCCGATCCTGTGATATGATGTGGGACAATATAACATCTGCCGACCCTGTGATATGATGCGGGACAAAATAACATCTGCCGACCCTGTGATATGATGCGGGACAAAATAACATCTGCCGATCCTGTGATATGATGTGGGACAATATAACATCTGCCGATCCTGTGATATGATGCGGGACAAAATAACATCTGCCGATCCTGTGATATGATGTGGGACAAAATAACATCTGCCGATCCTGTGATATGATGCGGGACAAAATAACATCTGCCGATCCTGTGATATGATGTGGGACAATATAACATCTGCCGATCCTGTGATATGATGTGGGACAAAATAACATCTGCCGACCCTGTGATATGATGCGGGACAAAATAACATCTGCCGATCCTGTGATATGATGCGGGACAAAATAACATCTGCCGATCCTGTGATATGATGTGGGACAATATAACATCTGCCGATCCTGTGATATGATGTGGGACAATATAACATCTGCCGACCTTGTGATATGATGCGGGACAAAATAACATCTGCCGACCTTGTGATATGATGCGGGACAAAATAACATCTGCCGATCCTGTGATATGATGTGGGACAATATAACATCTGCCGATCCTGTGATATGATGTGGGACAATATAACATCTGCCGACCCTGTGATATGATGCGGGACAAAATAACATCTGCTGACCCTGTGATATGATGCGGGACAAAATAACATCTGCCGATCCTGTGATATAATGTGGGACAATATAACATCTGCCGATCCTGTGATATGATGTGGGACAAAATAACATCTGCCGACCCTGTGATATGATGCGGGACAAAATAACATCTGCCGATCCTGTGATATGATGTGGGACAATATAACATCTGCCGATCCTGTGATATGATGTGGGACAATATAACATCTGCCGACCTTGTGATATGATGCGGGACAAAATAACATCTGCCGATCCTGTGATATGATGCGGGACAAAATAACATCTGCCGATCCTGTGATATGATGTGGGACAATATAACATCTGCCGATGATGTGATATGATGTGGGACAAAATAACATCTGCCGACCCTGTGATATTATGCGGGACAAAATAACATCTGCCGACCTTGTGATATGATGCGGGACAAAATAACGCCTGCCGACCCTGTGATATGATGCGGGACAACGGGATTGTCATGTTTGAGCCTCTATTTATGTTTGTAAATACGAGATTTTATATATTCGGTTGTCTCGCCGATATTAAACATAAAAAAAATATGTTTCTTTTCTATCTTTCATACATTCTGTCTCCACGATTTTTCATTTCATGATATATCGTGTATTTTATCCTCATATATATGGGTGGAGTACTCTGGGGAAGGAAATAATGATTTATACTTTATGTTTAATTGTTTTATTGTTTCATTTTTTAATTGTTCATTTGTTTTTTTTTAAATTATTATTTAATTGTTTAATTGTGTTATAATTTGATTGTTTAATTATTTCATCGTTTAATTTGTTTAATTGTTTCATTTGTTTAATTGCTTAATTTGTTTCATTGTTTCATTATTTACTTTTTAAATTGTTTCATTGTTTTATTTGTTTAATTGTTTAATTGTTTCATTGGTTGTTCAATTGTTTAATTGTTTAATCGTTTCATTGTTTACTTGTTTCATTGTTTTATTGTTTCATTGCTTAATTGTTTCATTGTTTAATTGTCAAATTGTTTAATTGTTTCATAATTTAATTGTTTAATTGTTTAATGGTTGCATTGTTTCATTGTTTTATTTGTTTAATTGTTTCATTGTTTCATTTTTCTTATTTGTTTAATTGTTTAATTGTTTGATTGTTTAATTGTTTAATTGTTTAATTGTTTAATTGTTTAATTGTTTCATTGTTTCATTTTTCTTATTTGTTTAATTGTTTAATTGTTTGATTGTTTAATTGTTTAATTGTTTAATTGTTTAATTGTTTCATTGTTTCATTTTTCTTATTTGTTTAATTGTTTAATTGTTTGATTGTTTAATTGTTTAATTGTTTAATTGTTTCATTGTTTCATTGTTTTATTTGTTTAATTGTTTAATTGTTTCATTGTTTAATTGTTTAATTGTTTCATTGTTTCATTGTTTTATTTGTTTAATTGTTTCATTGTTTCATTTTTCTTATTTGTTTAATTGTTTAATTGTTTGATTGTTTTAATTGGTTCATTGTTTAATTGTTTCATTGTTTAATTGTTTAATTGTTTTATTTGTTTAATTGTTTAATTGTTTCATTGTTTAATTGTTTCATTGTTTAATTGTTTAATTGTTTTATTTGTTTAATTGTTTAATTGTTTTATTTGTTTAATTGTTTTATTTGTTTAATTGTTTAATTGTTTTATTTGTTTAATTGTTTTATTTGTTTACTTGTTTAATTGTTTAATTGTTTTAATTGTTTAATTGTTTAATTTGTTTAATTTGTTTAATTGTTTAATTGTTTAATTGTTTAATTTGTTTAATTTGTTTAATTGTTTCATCGTTTGTTTAATTGTTTAATTGTTTAATCGTTTCACTGTTTCATTGTTTAGTTGTTTAATTGTTTAATTGTTTCATGACACCAAAATTAAAGCAACACGTTGCTCATTAAATTTACAACAATGGTGCACTTCTCCTCTAAGATCCACCCTTCTTTATCATGGTAGAAGCAGTGGCAACATGGCAGTGTCAGAGCTTCTCGGCTAACAGGACTCTAATAAAAATCCAGGAGGAGAACATTAGGATCTGTCATCCTCTTTTCATCTCTGGCTCTGCGTGTGGCAAACAAGGTTGCCATACGCAGAACTGCAAATCCGTGGGATAAGAATAACAATGTTTCTTCTGTTCATATGCAACCACCATGCCTTTGTGCATCAGGGTTAAAATCTTCCAATCTTCCAATCGGCGGCCAACAAGGACGACTTCACGCAAATCAGAAAATCCTGAGGCAGAATGTGTAAGGAGTTTCTTCTATCCCCACAGATTGCTTGTCATATTTATCGTCGACAGAAACAGCTGTTGACAGTTTGTGGTTGGCTCATTGGATAGTGACCTCTCTCAGATTGGTGACAGTAGCAGTTGCTGAGATGTTGACCTTTTCTTCTTTCTCGTTGTGGTCGGAATAATGAAATCATTAAAAGAACAACATATAACTCCATTATTCTCTCTGGGATTTAATTGTCCTTTTTAGTGCATATCACAGCAAGTACATCTAGCTAGACGAACTGCATCCTCCTGACCAACCTGTGTAGGGTGGTGGATCCTGGAAAACCATGTCCGATCACTTTAACATCCAACTCCTAAGGGGCAGGAACTATATAGCTTCTTTACCACGTACTTCCCCCCATGATGCAACTTCTGATACACGTCAGCCTAACTTCTAACTTGACTTCTAATGGAAAATCCTATTTAATTGCTAAAGTAAAGTAAATTCATATGAATTAGCAATATATGACTTTTTTGGCATTAGTTTCCCTGGTTCCTTCTAGAATCAAGTACTCACAAGAGGGACCACATGAAGGTTGGCAACATCCATAAGTAAAAGTGGTGTTATGGAACTGGCTGGATTCGAAGTTACACACCCAGGTTTTAGGTCCACGTCGTTATCCATTTCGCTGCTGCCAGCTCCACCTTTTCTTGCTTAACTAACTGTCTGTAATGTAATATCGTGACACGTTCCCTAGCCTATAACTTGATTTCTAATGGAAAATTCCACCTTCTTGCTTAAATGAACTTTAAATTAAAATTTTCCATTTCTAACCTTATTTTTACAAACCAGACATCTAATCTTGCAACACTTACTAATTATTTCAAAATATTACCGACATTAAAAAAAGAATTAAGAGGGCATTTTTGGGAACTATTGGAGGAAATATTTAACAGAATTTTATATGTGTATTGATATTGTAGAGGAATTGGAGCAACTATTCCAAACATAACCGTTCTCTCTCGCAGTCGAAAAAAAATAAGAGAAAGATCTCATCAGCTACTCGGCTATGTGTCACTGCTGACTTCCTGTTTGTAACATCATATTATAGCACGCAGCCCTAACCTCTTACTTGATTTCTAATGGAAAATTCCACCTTCTTGCTTAAATGAACTTAAAATTTTAATTTTCCGTTTGCAATTTTATTTTTCCACACCCGACATTAAAAAAAGAACCTTGAGAGCATTTTTGGTAGCTATTAGATGAAATATTTAACAGGATTTTATCTGTATTTTGATATGGTACGACGAGCGTAAATTTTCTGTGCAATTTGTTTTTGGTTATTTTTCAGAGTTTAGTTGAGAATGTTGTTAAAAAAGGGGGGCATAACAAACAAACAAATAAAATGAATTCGTGTTGTAAAATCTTTTATTCCTCGGCAACGCGAAACCCAAAGGACGCTTCTAACGATCTTATTTCTTCCGAAAGTAATCGAATTAATCAACTCATCTAATGAATTTATTCAATTAAATCTAAATTTGCCGTAGATGCAGATTTAAACTTCGTTGCAATTTTGCTGTATTGGCAAGTTGGATCAATTCGCTAACTATGGAGACTGACAAGTTGCGGAATACAAGGTCTACGGTTCAATCCTGGTGCAGATATTTTTAACGCGGTATCACAGGATTAAGTTTGTATCAGTAGTGAAGATTTACACTTATTTTCTCATGCGGAAAACGGTCCCTGTCAAGTGATTTGGTCACACACTGACCAATCAGCTTCCAGGGTGTATTAATTTCATCCGTCTTGTAAAGGACTACTTCAGACCCCTTTGGGAATCGCAGCAGTTATCAGAGAGTTTATTTAATTCAAGTCAAAGTTTGTAAAGATTTCACAAAAAATCGGATGATCGCCCACTGCCAACAACCTGTGGTATTCCCTGGAGTCTGAGTGACAACAAGTCTCCTCAGACTTCCAGTAATTATTATTATTATTATTATTATTATTATTATTATTATTATTATTATTATTATTATTATTATTATTATTATTATTATTATTATTATTATTTCTATTCTACATTTATGGTGACCCCGACGAGCATGCAACTTTTATCAACATCTGTTGACCGTGCTTATGCAGACAAAGAGAATTAAAACAGCAGGCTGCCGCAAAGAAGGTGGGCTCCCTCTACACCTGACATTATCCTATATCTCTACAAAGCCACCATCCGCCCATGCACGGAGTATTGTTGCCACATCTGGGCTGGTGCCTCATCCACTAGTCTCTTCCTCCTTGACAAGGTCCAAAAAAGAGTCGCCAACCTAATAGGTCACTCACTGTCAGCCAAGCTCCAGTCCCTGTCCCATCGCCGCAATGTAGCATCCTTGTGCTTGTTTTACAAATACTTCAATGGATTATGCTCCGATGAATTGGCTACTCTGGTGTCTCCTCGACGTAAACTCACTAGACCAACTCGACAATCAACTGTGGAGGTCCCCAGATGCCGGAGAGCTTTCTACTCAAATAGCTTCTTTCCTCGTGCTGCTGACCTCTGGAACCCCCTCCCTGCCCCCTGTTTCCCTGACAGTACTGACATGCAGAAATTTGCAACTAATGTAAACAGACATCACGCTGAGCAGATCCCAATTTAGGTTGACCCTAACTTTCTCGCTTTTTTTCTCAGTAGCCCATTACGTCTACAGTGGATTTGTAGCAGTCATAAATAATGGCATTTATTTTCTCTTTCGGAGAACAGTCCCTGTTAGGTGATTTGGTCACACACTGACCAATTAGCTTACAGGTCGTATGTACCAAGAGGTCACCACTTATCAAGGCTCATAGGCCACCCAAGGATAAGGGTTAATGAATTTGTCAGGAGGGCAGTGGAACAACAGCGTGAGGATTGGTAACAATGGTTGAGACTGGACAGAAATTAGTTTATTAAAGATGACGGCTAAACAAGAATTTGTTAACATTGGACTTGAAAACGACTATGCTATAGTCAGTTGGGAAGCAGCCCCGAAGTATTGTGTTCCACAGACGGATAGAGGAAAATTATTTACAGTGGTTGTAGCTAGACGAGTTCTTGCAAATGTTTTACAGTAGGGGAACCATATATTGGAGTTCAGTCAAGAACATACCGTGAAAATAACGATAGAGTAGAGAAAGACTAGCAATGATTTCACTCGTCCCCTGAAGGACTACTGCAGACCCCTTAGGGAATCGCAGCGGTCATCAGAGAGTTTCCTGAAAGAAACAAAGGACGACGCCCCCTTCCTCTCGCCTGACTTTACCAACTGGATTCCCGAGCGCCGGCTGTCTTCGCCCGAAGATAAACTGCTGTCAGACTTTCAGCAGCCAAATAATTTTTTGACTTCCTTACTTCATTTCTTAACTTGGACACTGTCCTAGCTTTGCCAACCTACACCCAGCGGTGTAGGTAACAGAGATAAATACATTTCGTTGTTTGTTTATGAGAAGGTTTTGTTTTCCTTTCGCGTGATGACCACTTTTGTTGTTATAAATAATATCATAAAAGTTGGTCCTAACAGTCTATGCTAAGATGTTAACAAGAAAGCACTCAGAGAGCATATGAAGCACTACGGTGAGTCAATACATTTCGTTGTTTGTTTATGAGAAGGTTTTGTTTTCCTTTCGCGTGATGACCGTTTTTGTTAACATAGTTATAACATACGACAATTAATTTTAATATAATATAATTAATTAATTAATTAATGATAACATAGGACATTTTGTAATAACATTAATGTATATATTAATACGCTAAGGTGTACCTACCTACCTGTGTCGCGCTCCGAAAGAAATTCAATAAATAAACCACAAGTAAATATGTCGCCGACACTAGGAATCGAAACCGCGACGATCATCTACGAAGTAAGGGAGCTTTACAATAGACCTAAAATTAACTTAAACCATGACATCGCTTACTATTGTCGCTTCAATGTGGAAGGAGGAGGAGACTAGGAGGAGGAGGGGGAGGAGACTAGGAGGAGGAGGAGGAGACTACATTGTGAGAGGGGAGCGGGTCGAGGCATCGTCATTATTTATTTCGATTTCAACTCGCGAATTGACAATCAAAGAATTGCAGAAAATTTGCTAAAAGAAAAGTATAAATAGAAAGTAAAAGGAATTTCACAGTAAACTAAAAAGTTGATGCACTTTTTTGTTTGGGGAAACATTTGAACGACTGGAGAGAGAACGAAAGAGAGAAATAGAGAGAAAGAAAGAAAGAAAGAAAGAAAGAGAGAAAGAGAGAGAGAAAGGGAAAAAGAGAACTGTGGAATACTTTCGCTTTCCATTCAACTTTTAAAACGTTATCAAAAATAAAGGTAAGTTCTACGAATTTAAACAAACTTCTGCGAATATGAAAGCCAATATCTGTTCTTGAAATATATTTAGAATATTTTTGAATGAAATTAATGTTTGAAATTCAGTGAATAATACGAGCGGTGCCAACGCGAAGGTTGGCAGACGATAACTTTTTGAGTTTTATTTTCAAGAAAATTTGCAAATAACAACAAAACGAAAAACTGTTAATAAATAAAATGTTTTTTTAAATTTATTTTTATAAAAAAAATCAAAACAAGTGGCAATAAATACAATTTTATTATTTCTTATTGCATTTTTTTTAAGTAAAAAAAACACACTTTTTTGTGTTGCTTAAAACTGAAAACTAATTTTTCTTGTTTGTTTTTGAGTTTTTGAGGGACATTTTCAATTTAATTACGTCAACTGATTAAAAAGTAGAGTTTAATTGGTAAAAAAACATTTATTTCCTTCTTTTGGTTGGGGAGAGGGCCAGTATTTGGGTATATGTTACGACGCTCAGCAGAGGCGCGAACGGGGTCCAAAAAAAGAACGAGAAAGAGTTTAAAAACATAAATTTGCAACAAGTAAAGTTGACTTATGTCTAGAATAGACATTTTTCTACTTACCTATGTAATTTGTTTGTATTTTTACGTAGTATAAATGGCTTTTTATTAGATGTTAAAAAAAAATTTCTTGTTTTTTAAAACATCTACTTTCTCAAATATAAATGCCGGCGAGTCGCTCTATATTATTACGTAGAGCGGCCATTTTGTTTTCTTCGCTGACGTCTGTCGAACTTAAATTTCTAATAAATAGCACTTCAAACGGGTTTAAAATACAAACAAATAGCACATGCAAGTTTGAAACTAACTTTTACAGCTTACAGTTACTTTTATTTGTTGTAATTTGTTTTTTTTGCGTTTTTACTCTGCTGAGTCTCGTAAAAGATGCCCCAGTATTTTTTTTATGTTTCGAACGGACATTAAGCAATGTTTTTTTTTTTTTTTTTCACTGATAGTTTGAATTAAAAAAAAAACATTTTTGGGGGAAGGGGGGGGGGCTTTTTTAACTTTAAAAAGAGGGAAGACAGAGTTAGTACTTCTGCCCCTGGCAGGCGAGCGAGGGGTGAGATGGCGATTACAGAAGACACAGCTTTTGCCCCGGGCAACCAGGTAATATATATATATATATATATATATATATATATATATATATATATATATATATATACTTCCTACCTGGTAATATTATTAACAGTAAATTATACAGCTTGATGTAGAAAACACTGTGGAATTTCCACGGGGTCCTGCTAATTGTTATAAATAATATTATAAAATAATTGTTATAAATAATGTTATAAAAGTTGGTCATAACAGTCTATACTAAGACACAGCTTTTATAAGTGTGGAGACGAATAAACTGAATCATTTAATTAAGGTAATTTATATATCAAGCTTTGCAACTAGTGAATAAAATTATCAAAATTCTGGTACAGGAAAGCACTCAGAGAGCATATGCAGCACTACGGTGAGTCAATTTTTTTCATTCCAGACCATAACAAAATGGCCGACGTCTTGGCTGATATCTTGTTTTGTTGACATGTTGAGAGAGGATAACCAGTTTATATTTAAGAAGTGTAAGAGAATGGAGATGGATGATAACTCAGATGTGGAGAAGTGTATCTGGATTGCGTAGCTATTGAGGTTTGTTACCTTGGAGAGATTATCACAAAAGGTTGAGATTATCACTGGTAGGTTGAGAGAGGATAACCAGTTTGTGTGCAAGAAGTGTAAGACAATGGAGATGGATGACAATTCAGATGTGGAGAAAGTATATTTGGATGGCGAATCTATTTAGGTTGCTGAGAAGTTGGTGATACTATTTGAGCACAGGGTGGAGCAGGTGCTAGTGTGATTGCAAGAGTTTGAAGAGGATGGAGTGAGTTCAGAGAACTTCTGCTATTACTAACTAGTCAAGCGTTACCATTGTCGACCAAGGGAAGAGTCTATCATGTATGTGAACGCAGTGTGATGATGCATGGAAGTGAAACCAGGCCAGTGAGGTTTAAGAACATGCGTTGCATGGAGAGAAATGATATTGAAATGACACGATGGATGTGTAGTGTAAGTCTTAAAAGACAGGCTTAGTTCTGATGACCCCAGAGGAAGAGTAAATCTTGACAATATAGGGCGATTTGTGCATAAGAGGAGACTTTGATGGTATGGTCACACTGAAAGAATGAATGAGAGTTTTTGGGTTAGTAGATGTAGATCAGTTGAAGTAACAAATACAGTTCACAGTCAAAGTACAAGGAAAACGTGGGAGGAAGTGATAAAAAATTAATTGACATAAAGAGGGATAAATAAAGACCTAAACAGAGATAGGTTGGTTTGGTAGTCAATTTCAATGCATGCCAGCAAGTAAAACAGACGTTAAACCGATGATGATGATGATGATGATGATGATGTGTATGATGATGATGATGATGATGATGATGATGATGTCGGAAGTTATTGCTTAGTGGATAGTGACGTCTCTCTCTTTCTTTCTCTTTTTTCTTGTGGTCGGCTCCTACTTCTTAATAAAAGCTGCTGTGATAGTTATTAAAATGACAACAAAAAATCATTAGATTGACCTATTTATACTGTGAAATTATTGATTAATTAATAATATACACATAATTAAATAAATAGGAATAAATAAATACATTCACACATAAATAAATACACTAATAGATATTATTTCCATCTATCTCTTTTTTTCCACACTTTTCGTTTTTCTTCATAACTTTGCGTTTTTAAACTTTACATAGAAATTATTTTCCTCCCTTCTTCTTTTTTTTGGTTTCAAAACGTGGTAATGATTTTTTGCATGTGTATACTTATTTATTTGTATAAATGTGTATATGCATTTGTGCTCACACATATGTATACGGATGTCAAATATGGATACCCTCCCACGACCTAGCTCAGACTTCGCCCCCTCCACCATCGGCTCCTACGATCGCCTGACACGGTGACCCAAACAAAATAAAGTAATAAACTGATTTCACCCAGCACATTGCCCCCCCCCCCCTCTCCCCTCCCCCTCCTAAAATCTCTATAAACTGCCACTACTACTACTACTACTACTACTACTACTACTACTACTACTACTACTACTGTGCATCTTTTTGCCTTCTAACTTAAAAAATTTTTTTCTTTACTCACAAACCGGCCGAAACTCGTAGCTTGCAGGCAAATCAGATTTATGTTTGTATGATTTTTTTCTTCATTTTTCTTCATCCTGAGGAAGTCTCACAATAAAGACGAAACGTTGATGAATATATAAATAATATATTTTTTGGCTTTCCTTTTTCAGTTTCCATTATGTTGGATGATTTTATCCCTATCTTTATATATATATATATATATATATATATATATATATATATATATATATATATATATATATGTATTAAGGTTTGAAAATATATTAAGCTACACTAAGGCGTCCGCGTTTTATCCCCGTAAACTAAGTGCACTTGCCATAAATAGTTTTCATACCTTACTACTAAGCTCTACTTATGTATTGAGCACTGTTGAAGTAAATACTGAAAATCTATACATAATAAATTATATATCCTTATAATATTATATGTGTATACATCATATAATAATTATATATATATATATATATATATATATATATATATATATATATATATATATATATATATATATATTTCTTTCTTTCCCTCTTCTTCCTTCTTTTTCAATATGAACATCGAAGTGAAAGAACACACTTTTCCCCTTGTGGAGATCTTAGTTTCTAATAACTATAAATCGAAACATCGTCATGTCAGTGTAGCAGTTTTTGTACATGTCTGTATAAATAAAATTATATATATATATATATATATATATATACACGTATGTGTGTGTGTGTGTGTGTGTGTTGTTACTGAGATAAGCGATATTATATGCACACCTTAAGTCGCCAACACATACATTTGTTTATTTGTTTTCCGGTGATTGACTCATTTAAAATGATTGAACGGTCTGTCAGGGTAGAACGATTCGGTACACGAGATGCAAAATCAGTTGACAAAATGGCGAAGGGAAAAGTTAACAAAGTTCTAACAAGAGAAAAAAAAGGCGTTTTGGATTGAGATCACGTGTGCCGTGTATGCGACATGCATTAGCAATTGTTCATTTGGATCGTTTGTAAAAGAAACTCGCCCCCCCCCAAATATCCCCCTCCCGTCCATCACCCCTTCCCTTCCGAAAAAAAGCAGACAAAATGCGATTTTTTTTACTTACTCAAGACGAAATCTATTTATATCATTGAGCATTTGCATAAAAAAGATCGTTTACCTTATATTTCTACCCCCACATAAACTCACACAGATAGCGGTTTCACCATTCTGTGAGGTGTTCCACGGTTGCGTTTATCCTGTATTTTATACAACCTGACCCTGATCTTTATCCTAACCTGACATATGTCTAGATAGGACTCACAAAAGTAGATGATTTGAAAACGTGCTTTCTCGGACGACCACTTAAAACCAATTGACCTGATTCGAGATTTAACATTCGACCGCAATTCTAACTCTCGCTGAGTTCAGCTGTCACTCTCATATCGAACTGGAGAAGTCAATTCTTTATCTTTTGATAAGCCCATAAAATAATAATTCGGTTTCTTTCTCATTTCCAGCTGTTCAATTCCGTCCAGGGATTTTAAAGATTTTCTATTCGTACTAACGCGGTAACTGTACCATCGGTCTTCATAGGTTCACGGTCAACTCATACTGGCGCTGTATCTAGGGCCCCCACCCCCTCTGTGGGGCTGCCCGACACTGTCTCATCTATATATAAAACTCAATGTTTGTATGTATGTTATAGAATTTTATATGCAGGGTGGTCGCTAGAAAAGTAAGAAATTTCTTCAGCGATCTACTGATTTCTTTGCACCTGAGGATTGGCCTTTAAAAAATCTTGTTATTAGCAGAAACTCAGAAATGTCGGCGCGACATAGAAGACTCTATTGATGATTTGAAAACGTGCTTTCTTGGACGACTACTTAAAACAAATTGACCCGATTCGAGATTTAAAACGTGAAATTTGAGCAAGAGTTTGTATACAATTTCTTCAGCAATCTACTCTTGATTTCATTGCATCGCAGGATTGGCTGTCAAAAAGCCCACACTTAAATCTCATGGATTACTGTGCTTGGAGCTTGTTATTAGAAGAAACTTAGAAATGTCGACATAGAAGACTCTAATGATGAGTTGAAAACATGCTTGGTAAGAGCTTGGAATGATATCCCACAGGTTACTCTTCAATAAGGCTCGCGAGCTTGGATTTCTAGGTTAAGACGCTGCTATGAAGTGCACGGACGACATTTTGAGTATCTGTGCGTCTATTATAATATCAGTCTTTGAAAAACTTGTTGAATGATATTCTTTGTAAAAATAAATTACAGTTTGACAAATTTCCCGCTTTTCTAGCGACCACCCTGCACTCATAAAGAATCTGTTGGATGAAAATGAATTCTTTGTTCAGATATTCTGAATCCTTTTTAGGGAATCTTGCTTTCATATTCGATGAGGTTTAATGACTTCTTCATCACGTGGGAGATAAGTCACGTGATGAACTAGAGAAGATTTGCCGGAGCTTGTAATGAATGGGCATCCAGAGGATTTCAGTTCTTATTGGGTCAGTTCAGAGTATTGACGAATAATCCCAAGACAGTAACGAAAATTACCGAAGAAGTTTAGGATATTACCCATGCAAGCAATCTGTCGAGAGCTGGACTATTATATGGGATCCCATGCCAGAAATCAACATAGATACGCACACACAGACGAGAGTGGTTTACTGTTTAGTCTATCATATCTACAGCAAGAATGGTAAAAGAAAATCTGAGCTGCTGAGCCATTTGCGTGCCCATAACCGGGCATTGCAATTTTGTAGGAATAGCCTTTCTTTCTATAAAGACATGGCAATTACCATATCTATTAAAATTCAGTACGCGTTCGATAAGCTACTCATGTGTCGCAAAGAAATGATTCCCCAGGCTGCAAAAGAATGCAAACACCAATTGAGTTTTTCACAATTGTGTTTCAGAGTTTGCATGGCAATAGTAATTTGCATATTATGTGTTCTGTAATCTTAATTGAATTTTTCATCCTGCATCATGTCTGCCATAAGGATAGTTTTTTTGCATGCTTGTGTCCTGTTATTATATCATCTTTTATATTTAGCTGTTCTTTTTGTGGGAAGAGAGTGTCGCTAGGTTCAATGGTTCCTCTCCTGAGAGTCTGGAAAAATGTATTCACACATCTGAATTTTCACACCATTTTGCTCTCGAATTAATAAAAGTTCAATTTCCAATTAGAAAAGGCTAACCTCAAATTAAACAGGATCAACTTCAAGTTAGAAAATATCAACTGCAAATTAAAATACTTCCACTTCAAATTTAAAAAGCTCAATTTCAAATTAGAAAAAATGAATTTCAAACTTAAAATATTAACTTATAATTTAAAAAAAAACACACCATAATCTAATTTAAAAGGCTCAACTTTAAATTTAAAATGTCAACTTCAAATTTATAAAGCTCAATTTCAATTTTAAAATTTAAAATATCAACTTCAAATTAAAAAAGGCTCGACTTTGTAGGTCGCCGGGTGCGATTGAGATAACTTAAATATCAACATTTAAAATAGTCACTAGGAATTGTGAATTGAGAGCATCAGTGACTTTCTCTTTACCTCCCTTACTTTTCATGCATATTGTGTGTGTGTGTGTCTCTCTCTCTCTCTCTCTCTAAATTTCGATTTTATTTCAGTAAGATAGATTTTCAAATAGTTTGGTGTTTGCTTTTGTACGTGACCAGTCGCGCGAAGCCCAACTCCACAACTTACCAGTTTCTATTGTCATGTTTTTTTTCAGAATACAAAAATAAATATATTATTTTATATATAAAGTAATGTGTTTTCCCTCATTACAAGTCTTCAATTTCCGAAGCCAATAGTCCCAGCAGATGATTAATTCTCAGGAGAGAATTAATGATGCCTATTAACGTCGCTGTAATTCCAGTCAATACCCAACCGGGTACAACCCCTTTTATTAATGGAATCTACCTATCGTTTGCCACTTGGGGAGCTAGGATACCGTGCTAAGATGAAAAGATGCGGACTATCAAGTTACACTCCCCCCTCCCCGGCAAACTCAGGACAATGCAGAATAAAGTGTTCATAACGAATGAGAGTTCGAAAAGTCTCGGAACGTTCTGAGGAAAGAAAAGTGTTTGTCTGTACAGAGAAATTAAGTATACATGGTTGTTTCGGCTGGTGCCATGTGCGTTTACATGTGCATAAATGAACAGGCACGAAGATCTGTGTGTGTGTTTTGTTAATCATAGAACATATGTGTGTTCATATCAGCTCGAGCTACTATGTACATTTACGTGTGTGTATGAACGGTGTATATGAGTTTGGTAAGCAGCATGTGTGTGCTTCACCAGAGGTTGTGTTAGGAAGTTCGTGAAAGTCTCTCCTTAAGTGTGTGCTGCCTGGAGTAGGGCTGAGCTGGATTGTGACGCATGCGCCTGTGTTGTCTCTGAAAGAAGAACACAAAAGAGAAAGAAAAGCTGTGTTTGGGTTTTTATAGTATTTGCTGGAATTCTCTGATTAGCTGAAAGAAACTGCTGAAATTCTTTTCAATCGAAAGTCAATATGTACTAACCACATTCATTACCACTGCTGTTTCAAACTACAGGTGTTCTCCATTTTTTACAGCTTTTTAGAACCCCTTGGAGATATAATTTTTTTAAAATTTGAAGCTGTGCCATTTTAATTTGAAATGAAGCTTTATAAATTTGTATTGAAACTTTTTTTAAATTAAAGATGATCTATTTTAATTTGAAGTTCACCATTTTTAATTGGAAGTTGATCTTGTTTAATATGGAATTGATTTTTTACAAATTAAAGTTAAGTTTTATTTTAATTTAAAGTTGACCCTTTTTATTTAAAGTATAGCTAATGTAATTTGAAATTGATTTTTTTAAAATTAGACATTGATATTGTTTAATTTGAAGGTGATTTATTTTAATTTGGAGTTGATCTTTGTAATTTTTAGGTTGATCGTTTTTTTATATGTGAAGCATTTGTAATTTAAAATTGAACTTAAAAAATTAGGTTGACATTTGTTTAATTTGAAGTTCAGCTCTTTAAATTTGAGGGTGTAGTTATTTATAAGGTGCATTCAGGCTGGGATTAAAGTGTAGAATCTGTTCTGTCGACGATCAGAAGAGGAAAACTCCAATTTATTATTTTTGTCTCATCCAGAGTGAACCTTTTTGGGAAGCTGGATATCCCCCCACTCGACACTTAAAAACCGCCCTCACGTCTAACTTAGGTGACACATTCTTGCACTCGGTGAAGCTTTGCTCAAGTGTTGGAACCTTGTATTGGAATAGAGTATGGTTCTGTGCAGTTCTAGGTGGTCCACCCTCCCAGGCTTCGCCTCCCTTCTTTGGGGAGGAGTAAGTTTATTGCTCAAGTCGATATGGGAACTATGCCTTTTGGCTAAGATCAAAGTGTAGTATCTGTTCCGATGGATACTGCACCCCATACTGGTGTTGTCTTGGCTTTCGGGTCTTGATTTACGCCGGTCAATGGGTCTATCCTGTGCAGTTCTGGGAGGTCCACCTTCCCAGGCTTCGCCTCCCCTCTTTGGGGAGGAGTAAGTTTATTGCTTACTGCCTGAGGCGCCCCTACCGGGGAATGCCGAAGGGGCTGCCCAGGCAATTTTTAAACCCCCACTTTCCCGACCCGACCTTGGGTCACATCTTACTTGTGGGAGTAAGATAAAAACTGGCCTTGTGCCTAACTCCTGGAGAGGAGTAAATCAATAATCGCCTGAGGCGACCCTACCAAGGTATGCCGACAGAGCTGCTCAGACATTTCTTTTTTGTGGGCCAGGGTGCACACGCGTCTTGTGCACTGGGTTTTTCAATCTCCACCTTCTGACCTCTTTGTCACATCTTCTCGCGGTGGGAGGGAAGTAGATACAAATCTAACTTTGTCCTCGTGGCGAGGCAAGGAAATGGGGTTGTTCTTTTGGCTAAGATCAAAGTGTAGTATCTGTTCCGATGGATACTGCACGCCTGTCCTGTGCAGTTCTAGGAGGTCCACCCTCCCAGGCTTCGCCTCCCCTCTTTGGGGAGGAGTAAGTTTATTGCTTACTGTCTGAGGCGCCCCTACCGGGGAATGCCGACGGAGTTGCCCAGGCAATTTTTAAATGGCCAGAGTGCTCACCTCTCGAGCGCTGGCTTTTCAAACCCCACTTTCTCGACCCGACCTTGGGTCACATCTTACTTGTGGGAGTAAGATAAAACTGGCCTTGTGCCTAACTCCGGGAGAGGAGTAAATGAAACTGACTGAAATCACGTGCTTAGGCAATCGAATCAAAAGAGTGAAAAGTCGCGACCGCAGCAGAAGCGGCTGGTGAGGTTTTCGAGTTCAAATGATGACATCGTTTTTCTACGGATATGTTCGTAAGTGCACCCCCCCCCCCCTGATGCGAAGTGCGCATGGGTTTCATTAGTAACGACGCACCATCTTCTTCATCAGCAGCAGCGGACTTAAGTATGCTTCCAATGTTAGTTCGTTAACTGACGTAGTTCTATTACGAATTCGAATATTTCTTCGCTGTTTGCGTAGCTAATTTACAAGATTATTTTTATTTTTTATTTTATTTTTTATTTTTTTTGGTATTTTTTTTTATCAAACTCCTAACACCTCTCTCATAGACAGACCCCTTCTCCTACCCACGCACTCCAATAACGCATCCATATGCAACACGCTTAACAAACTAGGCATTCCAACTGTACAAACCACATCTCAATCCATAAAACAAACTTTAAACACATCCAGACATTTCCAAAAAACACCCACATCCCATGCCGGCTTATATACTGTCCCTTGCAATGATTGCCATCATTTTTACATGGGAGAAACACAACGTGAATTAAAGAAACGATTAAATGAACACAAAAGGGACATAAAAAACAACAACCCTCTTAGTGCACTTTTCTCCCATGCACTAGAACATGGTCATGCATTCAAATTTGAACAAGCCAAAATCACTAAATACATCCACAACAAATCTCGGCGAAGATTATTGGAAACTGCCCTCATCACCGCCTCCACCACCATCAAGCAACGAAATGGTTTCTTTAACCTATCACCCTTAATAAGCAAGCTCATCCTCACAGAACAAAGACTCTTGCCTGATCATAGTTAACTTTTATTTTCATCTCCAACCTTTATGACACTCTTCCATTTACTCACTCCCTTCCTTTTTTTCTCCATTAATCTTCATTTTCTCCTTACTTTTTCCGTTTTTTCCCTCACATTTTTAATACTGCAGTCCAAATAAACTTTCTCAGGCTCCAAATATTTCAAATATTCCATACCCACCCATTTAATCACCGCCCTCCTCCACCCCTCCAATCCCTCACTCATTGCTATCATTTTCCAAATATTTCAAATATTTCACACCCTATCACAACAAATCCTCCCTCTCCCCCTCTCAATTATTTTCTCCCATACCCCTTCTTAAATTCCCTCATTTTCTCAAAACGCTCTCTAAGACCATAACTTTCGCCCATCCACCAAAATCACAGCCCCCCTCCCTCTCTATCCATCCTCCTTTCCCTGCATACACCCCCCATACACAAACATTCCAACTTACTTTTCCCCTTCAATCTTGACCGCAGCCATCTGGTCAAACACCTCCCTCCCCCCTCTTCCTCCACTCCCTCTCTGCCATCCACTTTACCCTTGCTCATCCCCCACCTCTTTCTCTTACCACCAGCCACAGTAGTCCTTGCTCACCCCATCCTTCCATTTTTTCCCCACTCATTTTCTTCAACATTCATTTCTATTTCTCCAACAAGTACGGACGTCCACCCAGTAGGGGCCATTATTTCATTTTATTTTTCCTTCCAATATGTCTACCTTACATGTATCTGTACTTGCATGACATTTTTCTCTATTTTATCATCCTGATGAAGTCTTATAAATAAAGACGAAACGTTGATGTACACATAAAAAACATCCATTTTTTGGTTTTCCTTTTTCATTTTCCCATCACGTCGGATTACCTTCATCCTTCTCTTCCCATATATATATATATATATTACCCGTTTCTCTCGCTATAATTCTCATAGCATCTTTTTTATATATTTTTTATACGATACCTCGATATTTGGCTCTGTTGAGCGAGGTACGAAACCGGTCAGCTGCCCTTTCATCTTTTTAATTTCTTAATTCATTATGAGTAATAAATATTGTCTCTTCAATGCCATTTTTAAAGTTTTGTACGACAAAGAAAATATTTAAATATATATATATATATATTTTGGCATCCGCCTATCTCAGACGACAACAGAGTTGCCTCAGATTTTTCCGTTGCTGAATGGCAGCGTCTGCTGTGACTGTGCAAGCCTATCCTGGATCGACACAGTGTCTGGTTGCGAGAGCTCTGTTGCAGCACTCTGCCATCTGTGCACTCTCCTTTCCCTCCATTGCTGGTCTTTTCCTCTCCTCACTCCTCTTGCAGCATGCCTTTATAGCTCTTCTCCAGCGGCTGCGATCTTCAGCGACGGACTCACAGCCTGTTGAGTCGATGCCACCTGCCATCATGTCTCGCTTGCAGACATCCTTGGAGTGTAGGAAATGTCTTCCTGCTAGCCTTGAGCCGGTTGCGAGCTCGCCATTAAGAAAATGCTTTGGAATCCTCCCATCGTCAATTCGCCTGGCATGACAAAGCCACCGGAGTCGTCGTTAGGTGAGCAGAGGAAACGTGTTAGGGATATCCGCCTGGTCAAAGACGCCCTTGTTTAAGATGTGGTCCTGTCAGGTAATTCCTAGGATTTTTTTGAAGTTCCGCAGATAGAACATGTGGAAAATGTTGAGTCTGTTCTCTTGGCAGGAGTAGAGGGCTCAATATCACTGCCGTAGAACAGCGTGCTGAGCACGCAAGCCTTAAGAATTCTTAGCGGTTAAGCAATCAAACTTTTGAATCTTGCACGCTCTTAGAACATGAGATTTATCTTCCTCCCACAGCGGTAAGATATGACACAAGGTCGGGAAAGTGGGATTTGAAAAGCCAGCGCCCGAGAAGGTGAGCACGCTTTTAGAACGTAATCACGCTCTCATGTAACATCTCAATATTATAGACGCACCTTTTTAGTTGTAAATTACTGGCCGTTATAATAATAAAAAAAACCTGAACAATAACGACATATTTTTTAAGAAACCAAGACTAACACCGCCTGAAGATGAGTTGATGAATCAAATTGAAAGTACTCGTGAAAAAGAAAGAAAATGGAACAAGAAACCCACGGAACTTGCATACACCAATTTGACCGAAACACTAAATGGACACTTTGGAAAATTTAAAAACAAAAAGTATTATCAAGCAAAAACACGCCGTGTTATTTAATGTTTGCCTATATATATATATATATATATATATATATATGATTTTTTATTTTTATTTACACAGACATGTACAAAATTTGCGACGCTGGCATGTCGATGTTATCAATCAACAGCTGTTATAAAATGAGATCTCATCAGGAAGAGTAAAAACCCGATCTTAACCTTAGATCATAGTTGGAAAGAACCTGATGAGATCTCAGTTTATAACAGCTGTTGATCGATAACATCGACATGCCAGTGTCGCAGATTTTGTATGTCTGTGTAAATAAAAAAATAATCATATATAAAAGCTCTATTTGATATTGAGCACTTTTTATAAGCCCGGTTGAAATTCTTTGGATTCTTATTCTGTGGATGTTTACCTTGCCTGGATTATTATTATCATTATATATATATATATATATATATATATATATATATATATATATATATATATATATATATATATATTAAATTCCCGAAACAGTTTTTCATGGTGAACAACTGATGATCCCTTAAAATAGTGTTAGAAACAAACTAATATAATAACTGTAAAAAATAAATTGACTTACATGAGTGTTTGAGGCTTGGGACTATAAGTTTTTTAATTTTTTTTTTTTTAATATAGTTTTAATGGTTGAGAAACTTCCGAGACTATATATATATATATAGCCTGACGATTCCCCCCGGGGATGAAACACGGGAGCCTCTGTGTAGCTTGATTGCCATATATATTTTCACTGCTTACTATATATATATATATATATATATATATATATATATTATAATATGAATCATTAAAAATAATAATGAGCAATTAGAACGCCATACAATGCATTAAAGTTTTATTAACTTTTTTTTTTCAATTTAATTTTCGAAGATATACTTCCTCGTCAGAATTTCAAGTAAAGATATGTTAAAATACCTTTTTTTCTTTTTCATCTCGTTTTTGGTGTCTCATCAATCCGTTCGATGTTGAAACGAATTTGGGATGAGAGTCTCTTTAGTCAAGAACGGCACGTGGCAGTGCAAAATTATAATAAGAAATGTTGTTCTTGGTTTCGAAAATTAAATTGTCAAAAAATAAAATAAAAGTGAATCAAACTAAAATTGCATTGTATGGCGTTCTAATTGCTCATTATTATTTTTAATAATTCACATTACCATATAAACAATGCTTTCTAAACCGAGAAGAACATTTAAAGGAACCACGTGTTAAAATAAGGTCACCCATTATATTGACACAACGAAGAAGCAGGATATAGACCCCTCTATAGAAAACAGAACAATAGAATAGGAAATAGGAAGTAAAATTAACCGGCCCTTTGTTCGTGAGAAGCCCAACGATTGGCTAGGAGAACAACAACTGCGATTGTGCAGTATAGTTAACAAGGAAAAAGGGGTTGAAAAACAAACAAAACCGAATAGACAACAAATAAGTGTTTCCAAACACAAGAAGATTTACTTTTCTACTTACCTGTGTAATCTTTACGCGTGTTTACTGATTGTAAGACTTATAATTTATGCATTTGTTATCGTCACTTTTACTTAGCCAAGCAAGCGTGGTTTCCAACATGGCGGCGAATTTTTGGGGGGACTGGGTCGTGAATTTCAGGTGTAAACGAAAAACAAAATAATATTAATAATAAAAAATTAAAAAAAGAAGCTTATCCCAATGGTATTGGCAACCATTCTTAGGCTTACGCTTCCACAACCCTCTTTTCCTTAAATTCGCAACGAAGTTCCCCCAATTGGCGGCTATTTTGGAAACCTCACTTGCTTGGCTAAGTAAAAGTTACGATAACAAATGCATAGATAATAAATCTTACACGCGTGAAAATTACACAGATAATCAGAGAAGTAAATTTTCTTGCGTTTGATAACAATTATTTGCTGTCTATTTGTTTTTTTCATCACTTTTTTCTTGTTAACTATGCTGCACAATCGCCCGAATTTCGAAGTGTCACGAAGTTGAAACAATTCGGCCATTTTAACCTGTTATTATGAATACATGAATACATACAAAAATATCCGGAATTAGTTTACTTCATGACCGTTAAAAGAAATCTGGTTCGAATCAAAGTTTAAATGTTGAAAATAAAGTATTATGGTACATATGTGCTGCTAAGCCAAAAGGAAAACACGAATTTTCGCACGCGCCCCTGTCGTATCATATATATATATATATATATATATATATATATATATATATATGAGAGAGAGAAACGGAGAAGAGAGAGTATAGATGGAAAAAGTACGTGAAAGAGAGTAAATATAGTTCCCATATCGACTTGAAGCACTTGCTGTGATACAGCGAAACAGTCTGTATGTGGATGACTACATATGCCCCTTCGTGGGTCGAGCACTGTGGTAACTGAAATCGACAACTGCCATTAGCGATAATGCAAAGCTCTTCGTTTTAAAAAAAAATGAATGGGGCGCTCTTCGATAGTTGACAGTTCTTATATAAACATTAAGATTGTGCTTGCCCGTGGTTTCTGTCTGACAAACGAATGGTTAAAATCGACGACTGTCAACAAAACGATCGAGTTTCGATATCGACTTGAAACATTTGCCTGTCAAGCCACACTGAAGAGCTGTGATACAATCTGTCTGTGGATGACTATATATATATATATATATATATATATATATATTATTATTATTATTATTTCATGTATCCACATAAAATGTTATAAGGAGATATATTTATTTACTCCTCTGCAGGAGTTAGGCACAAGGCCAGTTTTATCTTACTCCTACAAGTAAGATGTGACCACAGCTTGGGTCGAGTAAGTGGGGTTTGAAAAGTCAGCGCCCGAGAAAGTAAGCACTCTGGTCATTAAAAATTGCCTGGGCAGCCCCGTCGGCATTTCCCGGTAGGGGCGCCTCAGGCAGTAAGCAATAAACTTACTCCTCCCCAAAGAGGGGAGGCGAAGCCTGGTAGGGTAGACCTCCTAAGAACTGCACAGGACAAACCCACAGACAGGTGGAATCAAGCCCCGAAGGACAAGACGACACCCGTCTATAGGGTGCAGTATCCATCGAAACAGATACTACACTTACTTCCTAGCGTGCCAATCTTTTATGTATCGATATTAAGTATTTACTTCAACAGTGCCTAATACATTAGTAGAGCTAGGTAGTAAGTTATGAAAATATATTTATGGCAATTAAGCGACATCTCTGTTTCATCCCCGACTGACGATTTCCTACGGGGATGAAACGCGGAAGCCTCTGTGTAGCTTAATTGCCATAAATATATTTTCATAACTTACTATATATATATATATATATATATATATATATATATATATGAGAGAGAGAGAGAGAGGGGGGGATTATAAAGAAGAGAGAGAGAGAGGGGGGATTATAAAGAAGAGAGAGAGGAGGAGGGTGGGTACAGATATGAGAGATAGATAGATATATAGAGAGAAGGGCAGATAAAAGAGGGAGAAAGCGAGGATAGAAAGAGAGAGAGATATGATACAGAGAGAGAGAGAGAGAGAGAGAGGGGGGCACATATATGATATATATATGTATATATATATATATATATATATGAGAGAGAGAGTCATAGATAGATAGATAGATAGATAGAGATTAAGAGAGAGGGACACAGATAGGGACAGAGAGAAATAGATAGGGAGAGGGAGAGAGGGCATGGATAGATAGACAGAGATTAAGAGAGAGAGGGACGGATAGAGGCAGAGAGAGAGAAAGGGTAGAAAGAGAGAGAGAGAGAAAGAGAGACAGAGGTGGATCGGAAGAGAGAGAGAGAGAGAGAGAGAGAGAGAGAGAGAGAGAGAGAGAAAGAGATTGGATAAAGTGAGAGAGGGGGAGAGATAAAGAGTGTGACAGATATGATAGAAAAAGAGAGGGAGAAAGAGAAAAAAAACAGAGAGGATAGAGAGAGAAGTAATAAGATAGAACAAGTGCGTGAAAAAGAGAGGGAGGGAGAGGAGGGTGGGGGAGAGGAGGGTGGGGTAGAGGGTAGAGACGAGAAAAAGAGAGGAGGGTGGAGGGAGATCAATTTCTCGAACAGCAAGAGTCAGTTGTGGCAGTTGCGTTCACGTCGCATGTGGAGTCGGTTGTACAATTTCCCACTTAGTTTTTTTTCTCTCCTTTTTCTTTTCTCTCTCTCCGAACAACAACAACAACAAAAATATTCAACAAATCGTTTATGGCCAAAAAGCAAGAAAATGCGACAAGGAAAGAAAAAAGTGGTTACCTGTGCCGGCGAAATGAATGTCTCCTTATTTACCTGTCGACTTTAATGACAATATTGCGACGTTGTCATTGTTGTTCCAACTTTCTTGTTACCTGACCCACCATGTCCAAAAAGGAAAGGGCCAACCCGGGTGCGAACCCGCATCACGTCTTCTTCCCATTTGGGGCAGGGGTTGCTTTACGAACAGGCGTGAAGAAGGCCGCAGAGGTGGTGATATTTTTGTTGTTGTTGTTGTTGTTATTATTATCACCGTCTCTGAACAACAACAACAACAACAATAATAAACACAAACTATCACTAATTAATTAATTAACTAAATTTAATTAACTGAAAGACAATAGAAATAAGTTAAGTGATTTTTAAGATGAAGAAAGTTGGAAAAATAAAACCCGGCTTTTTTTATCTGAATTTCTTTCTTTTTCTTTTTTAAATTTTCGTAGAAAAAAAATAAATCCCGTTTTTTTGGAAAAATTTATTTCGTCATCCCAGATTTAAAACAAAATTGTCTAAATTAAAAAAAAAAGAAAAAGAGATATCAGAAAACTTAGTTTCATTTTTAACTTTGTTTTTCACTTTTGTTAATTTTTTTTTTTTTTAATTTTAAAAGAAGAAAAAATATTTTACGAAAAGAAGCAGTTTATATATATATATATATATATATATATATATATATATATATATATATATATATATATATATATCCACTTACCAAGGCCAAAAGCCACTCGGGGATAAGGGTTAATGAAAGTGCCAGTTGGATGAATGAAAATTGAAAATAAAAGAAACCTGGATGGGTAAAATTTAAATTATAAATATTTGAGGATTTTTTTTATTGTTTTTTTTTTTAATTTTCACCAAAGAAAAAGTTTGAAGTTTAAAACGGAAACGCACAAAAAGAAGTTTACTTTCTGATATTTTTAAAGTTTGGAGAAAGAAAACGTTTTCAAAAAGAAGAAAAAAGAAACGAAAAAAGAAAAAGGAAATTAAGCAAAAGAATAAAGGAAGGAATACAAGGAAGAAAAATGAAAGAAAATAAGAAAGAGAAAACGAATGAAGGAATTTTATTTACGTATTTTGGATATAAAACGGATAAAGAAATTCAAAAGAGAAGAAAAATTCTTCAGTAAAATGTAAACTTATATTATCGGCAAAGAAACAAAAAATTCAAAACATGGATTTTTTTTTTCGGAAAATGGGAAAAAATGACAACGGAAAATAATAAGTAAAATAAATAAATAACAAAGGAAAAAGAATTTACCAAAATTAAACGAAACATGGAACTAACTCACCGGATTTATTATTTTTAATCTAAAAAAAAAAGGGGGTTGAAGTTGAAAATTGTTTTAACTAAAAATAAAAAAATTAAAAAAACAGAGGAAAAAGAATTTACCAAAATTAAATCAAACATGGAACTAACTCACCGGATTTATTATTTTAATTAAAAAAAAAAAAAGGGAGCTGAAAAAAAATTAAAAATTAAAAATTAAAAAAAAAACGGAGGACAAAAAAATACCCAAATTTAAACCAAACCCACCGGATTTATTATTTTTAAATAAAAATAAAAGGGAACTGAACATTTTTTTTTAAATAAAAATTAAAAAAAAAAAAAACGATGGAAAATTTTTTTACCAAAATTAATCCAAACATGGAACTAACTCACCGGATTTAAGATTTTTAATATTAAAAAAAAATAATAATAATAAATTAAAAAAAAAAAAGAAGTTGAAAGGAGGGTTGACGGTCACTGCATTTTTTCTGGTGCGTGTCGCTTTTTACCGAGGAATGACATGCACGGAGGAAATGTTTGTCAACCGCCGAGCGTCTCTTTTTCGCCGTCTCCCAACGCGGCTGTAGGCGCGGTCGCCACCACTACCGCCACCACCACCGCTGCTGCCCTAACGACCACGACGTCGTCGTCGTCGACGCGCACCGCCCCCGCCGCAACTCGCACCACGTTCTCCACCGTGGCCGCAATCAACACGACATCAACAAGTAAAACCGCACAGCCGCACGACCCTCTGCATTCACAGCGCCGTCTAATAAAAACTATGGTCTCAGGATGGGTTGCTTCCATGGACAAAAGGTAAACTTTAAAGCATTATTAAAATAATAAACCTCTTTTTTCTTTTTTTTTTATTGTTATTACATTTATTTTTTTCGTTAGTTACGCCATAGTAACCGGGTCTAGCGTTTATAACCATTTTTTTTCTTTACGAATAGTAGCAAACACGCGTGGTCAGTTTTTTTTTTTGTTTCGCGTTTATTTCTTTTTCTCTTTTGATTTAATTCAGGCTTGAAAACAAAAACAAAATCATATTTATTATCGATCGATTCGACATTTAATACGATTATCAAAATAAATAAACCAAAAAAATAATAAAACAAGAACACAGATTTTTATAAGGAGAAGGCGTGAGGGCCGTTTTCTATACTCCTTGTAGTAAAAATGGATATACTGCGATCGTAGCCGGTATAAGCTTTTGTTTTCGTTTGGAAAATATTCAAAAATAAATACTCAAAGACTTGCGAATTTATTTTCGCTAGGAGCAAAGTGTAGTATCTGTTCTGATATAATCTTTTCTGCCTTCAATCATCGAAAGATAAGCTTTTCTAGACTGATGTATTTTTTTTTTTTTTTAAATTGTTATCCAAATCCCCTTTTGGGGGGGAGGTGGGCTGGATTTTCCCCACATTAAAAACCGACCTTGCGTCTAACTCTGCCCTCATGAGGAGTCAAGTAAATAAGGACAAGGGCGCATTTATTAGAACGGTTTTTCTGTTACGAGTGTCCGTATATATTTTTTTCTCTCTCAGCGAAACACGTATGATAATAGCGAACTGAACCCCCCACTAAAAAACGAAACAAGCGACAAACGTGCTCTTCGAAAAAAATCTCTCATCGATAGTGGTTAGAAGTTTGCTTTTTCTTCAAAAAGTCTAAAACAAAGCCGAAAAATCGATACGAACTCGATTTCCGAAAGTCTACCGAACAACAACAAAAAAACAACAAAACGCACCTGCTTAACACCGCTATGGATAACTAGCGAGTAGATAGTTAATAAATTATTAATTGATTATTATTATTATTATTATTATTACTTTATTATTAAGTGACGAACAAAGGAACGCCCACTATACTTGGCCTTGTACCAGCGTTTCTACTTTGATCGCAATGCCCTTTTGAAAAGAAGTGTGAGTGCTTCATGTCACCGTTGACATTGACTAGTAAGTATCCGAATCAAAACCAATAACGAACGAATATCACAATTAACCTCAACCATTTTTGCAGGAGTCGGGGGGGGGGGGGGAGGAGGAATATTGGTATAGATATGAGACCTGTCTTTTGATTAAAAACAAAACAAACAAACACACACATACACACACACACACACACACACACATACGCCAAAACAAATAAAATACAACGTACTATAACTTGATTGCAATCGATCTCCGGTATTTATTTCCTGCCGTGGCCTTGCATAAGTTTTGTCGACTTCTTCGCTTCGCCGTGGTTCGTTTTTTGGCCTTTTTTGTTTTATAATTTACCAGATTATTAAGCGATCGGTGTTCAGCTCAAAAGCTAGATTTCTAAAACATATTTGTAAACAATCGGACACTCCTCCATCTTAAAAAAAGCGAGTCTCAAGCAACAAACAGTAACTCTACTTTCACTTTCGATATCGCAAGTCCTTGTACTCGTTACATCAAGCTTTTGAGCGATATTGAAAAGTACTCTGTGATAAAAATGACTTAAATCAGGAAAAAGAAATTGGTAAAAAAAATCCTTCTACCAACATTAGTTTTTTTTTTTACATTTGGTGCTTTCACAGATTAGGACCCACGCTAAATTTAACCCTAACCCTAAACCGGACCCACGATAACCCTAACCCACGATAACTTTAACCCTAACCCTAAACCCTAACCCACGCTAACTTTAACCCTAAACCCTAACGCTAACTCTAATCCTAACTCCCACCCAAACCCTAAGCCTAACCCTAACGACGGGGTCAAAGTTAGCGTGGGTCCTAATCTGTGAAAGCACCAAATCTTTAAAAAAAATCTTTTAATCTGTTTAACCGGTGCAATTGGTTTATCATTGGTAGTATTTGGGTTATTCGGACTATTATTCTCATCTTGGTTGTTATTTTCACAACGTTTCGGCCGATGTAACCTCCTACTATTCTCATCTTGGTTGTTATTTTCACAACGTTTCGGCCGATGTAACCTCCTACTATTCTCATCTTGGTTGTTATTTTTCACAACGTTTCGGCCGATGTAACCTCCTACTATTTTCATCTTGGTTGTTATTTTTCACAACGTTTCGGCCGATGTAACCTCCTACTATTCTCATCTTGGTTGTTATTTTTCACAACGTTTCGGCCGACGTAACCTCCTACTATTTTCATCTTGGTTGTTATTTTCACAACGTTTCGGCCGATGTAACCTCCTACTATTCTCATCTTGGTTGTTATTTTTCACAACGTTTCGGCCGATGTAACCTCCTACTATTTTCATCTTGGTTGTTATTTTCACAACGTTTCGGCCGATGTAACCTCCTACTATTCTCATCTTGGTTGTTATTTTCACAACGTTTCGGCCGATGTAACCTCCTACTATTTTCATCTTGGTTGTTATTTTTCACAACGTTTCGGCCGATGTAACCTCCTACTATTCTCATCTTGGTTGTTATTTTTCACAACGTTTCGGCCGACGTAACCTCCTACTATTTTCATCTTGGTTGTTATTTTCACAACGTTTCGGCCGATGTAACCTCCTACTATTCTCATCTTCGTTGTTATTTTTCACAACGTTTCGGCCGATGTAACCCTTGATTTTCTTCGGGTCCATCTTTTTGAACTTGGGAACCTATACGGAATTTAAAACTGAAACCTTTATTTAATCCACGTGGGTAGATTGTTCTCGTTCCGTCAGCCATGACCGAGTAGAAGTGTGAGAATAACAACGAAGATGAGAATAGTAGATAACCTGGCTTGTGGGGGGGGGGGCTGAGGTAGGGCTGAACTCTTTAAAGATGGCTAAGACGATTAAATCTTTAAGTTGCAAAAAAGTAAAAACTTTTTTTTTTAAATGGAAAATCAAGAGAAAAAAAGTCTAATTTATCAAATTAAATCGAAAAGAGAGAAAGTTTCAATTCAAGTAAATTTACAAATAATTTGCATTATTTTAATTTTAATTTTTCGGACTACTATTCTCATCTCGGTCGCTATTTTCACAACGCTTCGGTCAGTGTAACCTCCACCCTTCTTCAGGTGCATCGTTTCAAACCCGTGGCGCAACGGATAAAGGCGTTGAGTTACAATCACTTCTAAGTGACAGTCTTCTGAGGGTTGAAGGTTCAATTCTCACTACAGACGATACTCACTAAGAATAAAATAAAAATCACTTAACACTGACGGAAAAAGTGGATTAAATAGATTCCCGAGTTCAGTATAATGATTCCCGAGTTCGAAAAGATTCACCCAAAGAAATGGTCACATCCTTCGAATCGTTGTGAATATAACAACCAAGATGAAAATAGTAGGAGGTTACATCGGCCGAAACGTTGTGAAAATAACAACCAAGATGGAAATAGTAGGAGGTTACATCGGCCGAAACGTTGTGAAAATAACAACCAAGATGAAAATAGTAGGAGGTTACATCGGCCGAAACGTTGTGAAAATAACAACCAAGATGGAAATAGTAGGAGGTTACATCGGCCGAAACGTTGTGAGAATAACAACCAAGATGAAAATAATAGGAGGTTACATCGGTGGAAACGTTGTGAGAATAACAACCAAGATGAGAATAGTAGGAGGTTACATCGGTGGAAACGTTGTGAGAATAACAACCAAGATGAGAATAGTAGGAGGTTACATCGGCCGAAACGTTGTGAAAATAACAACCAAGATGAAAATAGTAGGAGGTTACATCGGCCGAAACGTTGTGAGAATAACAACCAAGATGAGAATAGTAGGAGGTTACATCGGCCGAAACGTTGTGAAAATAACAACCAAGATGACAATAGTAGGAGGTTACATCGGCCGAAACGTTGTGAAAATAACAACCAAGATGAAAATAGTAGGTTACATCGGCCGAAACGTTGTGAAAATAACAACCAAGATGGAAATAGTAGTCCGAATAATTAAAGAAAATACAAATAATCCATCCTCATCTGAAAAATTCACAAACATAATTTGTAGTTAGTTTTCTCAACCACAGTAATTCTTTTTACCGTTTAAGGGGGGGGGGGGATTTTAAAGTTTGAAACGGGGTGCCCAGAATTGGGGCCACAATTTGACGGATTCTAACTATTGTAATAATTGATCTTTCTCCACTCAAAACAAAACAACAGTTCTACAGAATGTATGTAACACACGTTACCACGGTAACGTATGACACACCTACGACATAGTATTGCATGTTATAAAATCTCTATGTTAATAAAATCGTGTGTATGTGCGTGCGTTTCTCGTCCCTGCGTAATTTATACATTTTTTTTTATATATATATATATATATTTTTATTATTTATCACGAATTGATTATTTCAAAGCGAAAATTCAATAGCGTAAAGAACCAAAACAAACTTTCAAAAAAATTTTCAATTAAAAAATAATTTAATTACGATTCCACCAGAATGCATTTCGGTTTCCTGGTAAACCAATTTAATCTTTTAATGTTAATAGTTTGAAAAAAAAAAATTAATAAATAAATAAAAATTAAGATAGAATGAATTACTTCGTGACTTTTTCGAAATTTAAATGGAATTTGGAAGCATAGCATAGAATAGAAATTCGTTTTAAACTCGCTTTAAAATTCTTTGCAAACCCCCATTGAATTAAAAGATTGAAAGTTTTGGAAGCAATTTACATCCAATCAGTTTATAAATAAAGATTAAAACATTACCGTAACAACAAGTAGGCATAGTTTTATAACAATTTGGTTAAATTAATCATTTAAAGACCCAACTTGAAGAAGAAATAATTCAGGAAAAAAAAAAAAATGAAGAAAAGAATTCGCATAGTTAAATAAAAACAAAAACAAAGATGAAAGCAATATGACAACGCCGGGTAGATATAGCCAGTTTCAAATAAAAATGTGAATAAGTATTCCTAAGGTGTTGTCTCATCTGCCACCTAACAAACTCATTAAGGGTTTTCCTCGAGTGGCTTTTGGGCCTTGATAAGCCGTGGTTCATTAGTACAACTTTTTTCTTGTATCTGCCGAAGAAATGTCCGTCAAACGTTTAAATTTTAATTTTATTGAATTAAATTTTTTTTAACGTAGTTCACCCCCAAACAAGGCAGGCCGCCACTGTAGACGTAAGGGGCTACTGAGAAGAAAGAAAAGGGGAGAAGGTTGGGGGGTCAACTTAAATTGGGATCTGCGCAGCGAGATGTCTGTTTACATTAATTTTAAATTTCTGCATGTCAGTACTGTCGGGGAAACAGGGGTCAGGGAGGGAGTTCCAGAGGCCGGCAGCACGAGGAAAGAAGCTATTGGAGTAGAAAGCTCTCCGGCATCTGGGGAACTCCACAGTGAATGGATGGGATTTAGTTGATTGTCGAGTTGGTCTAGTGAATTTACGTCGAGGGGGCACTAGAGTAGCCAATTCATCGGAGCATAATCCATTGAATTAAATTGAAACGAAGGAAACTTCATCTCTTTTATTAAAAAAAATATATACCTAAGTCTTGAAAGCTTCGACAAAATCTAACAAAATGGAGACGAAGTAGAAAAAGCGGATAGACGAAAAATACAAATCAAATCAGCTCTCATCATGCGATTTTTATATTTCGTCTTTATTATCAAAAGACTTTATCAGAAATGAGTGAAACATTTTTTTTGTGTGTGTTTCTTTGTCACTTTACCAGAATTATATAAAACGGTTTAAGGGGTAGCGGCAGAAAAAAAAGAAAGGAGAGAAAAAAATTAAATAAAGAAGATAAAATAAAGGAACGAAGAAAAGAAAAAGAACCTCCCCAAAATGACATACGCCGGCAGTGGGGAGTGGCTGCTTTCCTGTTTGTTTAGAATCGAAACCAATCAGATCAATCTCTAAGTGGGAGTGGGAGTTGGACTTAAGTGGGAGCAAAAGAAATATGGAGTATAGTTAAAGAGTGGATGGTGTCCTTCAAAATAAAAATATTAAAAAAAAAAACAATTTGGGGAGGCCAAAGACAAAACTAAGTGGGGAGTAGGGATCACTCAATAAGCTAAGAGAGGCTACCATAACTGTTTTTTTTTTATCTTAATATTTTACAATAAAATTTTTTTCTCAGCCATCACAAGGCCAAAGTTGGGTGGGTGGTATGAGTAGTCGTTTGTCGTCTTCTTGGTCTATTCTCTAAACTAGTTCCAGTCACCAAAATACCGCATTCACTCTTTGGGCAGACTACTTGGTATTTATCTACCTCCCACAGCGGTAAGATGTGACAAAATGTTGGGAAAGTGGGATTGAAAAGCCAGTGCCATAGAGGAAGAGCACTCTGGCCTACAAAAAAATACCTGGTCAGCCCCGTCGACATTCCCCGGTAGGGGCGCCTCAGGCGATTAGCAATAAACTAACCTCTTCTCAAATGGTGAGAAGGCAAAGCCTGGGAGGATGGACCTCCTAGAACTGCACAGGACAAACCCACAAACCGGCGGAATCAAGACCCGAAGGTCAAGACGATACCGGTCTACAGAGTGAGCATCCATCGGAACGGGTACTACACTCTGATCTTAGCCAAAAGGCCAGGGAGGATTTTTTGGGCAGACTACTTAACATTATCCCCAATTGGTAAGACCTTTTTTTTTTACAAGGGGATTATGTATACAATTCATCGGTTGTGGGTGGGTGAAGTGCTAGAATTAGCCGAAAAGTAATATAAAAGTGATGTTGGTTAGTAAGACCCTCCCAAATCTAAGTACCTTACATGGGGTGCGTTTCAAAGAGGCCCAGATCCTTGTACGCACGCACTCACTTTGATCCCAGCCCGAAGACTGGAAGTGCCAATCATTGTAGAAACAATTTGAAAACAAAATATTTGAAGTAAAATTAAATTTACTTCGAAAAAATAAAAGGTTTTCAATATCTTATGGAAGCAAATGAATGAGGAGGGTTTTTTTTTTAACCGGACAACATCAAAAACAAAATTAGCTTTTGCCGAAATTCAAGGTCAAAAAAAAATGGGCGTGGAACCGTTCAGTGCCATGGTTATATTGATCTCGGGTTTTAGGTTTTACCACAAAGTGACCAAAAGGATGCTCCAAAAAATGTGTAACTTGACAAGGAAAAATAAAACTACAGGGTGGGCAAAAATAAGGGTCCTATTTTTAAAAAATTCATAACTTTTTTATTTATTGATTTTTTTAAATTTTTTTTTTTAGAATAAGTAAAGGACCCCTTCCGAAGCAAGCATGAGCCGTATTAGCCCTAAGGAACGTACCCTCATTTAGAAAACATTATTTTTGCTTAAAAAACTCAAAACAGTGTAAAAACAATACTTTAGTTTTTGTAAGTTTTAAGAAGTGTTTTTCGGCTAAAATTTGTTTTGTTTATTTCAAAAAATCTCGGAAGGGTCAGTCTACACACACATAAAGTTTGGTGAGTTTAACTTTTATTTTGTGGAAGTTATTCAAATTCAAGTTATTCAAATTTAAAGATAGGACCCTTATTTTGGCCCACCCTGTATTAAAAAGAACTCGTCCCATCTATGGAACACGTCACTACAGGATTGCTTCACTGCGAACTACAACATAGTCGTCTTTAAATTCAATGTAAACAAATACTTGCCATAAACCGTCCTCATAAGTATTCAAATTTTGTTCATTCCATTCATCAATGTCAATCCTCTCATAATATTATTCACCATTTAACTGGCAGTAGATCCATCTCATTGACCCTTGTCCTCGAGTGGACTTTCTGCCTTGATAAGTTGCGACTCGTTGGTAAATAATAATAAAAATGAAAAAAAAAAAAATCACTAAAAATAATTTACGTGACCGAAAATAGAAATTCACGTAATATTTTAATGTCATCTCTCTTTGAACTACAACCCTATCTTATTTCGATAATTATACACATTGGTCATGGGTAGGGTGTATACGCTCCCCTATGGGTCGAGCACTCTGGTGGGGGAAATTATGGTTCCCACTTAGCGTAACGCAACACTCTTCCGTAAAAAGAATCGAGTCCGCTCGGTTATAAGTATCGTAAAAACGTAAACAAAAGAATAATTTCATTTAAAAACGATCTAGTTTCTTTCACTTTTAGAAGCGGGTTCGTTGGCTCAGTTGGTAGAGCAGCGGGCACCTGTGGTCGCGATTGATAAGGTCCGGGTTTCGAATTTCGATGCGCTCGTACGTCTGACCACACTGATGAGTCGGGAAACGACAGAACGGCTGTCTGTGGATGACTATTTATAGTTGGACAATGGTGGCCAGACTTTTCTTATGCCGGTCTAGAATGAAGAAATAACTTGCTTAAGTCGTCTGAGTTTATGCCTAGGGCGTTAAGAAACCCTCGCCCCCGCATCAGATTCACAAGGAAATGCCAGTTTCACCGATCGATAATACTGATTATTGATCTTGAAGTGTATTTCTTGTCCTGAAATAAAATCGCGCTTCGCTTTTTAACGTCTATAAATTTGAACCTTTATAACAATTTTTTTTTCTATCCTTGCGGCCAATTGTTATTAAATTATCGACTAAGTTTTAACATTTTCAATTTTGCTTTTTTAAAATTCGTTCAATTGCGTTAAAACTTGTATTTTTTGTGTAAAAAAAGATACTTTCAAAGTTTATTTTAGGTGTCAAAAAGTGTGTACAATAGCATTTGAAAACTGTAGAAATATGTTTGAGCCAAGAAAAATAAAAAAAAATCAATAACGTGGCCACCAGCGATTAAAACGTTAAATTTAATTTTTAAGACTAAAAAATAATTAGAATTTTATTCCGGGACAAGAAATACAAATAATATTTCAGACCAAATATATAAATATAAATATATATATATATAGCAATGATAAAGTGAAAGAATAGAATAAAGTGCGAATCAAATTTTATTACAGTTCAAAGTTCATTGAACTGTAATAAAATTTGATTCGCACTTTATTTTATTCTTTCACTTTATCTAGTGCTATTAATGCTCTATCCAGTATATTGAGCTTCAGTTTCATCCGGATGTTCACTAATTAAAGATATTAGTTGCCTCTTATATCTTTTGTTGTATTAACCTTATATATATATATATATATATATATATATATATATATATATATATATATATATATATATATATATATATATATTAAAATGCATAACGTAATGCGATTTTGTTCTGTGATATATTTCGGTAGTCTTTAACCCCGTCGAGGAACACCCGGCGTTTTCGGTAATCAATGGGGTCCTCTGTGTGCTCCTGCACCCCTTATATATATATATATATATATATATATATATATATATATATATATATATATATATATATATATATGGAAAATGAACAAAGGGAAAACCAAAAATATTAGTTATCTATTCATCAACGTTTCGTCTTTATTTCAAGACTTCATCAGGATGATTGATCTGAAGAAAATAGTACAAAATATTTGAAACAATAGTAGTAGAGGAGAAAAGCTTAAAAGCTTATTTTCTTCAGACCAATCATCCTGAGGAAGTCTGAAATAAAGACGAAACGTTTATGAATACAAAAATAATATTTTGGGTTTTCTCTTTTTTTCATTTTCCTTTACGTTGGAATATTAGTTCCATTTATTATATATATATATATATATATATATATATATATATATATATATATATATATATATATATATATATATATATATTCTTGGTACAGAAAAATTAGTACAACATTAGTACCGTCGGTTTCAAGCACAGAAGGACTTACACATTTCCGAAATAGATGACAGCATAAGCTGAAGAGAGCCAGATGGCTAAGTCCTTCTGTGCTTGAAACTGACGGTACTAGTGTTGTACTCATTTTTCTGTACCAAAAAATAAATAAATATTACGCTCTTAATTTTAATTCTCAATTAATCTGCTAGGATTTTTCCTGCTATATTACGAAAGAAGTTATATATATATATATATATATATATATATATATATATAATTCTCAAATGATATAAATAAAATAAAGTAAAACATTGTATTTCCTTTTTATGAATATCAAGCGCGAACGCAGCCCCCACGATAATGTTCTTTCCTTTTTGATCAAAATGAAATATACTTATCCTGGGTAATGTCATTTCACAATATATATATGCTTAGGGGTGGGGTCTATCTGAAAAACCTTAGGGTTGGGGAGGAAGGTAACAAACAGCAAAGTCCCACCCCTTCACTATAGAGAGGTCCCCAGATGCCGGAAAACTTTCTACTCTAATAGCTCCTTTCCTCGGACTGCTTGCCTTTGGAATTCTCTCCCTGCTCCATGTTTCCCCGACTCTACCAACATGCAGCAATTTAAATGCAAAGTTAACACATGTCTTGCTTCACAACTCCCCACTTAGAATGCTCCGTAGGAGGGTAGGAAGTGGAGCTTGGATTTACTTTCGACAGTCTTGTAACTCTCGCTCCCCTTTATTTTGTCCTTTAGTCCTCACATTTCATGAGCGATGTTTCTGACAAAGGGAAAATAATTGCTGTTTTCTGGGTCGGAATATATCCATCAAACACTTATCATTGGCTATTTTTTGACTTTGAAGTAGTAGTATTTAACTTCTTTACATCAAATGGCTTCATGCCTTGTCTGGAGCGATTTCCATTTAGAAAAAATCTGGCCGCATACGTCTCAGTAGCCACTTACGTCTCAGTGGCAATATGCTTTGTCTGGAGGTGAACAAAAGTTTGAAAAAATAACAAACATTTTTTGTTTAAATATGTATATATATAAAAAAAACTTTATATATTACTATCGTTTTTTTTTTTTTAGATCAGTTTTATAACAAAATTTGGGTGGAAATCAAACGAAATGCGCGAGATATTCCAATGGTCCCTATGCTACGATTGAACCTCCTCGATGCACTCACCTCCGCCGCCGTCCCGATTGAAAAGCGCGCTTCTCTTTACCTATGAGCAAATCAAATGAGTAGAAGTACGAGTTAACCGCGCTCTTTTTTATCATCTCCATCATCATCATCATCATCATCATCATCATCATCACACACACCTGTTAATGTAGAGGAATTCGCGCAGTGGATGTTTTATTGTTTTCTCTCGTGTGCATCCGAAACCCTAACCCTAACCCCCCATCGTATGCGTAGTGTTTAATGTTTAGCGTATATATTAGACTTTTTTCTCTTCTGCTGCTTCTTATATGCTGTTATTTTCTTCAAAGAACTGATTTTACGTTTACAAATAAATGAAATAATACAGCGAAAGAAACAAGTTGTAAGAAGTTAAGGTTTTCTGCGCGCATGCGCGTTATAGATTTCTATGAAATGATTTCGATTCAGTTCAATAAAAGGAGAGAGTAACATGCACCTTGGCGGGAGAGAGAGAGGGGGAGGGGGAGAGGGGGAGGGAGAAAGAAAGAGACAGAGAGAGAGAGAGAGAGAGTGGAAGACAGAGAGAGTGAGAGAAATAGAGAGACAGAGGGGATGGAGAGAGAAAGAGCGAGGAAGAGAGAGCGATAGAAAGAGAGAGAAAGGAGGAGAGAGAGAAAGAGAGAGAGAGAAAGAGAGAGCGATAGAAAGAGAGAGAAAGGAGGAGAGAGAGAAAGAGACAGGGAGAGAGAGCAATAGAAAGAGAGAGGGGGAGACAGAGAGAGAGAGAGAGGGAGAAATAGAGAGACAGAGGGGATGGAGAGAGAAAGAGCGAGGGAGAGAGAGAGAGCGATAGAAAGAGAGAAAAAGTGAAAGAAAAAGAGAAAGAGAGGGAGAGAGAGAACAATAGAAAGAGAGAGAGAGAGAGGGGAGAGCGAGAGAGAGAGAGATGGAGAGAAAGAGAAAAGAGAGGGAAGAGGGAGGAGAGAAAGGGGGCGAGAGAGGCAGCTAATGATTTGTTTATTTATTTTTTAAAAAGTTATTTAGTCAACATGTGTCAATGTTTTTGTAAAGAAAGGAAAAAGGGGTAAAAAATGGTTAATTCCTATTTCAGTCACGTAAATTATTTGGAGTAAATGAGGTTCGACATTACTTCGCCAGACAATTTATTTTCACTAAAACCATGTTCTAGTAAAAAAAAAAAAAAGTAAGTTATAGCCAGTTTCATCGTACACGTGAAACGCCGAAATAAAAATTCGCCAGGGAAAAAGAAATCGCCGTCTTCATAAACAAGTCAAGAACGAGGCTAAGGCCACCTAACTCAAATTCATATTTTTCTAGTTAAAGGACAGGGGACGTTTTTTAAGGGCAGAACATCATTTTACTATTTTGGGGTTTAGATATTTTTCAACCCATCAAAATGGTAAAATAATATGTTTTCCCCCTTCTAAAATGGTTCCTTGTCCTATAACTAGAAACATATTAACTTGAGTTATCTGCCCTTAGTTTCGATTTTGACATTTTTTAATATAACATTTGTTAACTAACGCATGTACCTATTAGGCCAT
>OY744540.1:10414257-10451757 GCA_963556195.1 Sepiola atlantica | reverse complement strand
TGAAGGGCGACTTTTGTTGCTGGCTGGACATGTATCTTGACACGATGAACCCTGCTGGAAAAGTGCTTCTGTGGTCCCCAGAGATCAAGCGATGGGCTAAGAGGCCTCATATTACAATGAAGACTCTTCTGGACAAGGACACTGGCCTATTGGGCTTGGAGCTTCTGGCCGCAATGAGTGAGCGAGCATCATGGCACACAGGATTTTGTGAATGCTTAACCATCGATTGATGGATTACTCAGGACAAGAAAGGACAACAACAATAATAATAATAATAATAATAATACTTTTATATACTACTACTACTACTACTACTACTACTACTACTACTTCTAATAATAATAATAATAATAATAATACTTTTATATACTACTACTACTACTACTACTTCTAATAATAATAATAATAATAATAATAATAATACTTTTATATACTACTACTACTACTACTACTGCTTCTAATAATAATAATAATATCGAAGTAAAGAGACTTATTATTTTTAGTTGTGCAAGAAGAAGAATTTTAAAGATGTTTTCTTTTTTTGTTTTTCTTTTTTTACTTTAATTCACCCCAAACAAGGGGCCACATTGCCACTGAGACGTAAAGGGATACTGTGAATTAGGGGCCAGATTTATAGGGGCATCCAAAGTAGGGTGCTATTAACTATAGCAATCGGTGGTTGAAAAAGTTTCTTATAATTGTTAAAGCGATGGAGCTTTGTCTTGGTACCGTCCAGTTTTTTGCCCCATTCAACTCCAGACTGGAGGTCATTTTCTAAGGATTCAGCCATTGTCTTGGATATATGTGCGTTCGTTTTGCCGACATGTCAAGAATAGAGCGTGGTGTCATCAGCAAATATACCCATCTCGGACACAATTTCATCAGGGAGGTCGTTTATGAATATCAGGAACAATACGACACCTAATATCATGTTGCTTAGATGTATTACAGTTTATGAATTTTCAGAAGAAATCAAACTAGAATATTTAGTGGTAGTAGTCGTGATAACGAGTTTATCTAATAGTTAGATGTGCGTGCGTGTATGTGTGTGTGTGTGTGCATGTATGTGTGTGTATGTGTGTATGTGCGTGCGTGTATGTATGTGTGTACATGCATGTATATGTGTGCACATGTGTATGTGTGTGCACGTGTGTATGTGCGTGCGTGTATGTATGTGTGTACGTGCATGTATGTGTGTGCACATGTGTATGTGTGTGCACGTGTGTATGTGCGTGCGTGTATGTATGTGTGTGCGTGCATGTATGTGTGTGCACATGTGTATGTGTGTGTATGTTTGTGCGTGTATGTATGTGTGTACGTGCATGTATGTGTGTGCACATGTGTATGTGTGTGCGTATGTATGTGTGTGAGCACGCCTGTGTGTATGTGCGTGTGCATGTGTATGTGTGTGTGTGTTTGCGTGGGTATGTGTGTGTGTGCATGTGCGCACGCGCGTGTGTATGTGTGTGCGTGCGTGCGCGTGTGCGCGTGCATGCGTGTACTAGCTGCATTTACCCGACATTGCATATTATTCGGTTGGATGGATAATTAAAAAATAATTATAAATGAATTTTATTTGTTTTTCAAAGAATTTTTAAATTTTGTTTTCGTTTTCGTTTATTTCAATTTTTGATGTAAAAATTTCTTTTTCGAATAATAGTAAGTATTCAATGTGTATTTATAGAAAGTTACGTATCGACGAGAAAGACACACACATAGACTCACGATATATTGTCTGATAGTTGTTATTTATCTACCTCCCACAAGGTAAGATGTGACACAAGGTCGGGAAAGTGAGATTAGATAAGCCAGCGCTCGAGAGGTGAGCACTCTGGCCATTTAAAAATTGCCTGGGCAGCCCCGTCGGCATTCCCCGGTAGGAGAGCCTCAGACAGTAAGCAATAAACTTACTCCTCCCCAAAGAGGGGAAGCAAAGCCTGGGAGGGTGGACCTCCTAGAACTGCACAGGACAGACCCATTGACCGGCGTAAGTCAAGCCCCGAAGGCCAAGACAATACCAGTCTATGGGGTGCAGTATCCATCGGAACAGATACTACACTTTGATCTGGGCCAAAAGGCCGAGAGTTTTTATTTACTCCTCTCCCGGAGTTAGGCACAAGGCCAGTTTTATCTTACTCCCACAAGTAAGATGTGACCCAAGGTCGGGTCGGGAAAGTGGGATTTGAAAAGCCAGCGCCCGAGAGGTGAGCACTCTGGCCATTAAAAATTGCCTGGGCAGCCCCGTCGGCATTCCCCGGTAGGGGCGCCTCAGGCAGTAAGCAATAAACTTACTCCTCCCCAAAGAGGGAAGGCAAAGCCTGGGAAGGTGGACCTCCTAGAACTGCACAGGACAGACCCACAGACCGGCGGAATCATGCCCCGAAGGCCAAGACAATACCAGTCTATGGGGTGCAGTATCCATCGGAACAGATACTACACTTTGATCTGGGCCAAAAGGCCGAGAGTTGTATTAATAGAGATTATTTATGGTTTGAATTGAAGTTTAAAGAGAAAAACGTCAAGTATTATGGTTCATTTGTGTTCGTTCCTAAACCAAGGTAAAACATTGTATTTGTTTTAGGGAGGGGGGATAAGAGTAGTGTTCCGAAACCAAAATCAAATATGGATTTTTCGCATGCGCCCCTGTCATATTAAAGAATCGGATACATTTGAGTTGCTAATACTAAGAAGAAAAGAAGTTAGGAGTAAAAAAAAATCTGAAAGCGAAAACTCAAATACAGAGCAGAGGATGAAGAGGGAAAAAAGAAAAGACGGATCTTCTCCGTAAGTGATAGAGAAAAAATATGAGTTCGGACAATGTATGGTCGGATGGCGAGAAGATTTTATTTAAAGTACTATTGTATTTGTTTCTTTGTAACTAAACTTTGCTTTAATAAATTAATAGCCGGAATAAGTAATTTCTGAGAGAAATTAAATCGAAATACATTTTTCATGTAAAGAACATGGTACAAATATAAAAAAGAAAAAATAGCTAGTCAGAATGAAATATCGATTTTTGAGATTCAAGAAGTACTTGTAAAACAACATTGCGGCTGTAGCTTGGTGGATAGTGAGGGACCTATTAAGTTGGCGACTCTTTTTTGGACCTTGTCTAAGAGGGAGAGACTAGTGGATGATGTACCAGCCCAGATGTGGCAACAATACTCCATGCATGGCCGGATGGTGGCGGATGGTGGCGGATTGTTTGCTTTGTCCGTTTAAAGGCATTCAATACCAAACGCAATACAAGTTGTAAACAATTAATTGTAGACGATCGTATACGATTAATTAAATACAAGTTGTTATTTACATCCGTATCCATTTTTTAGATGAGTGTTATCAACTATTACCCGGTGTAGACGGGTTCTTCAGCTAGTTTTATAGTATATATAATAACACGGAATTTACTTATCCGCGTTTCTCACGAATCTAACCACGATTTTCAGACGGATCTAAAGTCAATATACGAAACATACTCTAGAATAGAGATAAGAAAACGTCTACGTGTGTGTGTGAAAGGGAGAGAGAGAGAGAGAGAGAGAGAGAGTGTCCGTGCGTGCGTGCGTGCGTGCGTGCGTGCGTGCGTGCGTGTGACCGAGAGAATGAGAGGGAGGCGGCGGGGTGTAAAAAACGGAAAAATAAGATCGTCGATCCGGATCAAAAAAAAAGAGTAAAAAAGAAGAAATTGGTTAAGGCGACAGTTGTGACATACAAGTGTGGATAATTACCTTTATCCGGTCAGAGAGTAAATATTTGTTAATATGCTTACACTAAGTTACTAAGGTTGGACTTTTCTTCAATATCTCATAATCATTATTTCATTCCAATATTGCTAGCCACCCCACCACCACCCTATTTAATAATCTGCAGCTGTCAGGCATTCTTGTAAATGGTTTCTGTTATCATTGACGATTTCCAGGATTTGTTTCTGATTTTTTTAGTGCTAGTTTGACAATACAGGAACGGCGGGACAGTTATAAAAGTGGGGGGCTCTCCTAAAAAGTGGGAGGGCCGGTTAAACACATGCATATATAACTTCATTATTGATGACCGTAAAGTGGGGGGGGGGGGCTCAGGCCCCCCCCCCCTACCCCCCTCCGTCGGTGCCGCCGTCCATGCAATAGGATCACATTTTAATATTTCTAATAAACGAATCTAATTATATAACAACTACTTGTGCCTACCCCGGCGTTGCTCGGGAGTTTTTTTTTTGTTATTTTCACTTTTGTTTCGCTTTCTTTTTTTTAACTGGACATGTTTTTTGCTATTTTTTTTTTTTTGCCAAATTATGCTTGAATCGACTATTTTAAAAAAGGGGTCGTCAGGTCATATTGGTTGCTCATAAGGGGTCACAGTACGAAAAAGGTTGAAAACCACTGGTGTAGATTTTCGGTGATAATACACGCGTGTTTCAGACCGAAAGGCAGGAGGAAATAGTTTGTAAACCATAACAGTTACAACGTATTTACAGTTCGTCAGCGTACGTTCGAAACGCCGACTAGACACGAAAAGGGTGTTACAGACACGTAATACATGAATGTACACAAAAGAAGCAACTGGGAGATATGAATCCGAAACAAAAATTACAATAGTTCCATGACAATGTAGAAAACGCACGTTGTTGTTAGAGAGGCGAAATAAACCCGTACGGATGCATGGAAATACCAAGTTACGTTTTTTTGTCTGCTCAAGAGTATCCACTAAGGCCAAACGCCACTCGAGGATCAGGGTTACTGAGATGGATTAAGTGTCAATTGAATGATGAAGAATATTATAAGACGATTGAATGTGATGAATGAAATGAACAAAATTTGATTACTTATGAGGACGGTTTATGACAAGTATTTTTTGACATTGAGTTTGAAGATGACCATGTCGTAGTCTGCAGGGAAGCAGTCCTGTGATAATATGGATTATGTGTTTTACGGAGTCTCAACACTGTCAATGCGTCACTCTGAAATAAATATACGAACAAATCGCTTTTTTCCTTGACCATTGCCTGAGAGTCGGTTGACTCCATCAGAAAGATAACTTAACAGACAAAGCCGTAAGGGTTTAAAAGGCATACTAAACAGCAGAGCTGATTTATACAATAAATACATATTCAACGGGTTCAACTATGAGAATCCCTGGCACAATTAGTACATCCATTATAACTTAGTCCACCAACATTGATCACTGAATCACCCCAAACCATGTATTCAAAACTGCAAACTGCTGGTGACATTGTATAATTACATACAAGTTGTTATTTACATCCGTATCCATTTTTTAGATGAGTGTTATCAACTCTTACCCGGTGTAGACGGGTTCTTCAGCTAGTTTGTATAGTATATATAATAACACGGAATTTACTTATCCGCGTTTCTCACGAATCTAACCACGATTTTCAGACGGATCTAAAGTCAATATACGAAACATACCCTACAATAGAGATAAGAAAGCGTCTACGTGTGTGTGTGTGAAAGGGAGAGCGAGAGAGAGAGAGAGAGAGAAGGAGAAAGAGAAGGAAAGAAAGAGAGAATAAGTGAGAGAGAGCGAGAGAGAATAAGAGAGTTTGTTAGCAGGAATGTTTTTTATTCGTCCATTATTTCTACTAAAATATCCGACTACAAAATCGTAAAAGAACTTTATTTCGTAAACGTGCAAAAACAGCTAATAAAGAAAGACTTTTATTTTTTACTAGTTGCACATAACCGGTATTTCCCGGTAGTGTATTTACTTGCAATTTTTTTTTGCTTTGCCTTTTTTAAAACTATGCCGCTTTAAAAAAAAATTATTTTTGTTCCAATCAAAGGGAAGTAACTTTGCGTGGACAAATACAGAGCTATGCCCCCTTTTTAAAATGACGTCTATTTAAAAATGATTTTTACTCTGACAAAGTATTTTCTGCAAGGAATTAAATCGAATTACATTTTATTCTTCTTGCTGCAACGATTCCCAAGAAAAACTGACAAACCAGAATCAAATATTAATTTTGTAAGAAGAAAGCTATTCATGCGAAATAAAAGAAAAAGGACTAACTTTACTTTATATATTAGATAAACCTGTGTAATATTTGTTTCTTTGTCGCCAATAATGTTGATATATAATAGAAGGAAGAAAGAGAAGAAAAGTGGGAAAAGGAACACGTGAAAATACTAGAACAGAACATTGCGAGTATACATTTATGTCATTGTCTGCTCGTTTAGGTATTATAAGACTGGGATAGCGTGCAGGAGAGCTGGAGAAACGTCCAAAATTATAGGTTACAAGTAACATTTATTTAGTTCATAAGCGGGTATTTTGTTGTTTTGTTATGTTGTATTGTTTTACTTATGTTGACGAAAATGCATTTTCTATTTTAAAGATTTCATAGATATTTAAATGAAAAAATAAATACAATGTCACCAACAGTTTGCTGTTTTGAATATGAGAAAAGATCAACTTCAAAAGAGTATTTTAGGAGGGGGGAGTAAAAATACAACCGAATATAGACAATTTTCGCGAATGTATACGCTATTTTTAAATGTTCGTTTGTAACAAACGGTGAATCTCTGTAAGTTTGTGTTCCCGAATGAATTATCGGGGTGGATAGAATATGTAATTGACGAAATCTATTGCAATTTCCTTTTTCATTATGTGAATAACACGGATTGAAAAATTCTGTACTCCACTCAGATATTGATTTGGCAGATGCAATGCTATTTAGGTCTGTTGGCGAGAATTCCACAAGATAATTTTATATGTTAGATGAAGACCCTCCGTAACTACAAGAGTCTGATTTTCGTAAATAAATGCTGACTGCGTCGATATGTTTGACTGATGAGCCGTGACCCTCGCCGGCCGAACGCACACCTGTTGTTGTCGTTAAGTCGCCAGGTGTTTTCTCTTATGTTCATGGATTTTGTTATCATTAAATAAATAAAAACAATACAATTTCAGTGATTGATTTTTTCTTTCTTTTTTCAATCATGCCATTCCGGGTTTTTGTTCTCTCCCACTCCTTCTTTTACCTGATCTGTCAGTGCCTACTCCTCTTTTCTCTCCCACCCTTTCTTTCTATATCATACTCTCTTTTCTTCACCCTTCTCTTGCTTTTCTGTTTTTGCCCCCTCCCCCATTATTTCTTCTCCTTTCTCTTCTATATTTTTTTCTGTTTCTTTCGCTTATTTTTTTTCTCTTTTTGTTGTTGTTCGTTTTCTTCTCTTTCTTTTTCTGTCTTTTCTACTTATTTTTTTCCTTCGTCTTTTCCTTTTCTCTACTTATACCTCTTCTCTTTGCTTTCTTCTTCTTCTTCTTCTTCTTCTTTACTTAGTTCCGTCTTTTTCTCTCTTTCTCTTTCTCTTCTCCTTCTTTTTCTCTATTTCTGCCTTTCCTACTTATTGTTTTCCGTCGTCTTTTCCTTTTCTTTTTCTCTTTCCTTTTATCTACATCTACCTCTTCTCTTTGCTTTCCTCCTCTTCTTCTTTTTTACTTAATCCCGTTTTTTTTTCTATCCGACCTGTCTACTGTATCTTTCTTCTTTCCCCTTTTTCTCCTTTTCATTGTTCTTATTCTTTTTCTCTTTTTTATTTCCTTCTTATTTTTTTTTTTATTTTTCTTCATCTTCTCGTCTTTTTTTCTTCTTTTCTTTTCCTTCTCTTTATCCTTCTTTTACGTTTTTCCTCCTCCTCTCTCTTTCTCCCCCTCTTCTTCCTCCCCTTTCGTCTTCTTTGTCAATCTTTCCACTTCTTCTTCTTCTTCTTCTTCTTCTTCTTCTTCTTCTTCTTCTTCTTCTTCTTCTTCCCGTCTTTTTTCTCTCCGACCGGTCTACTATATCCTTCTTCTTCTTTTCCTTTTTCTTCTTTTCCTTTTTCTTCTTTTCCTTTTTCTTCTTTTCCTTTTTCTTATTTCACCCTTTTATCTTTTCCATTGTTCTTATTCTTTTTCTCTTTGTTATTTCCTTCTTATTTTTTTTCTTCATCTTCTAGTCTTTCTTCTTTTCTTTTTCTTCTCTTTTTCCTTCTTTTACGTTTTCCCTCCTCCTCTCTCTTTCTCCCCCTCTTCATCCCCCTCCTTCATCTTCTTTGTCAATCTTTACATCATACCATAATGCACACACGATGCAGTTGCACAATGGTTCTGCATTCAAAACCAGTCAGCGAACCTACACGTACTTAACATGAGGATTATTCGCCAACTTCAATTCCTGCGATATTCTCTTGTTGTCTTGTTTTCTGAATCGTGTCAAGAATGACAATCTTGAACACAAAATAAACATCTGTTAATTAACCCAAATTTCAATCGGTTTCAAGTTTCGAAATGAACATTTCTTCTTCAGATCCATTGCAACTCTAAAGCACAATAAATCCTAAAACTTGCCGTTCGATCTAAATAACAAAACAGAAAATAGTATCAAAACTAGCAAACATACCCGTCCTCCGGACACACACACATTTAATTCAAGCTTGCATATCTGTCCGAAGATAGGGGTAGAACATTTTTTTATCAAGATTAGCAACGCGTGGGTAGAGAATTTTCATTATTTCTCTGTGAATGCATAAAGTTACAAAGAATAGTTGTGTGTTACTTTGGCAGTAACACATGTGTCGCAAACAAAAGATGGTAAAAAGCCTGTGTGGACAAGAACATAATATTTATTAATAGTTTGTCTATACAAACTATAAAAACACACAAATGAGATAAGTACACATGGATTAAACGTACAATTAAATACATTGTTTCTAATCACAATAGAATGCACAAGGTTATTCCTTATGAAGGTAAAAAAAAAAGTATGTGCTAAGCACAAAGACAAAACTTTACATTTTCTCCATGACGTCTTTGTCTGGTAAAGGGCTTGCCTAATTCAATCGGTTCGGTCCTGTTAGTGACAACATTTCAGGATTAACTTTCTTTTATCAAAGACTTCAAGGGACATAACTCCGTCCTGAAGAATAATTTCTCATAAAGGTAGATAACTCAGGCCGTGCATACAGTTTTGTATTGAGACCCAATTTTGTCCTTCAATAAGTGCAAGAGATGAGGCACAAAAAATATGAATGAATGAAATTTCAAAAATCTAGTTGAGTAAGATCCATTATTAGATAAATTCAATAAATTCAAAGTCAAAGTTGTCTGCCGCTGTGTTGAATGCGGATTATCTGCCGCTGTTTACCAAACTGCACAAGTGCCCGTTTAATAAGTGTAATAGATGAGACACTAGAATACGCCAAAGCATATTGTTATGGTAAAAAGAGTGCGTAAATAGAAATTGAAAAATAGAAGACATCAAAATCTATCGCCTGTTTGGGGGTTAGGGTTAGTTTGAGGGTTGAATGTATATTATATAAATACTTACTTTTACTCAACAATGACTTGAGCCATCACCGCCATTTTGTGTGGTACTAACCGATGTCGGTGCTACCAGTTTTTTATTTTATTTTGGTGGTGAGGAACAAGCAGGGGCGGTGTTAGATTATGGGATTTTTTCGGACATATTTATCCAACCAGTTTCAGTTCTCTTGGTTTTGTGTACTGTTCTTCCTATATTTCTAGTTTTGTTGACATGGCGTTATTCTGTATCACCTTAACTATGGTTGCTCAGTGTCACCCATGTATGTAGGTTGGCTTCTGCACTCGAGGATTTTTCTTAATATCTAAGCTGTTTTCGTCAATGCCGTTTTGTATTGTGTCAATCCTCCATTTGATTCCAATTTCTCCTAGTTTTTTCCCCCCCTACTGCTCTTACAATTATTGGTATTTTTTTTGTAATATAAGTTCACACATTGATTTTGATCTATTAAAGAGAAACAAACAACGCAATGGCAAGTGGAAAGTTGCTAACCAGTTGTCAGACTAACACGCATCCGATATTGTTACAAGTCAAGTTGCCATTCTGCCTCAGCCTCAGATATAGCATACTATTTTTGGGAACGTTATGATGATCTAAATAAAAATTTTACTTTTTTTTTTAACCCCAAACAAGGCAAGTTGCCACTGTAGACACAAGGTGCTACTGAGAATTAATGTGAAAGTTTAGGGAGTCATCCTGAATTGGGAGCTGCAGACAAGGACATGGCCGCCAAAGCGTGTGATTCATTTCGTGCCCGCCTTGAGATGGTCGTCTCCGCCTGTGGTGGTTACATTAAAAAAATAATTTAGTATGTAACTCTAACTGTTGCTAAATAAACTTTAGGGTCTCTGCATATACAATTTTTTTTGTTGTTTTGCCTATCTAGTTTTCTTTTTGTCAAGTGTCGGATTTTGCTGCAACATGCTGTACAGTGAAGGGGTGAAATTTTGTTGCAAAACGCTGTACAGTGAAGGGGTGGAATTTTGCTGCAAAACGCTGTACAGTGAAGGGGTGAAATTTTGCTGCAAAACGCTGTACAGTGAAGGGGTGAAATTTTGCTGCAAAACGCTGTACAGTGAAGGGGTGAGATTTTGCTGCAAAACGCTGTACAGTGAAGGGGTGGAATTTTGCTGCAAAACGCTGTACAGTGAAGGGGTGAAATTTTGCTGCAAAACGCTGTACAGTGAAGGGGTGAAATTTTGCTGCAAAACGCTGTACAGTGAAGGGGTGAGATTTTGCTGCAAAACGCTGTACTATAGTTTTGTATCGTTGTGCTATTGTGATTTGCAAAATATTCTTTCAATTTAATTCTTCTTAGATACGCTTCCATATCGAAGCAAAGATCTATCGCTTATAGATCTTGTGTAGGGCAGAAAGATATTTTTTTTTATTAAATAAAGAAATTTCATCTTTATTGAGATTGTAGTCGGAATTGTTGGGAGTGGTAGTTATCTCTTTTCTGGTCGTCGCTCGCGTATGTTGTATTTTGTGTATCCCTTGTTTTAGAATCTCTTTCATTTATGCTTTGTTTTTCGTTTGATTCAAATCAAATGAAATCAAATATATTGATTTACAGAAATAACGAATAAATATTTTATTAAGAAAATGGAAATAAATAAAAAAAAAAAAAGAAACCTATTTTAACTGTGAACGTCCGCAAAAAAAAAAAAAAAATACTTATCACCGATCAATAAATTGTTCATATGATTTAAAAGCATTTCTTTGAAATAAGGTTTTGTAAAAAAAAATAAAATAAAAGTGTATTTCAATAAGTCCTTATTTACTTACCTCCTCACGAGGGCAAAGTTTTTGTTTTGTTTTCTTCATCCAGTTTGAGACGTTGCGGGATTATGTTATAATGAACATGACGTTGTTTTTTTGTTTTTACTTTTTTAACATAGTTCACTCCAAACAAGGCAGGCCGCCACTGTAGACGTAAGGGGCTTCTGAGAATTAGGGTGTAAGTTTGGGGGGTCATCCTAAGTTGGGAACTGTGCAGCGAGATGTCTGTTTACCTTAGTTTTAAATTTCTGCATGTCGGTACAATCTGGAAAACAGGGAGCAGGGAGAGAGTTCCAAAGGCCGGTAGCTCGAGGAAAGAAGCTATTGGAGTAGAAGGCTCTCCGGCATCTGGGGACCTCTACAGTGAATGGATGGGATTTAGCTGATTGTCGGGTTGGTCGAGTGTATTTACGTCATCAGAGGATTAATTGTGGCCTGATTCAACAAATAAACCGGTTGATGATGATGATGATGATGATGATGTGTTAGTAGATTATTACTTTGCTAAACTTATTCTATGGGAGTAATCTCCCTTGAAAGTGCTCTTTTGTTTAATTTAATGAAGTCACTGAATGTAAAAAGACAGACAATATTCATAGTCCCCATAGAGGGGATACGCAACACTAGCACTCGTACTGGTTCAATATATTGAACAAGTTTTAATTCGTTCTTATCTAAAAATCTTTTGTAAAAAAACAACAATGTAAAATGGGGTTATCATAGAAAAATACAACTTGCTTAAATTTTGCTAATCACAAAATATATTGATTTGTTCTTTAATTTAATTGTATTTCATCTTTTTCGTGGTACAAGGAACCTTGCTTTTAAAAATCTCCTCTGTTAGTTTGTCATTGTCAAACATTTTTTTTATTTTACCATTGTCAGCCATTTTGTTTTAATTCACTACTGTCAGCCATTTAAAAAAAATTTTTTTACAATTGTCGGCCATTTTCTTTTATAGCCATTTCTTGATTTTAAGTTTGTTTTTAATCTCTCATTGTCTCTACATTGTCTACAAGGGACGGATTTGGTCAATGTCTCAATACACATAATAGATTTTTTTTTATAATACCAAACCAGTTGTATTATTGCTAACTTTAATCTTTCAAATGTATTTCGGTTTTATTGTTTCCATGAGATAAATAAAAATACTCTTTTCAATTGTTAAAAAAGTTGTGTCTTTTGGTCTAATGGGCACTGCCATTGCTTAAGAAATCGGCTCTGCCAAGTTCAAATCCTGGTGACACTATTGTAATCATTTATACACTAGAAGAATAGCCGAATAGAACAGTTTTGCACCACTTTTATGTCCCCTTACAAAGATTCAAATCAAGATATAATGATACTAAACCTTATGTCTTGAATCCATTATATGATTTTGATTCTTGAAAATGTCTAAAATTTAAGGGTTAAGTTTAATAAAAGTGAAATTTAGGAAATCTTGCTTCATTGGTGTCTTTTTTTTTTTTTTTTAACTTAGTTCACCCCAAACAAGACAAGACGTAAGAGGCTACTGAGAATTATGGTGAAAGTTTTGAGCATCATGCTAAATTGGGAGCTGTGCAGTGTCTAATGTCTATGGATCAAATTCAGTGCAAATCCGATATATTTGAATTTTCAACTGGGAGGTTGTGCCTATATTATGCCTCCTAAAACCTTTTTAAACTGCTGCTGCTGTTGTTGTTGATGATGATGATGATGATGATGATGATGATGATGATGATGATGATGATGATGATGATGATGACGGTGGTGGTGGTGATGATGATGATGATGATTACTCCAAAGAAACTGAAAGTTGGTGAATATTTATTAATTGATGTCTAATACCTATTGTTAGAATTTCACAAAAATCTGAGGTATCTGCGTTTTCAGGAAAGGCTTCCACTTCATTTTTACTCCCTTTGCATAAAACTAGATTAAACTAAATATGGCCCACATTACGACTCTTTACGGATAGCGGGGGTGTTCCAAAATTCATAATGATCGGTTAATTAGTTTAAGATAACATGAAGAAAAGTGCAATAGCTCTCTCCTTGATAAGCTCCTAGGACTGACTTTCACTCCAGATCTGAAATGGAAGACTTACATAAAATCTGTCGCTAGAAAAATTATTGTATCATTCTACTGCTCCTCAAAAGTGCTTTACATCTGACGCAATCCCCTACCTGTATAAGAGTCAGATACGTTCGAAGATGGAGTACTGCTGGCACATATGGGGAGGTGTTGCTCAGAGCACTCTTTCCTGCCTTGACAGAGAACAAAATCGACTTCACAATCTAGTAGGAGGGGGGATGATTTCTTCTCTTCTTAACCCTTAACCCTAACCCCTAACCCCTAACCCCTAATCCCTAACCCCTAACCCTTAACCCCTTAACCATAACCCTAACCTCAACCCTAACCCCTTAACCCTAACCCTTAATCTAACCCCTAACCCCTTAACCCTAACTTTAACTCTAACTCTAACCCCTTAACCCTAACCCCTAACCCCTAACCCCTTACCCCTTAACCCTAACTCTAACTCTAACCCCTAACCTCTTAACACTAACCTTAACCCCTCACCCTAACCCTAACCCCTAACTTTAACCCTAACCCCTAACCCCTTAACCCTTAACCCCTAACCCTAACCCCTAACCCTAACCCTAACCCCTAACTTTAACCCTAACCCCTTAACCCTTAACCCCTAACCCTTAACCCTAACCCTTAACCCCTAACCCTAACCCCTAACCCTTAACCCCTAACCCCTAACCCCTAACCCTAACCCTAACCCTAACCCTTAACCCCTAACCCCTAACCCCTAACCCCTAACCCTAACCTTAACCCCTTACCCCTTAACCCTAACCCTAACCCCTAACCCTTAACCCCTAACCCCTAACCCTAACCCTAACCCTTAACCCCTAACCCCTAACCCCTAACCCCTAACCCTAACCCTAACCTTAACCCCTTACCCCTTAACCCTAATCCTTACCCCTAACCCTAACCCTAACCCCTAACCCTAACCTTAACCTTAACCCCTTACCCCTTACCCCTTAACCCTAACCCTAACCTCTTAACCCTAACCTTAACTTCTAACCCTAACATAACCACTAACCCTAACCTTAACCCTAACCTTAACCCTAACCCTAACCCTAAGCTTAACCCCTAACCCCTTAACCCTAACCTTAACTTCTAACCCTAACATAACCCCTAACCTTAATTCTAACCCTAACTCTAACCCTTTCCCACAGAAAATTTGTTGCTAGTTTGTCTCTACTCGACTGAGCTCTGTTCCTTCATTCCCTCCTGCAAAATATTCACAGCAAAAACTCGTCTAGCTACAACCACTGCAAGGAATTTTCGCTTCTTCTATTTAGCTAAAACTAAACGGAACTTCCCACGAACAAAGCTTCGTTCTAAGAACTTCCCATCCGTGGAACACAATACCACGTGGCTGCTTCCCGGCTGACTATAACATGTTTGTTTTCAATTCATTTCAGCCATTGTTTCGAATCCTCTAATGTTAATGTTTATCATCCAGCTGACAATATCATTAACCCTTATCCTCAAGTGGCTTTTAGCCTTGGTAAATGGTCACTCATCTATATGCTATTAAAAAGTGATGGTGTTTTTGGAGTTCATTCATACGCAAATAGAAATGTGATTGGTTGACAGAAAAGGAATAGGCAGAGTACACATTACTAAGGCAGTAGATTTTACGATGCCAATACCCGCGTTTTAATCTCACATAAGTCTAAAAGAATTTTTAAAGTGTTTTATAAATTTAAAGAAATTAACCTAACATAATCACATTAAAAAATATTACAAAAATATTTTTTTGTAAAACTAACTGACGTTTTTTTTTTATAATTTGCAAAAAATGTAGACATAACGGGTATTCAGCATTAGTTCAAAACAAATCATTTTTGCATAATTTTCAATGATTTTTTCCAAATAACAACAATACGTAAATACATTCATCGTAGTTACTTACTCTCTCATGCCAATACTGAGTAGCATAGTTTTTTCCACGAAATTTCAAATATTTTCCTTCGTACTACTTATAAAGCGATAGGAGCAAAGTAAAGATGGAAATTTACATACCCAGGTACTGTACCAACACCACTCAAGGAGCAGGTATAAACTAGTTAGCATTAAAAATTACCCACAATTTTCTCCCTCCAGCTATGGGTAAAAAAAGCAACTTGTGTTCAATTAAATGTACCTAATATAGCAACTCATTTTTTTTGCGATACATGTAAGCATTGGGTACACAAGAAGTGCCGTGGAATTACTGGTAAGTTGAGAGGAGACGACTAGTTTGTGTAGGAAAGACGGATGTAAACTAAGATATGGAGAAAATATATGTGGATGACGAAGTTATTGAGGTTATTCAGAAATGTTGTTACCATTGGAGCACAGGGTGGAGCAGGTTCTAGTGGGAGAGCAAGAATTAGGAGTGGATGGAATAAGTTCAGAAAACTTTTGCCATTACTAACCAACACAACATTAGCATTGTCTATCAGGCATGTGTACGCAGTGTGATTATGTATGGAAGTGAAACTTGGCCAGTGAGGGTTGAGGACATGCGTTGCATGGATAGAAATGATATGAGAATGATAAAATGGATGTATAATGCGAGTCTTAAAGACAGGCTTTGATCTGCTGACCTCTGAGGGAGATGCGTGAAATGAATATGTAAGTCACATTGAGGTGAGAAACACAGACACACAAGAAGTTGAGTTTTATTAATCCAGAAGTTTTGTTACTTTGGTGAAACCATTGGAGCACAGGATGGAGCAGGTGCTAGTGTGATAGCAAGAGTTTGGAGTGGATGGAGTAAGTTCAGGGAACTACTGCTATTACTAACCAGCAGAGCATTACCATTGTCAACCAAGGGAAGAGTCTATCGGGCATGTGTACGCAGTGAAACCTGGCCACGTTGAGGGTTGAGGACATGTGTTGCATGGAGAGAAATGATACGAGAATGATACAATGCGTGTGTAATGCAAGTCTTCAAGTTAAAGACAGGTTCAGATCTGATGAGCTCGGTGGAAGATAAAATCTAGACAGCATAGAGAGATGCGTGCAGAACAGAAGACTTTGATCGGATGGCCACGTTGAGGGTTGAGGACATGTGTTGCATGATACGAGAATGATACGATGGAAGTGTAATGTGAGTCTTAAAGACAGGCTTAGATCTGATGACATTATATGTATTATAAGATTTTAGTAAGCTGAAATTATAGCCCCCCTCTCCTTCTCTACACTTGTAAATATATTTCTCTTGGGAGAGCTACTCCCCATGAGTTTATTATTTGAATTTGAATGTCACCTTGTGTTGAATCGTGCGAAAGAATAAATCTTACTTTAAAGTCAGCAGATGTCAGTTGTCGTGTAATAAATCCGAGCTGAAATTCACACAAGAATTGGAGGATAAAAATGTCAAGAAATTCCAGTCGTAAAAATTCTAAAGAAAACAAAATGAAAACTTTTAAAAATCAGTTGACGGGGAAAGAGAAAAGAATAAATAAAATAAGTACGATTTCATGTTTGTACAAATTATTACCCACGGTTGACACTGTCTACCTTGACATAACTTGATGGCAGTGGCGTGCAGAGAACGAAGGGGAGGTGGCGACGTGACGGTGGCCCCGGACATTCAAATTTGAGGGGGGGGGGGTGGCATCCAATTATATTCAAACTATCTCCTGTTCTCATAATATTTCTCAGAACTTGGATTTATACTTGTATAGAGTACTCCATCTTCGGACAATTCTGAGATCATCGGCAAGGTTTTGATCATCAATGCTCTTTGAAGTGCTGCCATAGACAGTTGTGTGATCAGCACAGATGTAAATAAATGATCTCTGAATATGAGTTGGAAGATTATTGATGAAGATCAGGAAGAGGGTGGGGCCCAGAATGGATCTTTGATGCACGTCAACATTGATTTTATGTGTATCAGACTTCTTCTACCCATCAACTACTATTTTCATAGACCTATCAGAGAGAATGGATTCGATAGTTGAGAAGACATTTCCGGATATTCCATAGTTAGAAAGCGTGCGAGGCAAACCTTTGTGCCAGGTTCTATCGAAAGCCTTCGATATGTCACGAGCCATAAACGTATCAATTAAATCGTCTTTATAATAAAAGATTATTTTATTTTTTTGTTTGTCTGTTTTTTATTTGATTTCATTTCTTTAATTTTGTAATTTTTACTGCTCAACCTTGGCGGAGGTATGCACTCTCTCATGTGCCATTCTCGTTATTATTTGAAATTAGTTCGTTATTATAACTATTTTATAAATGCTCCATGTGATTCAAACAATATAACTTCTCATCGTTGGAAAACATTGCCACAAGACAGCTTCCCTTCAGACTACAACATGGTCATCTTCAAGTCCAATGTTAACAAATACTTGTCGAGCCGTCTTCTTATATAATCAAAGTTTTTCTATTTCATTCATAGTTTTCAATCCAATCATCGTCCAAATGATAATCTCATTAGCCATTATCCTCGAGTTGCTTTTGGCCTCGATAAGTGGTGACTTATAAGTATGTACAACATAATCACATTGACACACCGGTTCTCGTTAGATACCCGAAGTTAAGCAACATTGAGCCTAGTCAGTGCCAGATGGGTGACTATTTGGGAATACCAGGCGCAGTATGTAGGAGGACGTCAACACCTCCCTGCAAGAACTACAGAACTCCCTACTACAGCCCCTTTCTCACCGAAGAGACGTTGCTAGTCTTTCTCTACTCTATTGTTATTTCCATGGAAGGTGCTCGACTGAGCTCCAATCTCTTCTCTTCTCTGCGACCCCTTTCTCACCGAAGAGGCGTTGCTAGTCTTTCTCTACTCTATCGTTACTTCGATGGAAGGTGCTCGACTGAGCTCCAATCTCTTCTCTTCTCTGCAGCCTCTTTCTCACCGAAGAGACGTTGCTAGTCTCCGTTACGACAACTGCTAAGAATTTTCCTTTCTTCCTCTATACACCTAAGACTAAACGAAATTTCCATTAACACAGTTTCTTTCCAAGATCTCCCCCTCTTTGGAACACATTGACACGGGATTGATTCCCTGCAGACTACAGCATGGTCATCTTCAAGTGCAATCTCAACAAATATTTTTCAAGCCGTCCTCTTCAGTAATAAAATTTTGACTATTCCACTCATCGTTTTCAATCCTCTCATAGTATTGATCATCGTCCAAATGATAATTTCATCAGCCATTATTCTCGAGTGGCTTTTGGCCTCGTCGATAAGTGGCGACTCATTAGTCTGATGAAATAAGAAAATAATTAAATTAACACAAGTTTGTTTTTTTGTCGTCTAAAGAATCAGAAAATTCAGGCATTTTTTTCGCAATTCAAAGTCGGATCGGAATCGAAAACCATTTATCGTGCTTTCGAATCTTAAAATAATTCTTTAAACGTTTAATAAAATCAATTTTTCGTTTTCATGCAGCAGTCATTGAAATTATCATCTTTACAAAATAAAACATTATGAAAATGTGAAATGTCATTACGTTCACGTGAAGTCAGGAATTAAATCATTTTGGATTGCCAGTCGAGACATCTGTGCTCGATTAAACAAATGCGTTTGTGAAAATCTGAAAGTGGGAAAGAGAAAACACGCATCATCCGGGTTAAGATTGAGTACTGCTGCCACATCTGGGGATCTACCACTCTGAGCACTTTTTTATGCTTTGACATAGTGTAACAGGTTGGCTCCTCAGTTCTTTGCGGAGAAGGGGGGGGGGCATATGTGAAAGTCTGTAAGACTTGTTTAAAAATGAAGACTCGAAAAACACAAACGGATTTTTCATTGTTTCCTTTATTTGATATTATCGTGTCGACACAATCCTTTTCTCACGCTCTTCTATTTTAAGTAAAATAAAGACTCCAAGTGCCCTCCCCCCAGTAAGAGCAAGCGCTGAGGACATCCTCACTACTAAGTGACAAAATCCGCTCTCACATATTCACTCTGCCGCCAGTATGTGTCCAAATTGATTGTTTTCATACATTCCTAAGCTAACCCACAAATGACTTTTGTTTTCTTTTCAAATCCCGATAACTCACAATATTGTCACATGTCTGAATTCCAACAACACGTTCTTAACCAAATTTCACGCTTTACCTTGGAATGAGTCATTAGTTTCCAAACAACCTAATATATGTCATCCATGTATGCCCCTTAAGTTCCCGATCACAACAAATATTTGTTTTATTTCATTAACAGGAGAGTACTAAATCGACTTCACAATCTAGTAGGGAGGACGATCTCTTCTATTCTCTATAGCCCCTCTCCTACAGAAAAGACGTCGCTAGTCTTTCTCTGCTCTATCATTATTTCCATGGAAAATGCTCGACTGAGCTCCAATCTCTGGTTCCTCCTTCGTAAGACATTCACAGCAAGAACTCGTCTTATTACCACAGCTGTAAAAGAACTTTTTTTCTTTTCCTCCGTGTGTCTAACATCAAATGGAGTTTCCATGAACAGGGTATCTTTCCAAGAACTTTCCATCTGTGAGCAACACTACCGCAGGACTGCTTCCCTGCGGGCTACAACAGGGTCGTCTTTAATCCAATGTCAACAAATACTTTTCATAAACCGTCCTCATAGGTAATCTAATTCCATTCATCATTTTCAATCCTCTCATAATATTTTTCATCATTCAACTGTCAATCCATCCATCTCATTCACCTTTATCCTCGAGGGGATTTTAGCCTGGAAACATGTTGACTCATTAGTAAATAAATCATTTTTTAAATCAACCAAAATATTATCACCGACAATAGATGGATTGATTATTAAAATATCGAATAAATTCTATCGATGATAGGCAGTTCTTCATGGATCAATAACTCCAGACATTTCTACAAGATTCTCGCTTGCCGTCCATTGCACCAGTCACTTTTCTAGACATGCCTCAGTGAACAAGATTATTCAAAGCGGTTTTCATAGTAAATAATTTCCTTCCAAGGTGATGGTAAGCAACCGAGTGCAATTACTATTTCGAGGTGGTGGCAAGTCACTCGATCAGGTCTGCACTTGACTCATGTTCTGTTGCTCGACATGCAGAAATGCACAACAGAATAAATATTGCTATCTTGCAAGCGGGGAGATCCTGTTGTAAAAACTAACATTAAAATCAGGAAATTGACAACATCTTTGAAGCACGCATGAGAATGTATTAAAGTGAAATATTTTGAAAATCAACAATCGTGCAATTTAAATGAAAAATTCATTTATTTAATTATTTTTTTTGCAAGCTTTCGTTGTAGAACAACTTTGTCAGGCGAGACTGTCTTATAGTTTTTTTTCTTCTTCTTTTCTTCCTCCTCATTTTGATAGTATTAACCCCTATGGGTCGAATCACGATGTGAGCAGAAAGAGACGTCAAGTTCTAAAAGACATGAAAAATTCATTTATTTAATTTTATTTTTCATAACATCGCCAGGACTACACTTATCCTAACGTCTTTTAAAACTTGACATCTCTTTCTGCTCATATCGTGATACGACCCATTGGGGTTAATACCATCAAAATGAGGAGGAAGAAAAGAAGAAAAAAACTATAAGACAGTCTCACCTGACAAAGTTGTTCTACAACAGGAGCTTGCAAAATAAAAAATTAAATAAATGAATTTTTCATTTAAATTGCACGATTGTTGATTTTCAAAATATTTCACTAAAAATTAAAATGTTGATCCTTAATCGTGGGTAGCTATTTCAAATCAAATCATGGAATTTACATTGGTTCTTTAAATCTACAAAGCTTCAGTCGAAGTTCTCAGAAATCAAGGGGCCCCTTCCTGGGGTTAACACTTGCTCTCTATATGAGATACATAGATATTCGAATATTCCTTTACCTGTCAAACGTTCAGTTAGTACAGAAGTTAAGAACATTACCTTTCCTCTCTCCAATTGACCAGTTAACTATGTGATAGTATATCTTTCTTGTGGTCTCTTGGTCTTACCGGATTCCAGGACAAGAATTCACTTAGTCTGGTGGAGTATCTAGCTAAGTACTGTTATTTGAAGTAACACTACTTGGAGAATGTGCACCATTTCTCGTATGAGCCAGTGTATAACTGTGTCGAGGAGATCGTATTTGGGCTTTGAATACTATGCTATTTTGAATATTTGGTCAGGGTTTACTTGTAGGGTAAAGTATCCTCATGTCAGGTTGTCCTGACAAACCCTTGTACAGAGAGACCGAAGACATTTGAGGATGGTGTCTAGTAGGCAATTCAAACTCTCTCTCTCTCTCTCTATATATATATATATATATATATATATATATATATATATATTAAGAAAATAGTAGATTTTAACACGTACACACATATATATAATATATAAAATTAAGTCAGTCGGATTCTCGATAGCTTACATAATACAATATCACTATTTCATTCTGTATACCCATTTTTTTTTTAAACTTTGGTTCATGTTGTTAAGAACAAAAAATATAATTTGCTTTGTTTTTTTTGCAAATATACTTTATCCTGCTCGGAATAGTTTTAGAAGGAATCCATCTTTGTTATCAGCAACAACTGAAAATGAAATGACTACAATTGTTGTTTCCAGCAGTAAATGAAACTACCAATAGTAAATGCATATAATTATAATGATACATTATTTCATTTATTCTTATTACTATATAAAATATCAATTATATTATGGCCACACTTTACGAAATATCAGGAAGCTTTTAAAATTTGCTGTAACATAAGCTGACGTCATAGGTCATAAGTAAAAAAAATGTATACATCACGTGGAGGCGAGAAACACAGACACATGAAAAGTGGTTAGATCATTTTATTTCGATAGAGAAAAGAATAGATAATATATTTAGAAATAAAAAATATGTCATCGTATTCATTAAGAAAACAAAATGGTTTATGTGATTTTTTTTATTATTTTAAAATTAAAACTTTTTTTAATTAAAAACATTTAAGAATTAGGAAAATAAAAATTAATCAATAAAATCAATAATTAAATTTTTTTAAATGTGTGCGCAATACGAGATATCATTTTTTTTTTACGTTTCAGATTACCTGGATTTTACTGGATTCATTTCTTTGATCTTCGAATATAAACGTTTGCTCCAAACTTGCACGATTTTTGAATGATATCTTAAACTATAAGTGCTTTTAAATTCTTCCCCTCCTTTTTTTTTTAATTGGAGTCTTCGATTAGTTTTCTTCCGCTCGACTGCGTAATGAGCACCTTTGACCTCGAATTCGAAATGGAACCTTAAACCTTTCAACTGGTGACTTTTTTTTCCCATCAAGTTGCATTTGTATAATCGTGTTCTGCCCCGGCTGAAATTTCTTCCATAAAAAAACATCTCTATAATAATACAGGCAGGTGATGGATGAAGGGTTGAGCAGCCTAATGGATTTTAGAAACTGGTCAACCCTTCGTTTTGTGTTAGGCAGATGATACTGATTTTTGTACAATGGCTAAGACTTCCCGTTCTGTAACAGCACTGCCCCTATAGAAGGTAATTGCAACCCACTATAGGTAACCTCTTTGCAAAGCACATCATGGTGAAACAAAATATTCAAATAAGAATGGAGAGCCATGATCATCGATGTTTGCAGACAGACTTGATACCTGAAGAAGAAGAAGAAGAAGAAGAAGAAGAAGAAGGGGGAGGTTAGAACCTCCTATGCATTACCTTCGCCTTTTTGGGGTGAAACAAAATATCGGTCAAAAATACCGAATGATGGAGAGCCATGATCATCGATGTCTGCAGACAGACCTGATACCTGAAGAAGAAGAAGAAGAAGACGACGAAGAAGAAGAAGAAGGAGAATGGGGAGGTTAGAACCTCCTATGCATTACCTTCGCCTTTTTTGGGGTGTAACAAAATATCGGTCAAAAATACCGAATGATGGAGAGCCATGATCATCGATGTCTGCAGACAGACCTGATACCTGAAAAGAAGATGATAATATTTTCTAACGAAGTTCGTGTTCGTACGTACATTATCACCTTTCACACTCATGTGAAAAAGTGAGATAGTCTAATGCTAAAGATGAAATATAAAAATTAACTGAGAAATAGCTAATCTCGCTGTTTGCCAAAAATTTAAATTTTATCCATGTTAAAATGAACTGGTCCACAGTCGGTCTCTAACAGGAGAATCGTGATTGGTTAATAATTTCTTGCGACCTTCCTCACGACCGCCGTGTGTGGGTCACCATGGTTCGGGAAAAATCAGACTCCACCCAACCAGGGTGGAGTAAAGTAAGTACAGTGCCTGTTATGGAGATGTTTAGATGCATCTAAAAATATACGCGATGAATAAAAATGAACGCAAACATTCAAGTTTTGACGTTATTGCCCATGGGTAATGCGAGATTTTGAAGCGAGTAAACAATACGAAACGCGGAAAAACAAAAGACAACAGTTGATGCTGATTCCTTTTAAGAGCGACTGTCTGCATATTTTTAGGAGACGCGCTCTAACGATTTCGTCTTTTTTTTTGGTTGGTGGTTAGAATTGAATTTTGAATCGAAGAGACGGATTATCAGATTAGAGTTGAGAGGAGATTTTAATCCGTTGTTGTATGTCTTTTGCTTCTTAAGCAGAAACAAAAAACAAAAGAGGGAAAACCTGATAAGTGCGAACATAAGTAGTTTTGATGCAGACATTTTTGATGACATTTCAATTCTACTCCCCCCCCCCCAACCACCAAAAAAACAAACATTTAATTTGAAAGTCAAAAAGAAATATCTAGAAGTGTGTGTGTACGTGTGTGCCGCAGGGCTGTGTGTGCTTGTGTGCTTTTCTGTTTGTATGTCTACCTCTGTTTTCCTGTGTGCATGTCTGCGTGTGAATCCGTATCTGTATCTGTCTGTCTGTGTGCGTGTATGTATGTGTGTTTCTATACAGCGTCTGTGTGCATATGTGACTTTGTCCGTGTATCTGTGCACCTTTGTGTGTATGTGTGCTTGTATCTGTGTGTGAGTATATGTCTCCCTATCTGTGCCTGTGGATGTCTTTAGCTGTTATATGTTTACTGATTAAATGAGATACATCAACTAAAGGGATGGATATATATATATATATATATATATATATATATATATATATAATAAAAGTTTTTAAAAAGGTTTAAGGCAATGCGAAGATCCGGGTCGGTTTAACCCCCCAGCGCTCCTGGCATTTTCTCGGCACCCGGGATTTTTCTTTTATTTATTTTTGACAAGGAGAGGAAAAAAAAAAAAAATCTCTCGAAATATCAAATTGATTCTTGATAATCCGGACATTACAAACTAACACCCTTGCTGTCTAGAAAAATAAACAAACCTTTCGATCTATATCCGACTTATTTCGGTTTTATTCTGTTTTTGTTCTTCACAGCTTCCAGCAACCCGGATCTTCGCATTGCCTTAAACCTTTTTAAAAACTTTTATTATTACTCCCAGCAATGCTTACAGCAAACTACCAATTTCTATATATATATATATATATATATATATATATATATATATATATATATATATATATATATATATATATATAGCTTTATTCGCAGGTCCTTGCTTGACAGATCATCAGGGAAGAACGACCTGCTTGGTAGTGAACCACGTGTAGGAAAAAACTCTTTAATTTGAATATATATGATAAATAAATAATCTTTGAAAGAAAAAGTCTTTTGTGGTGATGATTGGTCTCTTGAACGGAATGCTTTGGTAAGCCTTCAAAAATCACATATAAATGCTCTGTACCCTGTAATCGAGTATCATCGAACTTGTTTTTATTGGCCTAATCCCGGCCTTCACTGAATAATCTATCTTCTAAGTGAAAAATCTAAATATATATATATATATATATATATATATATATATATATATATATATATAGAGAGAGAGAGAGAGAGAGAGAGAGAGAGGGGGAGAGAGAGATTCGCAGGAACAACGGAACAGAACACCTTTTATACATAGGGCTGAATATATATATATAACCTTCTCCCGGAGTTCGTAGATTCTCTGCCATCGGCCCGGCAGAGAATCGCAGGATCACATCTTGCCTTGTTGACTGTATTGCCACACACTTGTTAAGCATGCTTATCATGTGATTTGGGTTTTTGCCAAATCACAATCTATCACATGAATCTTGTGCAGTGAAGAGCGCACTTCCGGTCAATCATGTGACTGCTACATGTCTATACATGCATGCTAGTATGGGTCTGTATTTGCATATGGTTACATCTGCCTGTGTGTGTTGTGTGTCTCTGCGTGTGTGTTTTTATGTGTGTCTGCATGTTTAGTGTGTGTTAGTGTATGTGAGTGTCAGCCTATGTGTGTGCATATGTTTGTGCATGTATATTTTCTCTTTTGTTTCATTTAACTTCAGCCGAAGTTTTCAGAAATCAAGGGGTCCCTTTCCTGGGGCTAACACTTCATCTCTATATGAGATACATAGCTATTCGAATATTCTAGTAAAGTCCTCCTTTATCTGTCAAACGTTGAGTTAGTAAAGAAGTTAAGAACATCTATTTTCCTCTCCCCAATTGACCAGTTAACTATGTTATAGTTTATCTTACTTGAGGTCTCTTGATCTACCCGGATTCCAGGACAAGAATTCATCTAGTCTGGTGGAGTATCCAGCTAAGTATTGTTACTTGAGGTAACATTACTTGGAGAAGGTGCACTATTCCTCGTATGAGCAAGTGTATAGCCGTGCCGAGGGGATCTTATTTGTGCTTCGAATACTATGTTATTTTGAATATTTGGTCAGGATTTACTTGTAAGGTTGTCCTGACTAACCCTTGTACAGAGAAACCAAAGACACTCGAGGGTGGTGTCTAGTAGGTAATTCAAACTCTCGCTATATATATATATATATATATATATATATATATATATATATATATATATATATATATATATATATATGTATGTGTGTGTGTGTCTGTGTGCATTGTGTGTATTTGTGTCTATGTGTCTGTATGTGTTTGTGTGCGTACAGTGATATCTACCGTCAAGTCACAATGTCCCTCGTATCCTGTTAAGTGGGGTTTGAATATACGGGACATGGATATTTATACCACGGTCTATGCAATATTTTCTCTGAATTCGAAAACAGAACAAAAAAGATTTGGAAAAATATAACTTGTTTTTTTGGTTTTATCCCCACCGTCGAATTGTCCACGTGTGACACGAAATAAATACATGACGACAATTTAACAGTTTTAGAATGAATATCGTTTTGATTTCATATACACGTTATTCTCGGTAAGAGAAAGGGAGAAAGAGAGGGGGATAAAGAGGGGGAGGAGAGAGAAGAGAGAGAGAAGAGAGAGAGAAGAGAGAGAGAGGGATAAAGAGAGAGGGGGATAAAGAGAGAGAGGGAGAGAAAGGGGGATAAAGAGAGAGGGAGAGAAAGGGGGATAAAGAGAGAGAGAGAGAGAGAGGGATAAAGAGAGGGAGGAGAGAGAAGAGAGAGAGAAAAGAGAGAGAGAGAGGGATAAAGAGAGAGGGGATAAAGAGAGAGAGGGAGAGGGAGAGAAAGGGGGATAAAGAGAGAGAGGGAGAGAGAGAGAGGGGGGGGATAAAGAGGGGGAGGAGAGAGAAGAGAGAGAGAAGAGAGAGAGTGGGATAAAGAGAGAGGGGGATAAAGAGGGGGAGGAGAGAGAAGAGAGAGATAAAAGAGAGAGAGGGATAAAGAGAGAGGGGGATAAAGAGAGAGAGAGGGAGAGAAAGGGGGATAAAGAGAGGGAGGAGAGAGAAGAGAGAGAGAAGAGAGAGAGGAGAGAGAGAGGGATAAAGAGAGATGGGATAAAGAGGGAGAGGAGAGAGAAGAGAGAGAGAAAAGAGAGAGGGAGAGAGAGGGGGATAAAGAGAGAGAGAGGGAGGGAGAGAGAGAAAGGGGAATAAAGAGACAGAGAGGGGGATAAAAAGAGAGAGAAAGGTGTAGACTAAATGTGAGAGGGATACAGAACGAGCGAGAGAAAAAGAGAGTGGGAGAGTATGGGCGAGAGATGGAAATAAAAGAAATAAGAGAGAGAGAAAACGAGGAAGAGAGAAAAGATTAAATAGGAAGAAACTAGAGAGTATAGGAGAGAGTGAAACAAAGAGTGAAAAGGAGAGAGAGAGAGAGAGAAAGAGAGAGAGAGAGAGAGAAAGGGTAAAAGAGAAAGGGTGAAGGCATCCCCCTCCCCCCCATTTCTGTGACCGGAAGACGAATCGTTACTGACTGCCTTTCGTCAACTGCTCTTCATGACTAACTTTTCCATTTCGCTGACTGTCCCTACTTTCAGAATACCAAATCGGCCATGCGTTGAAAATGTACAACGCATGACTATTTCCTTATTTTGGTTCAAAGAGTTATTTGACTCTTATCTTTAGCTAGTCCATTCCAAGACCCATCGAAAACGGCATGATGTTCAGATTTCAATTGTTATCGTTGGAGATAGCTTCAATATACGCCTCCCCCCCCCAGTGGAGTAGTCTCCCTACTTGGTGTCTTTATATTGGGTTTATATTCTACTAGCTGGGCTACCCGGCATCTCCCGAGGTCCCAATTTCTGTAAATTACATAAAAATATAAAAGCAAAATGTTCAAGTTCATTTTGGGCCAAAATCAAAGTAAAATTAATTATCACCTCAGATGCGGTTTGAACTCACAACCTCTGTTTGTAAGTATGATGCACTAACCGATTGAGCCACCTCCATATTTAGGAAAAGGTGACCCGATTAACTACATAAACCAAGAACAAGCGGTTTTCTTTCTTCCTTGCCCCCCTCTCTCTCTCCCTCTCTCTATCTTTCTCTCTTTCTTTACTTGCTCTTTCGCTCTCTTTTGTCTCTCTTTACAGTCAGAAGTGGGTCAGCCGCTTAACTACATAAACCAGAACAGGCGGCTTTTTTCTTTCTTTCTTTTCCTTTCTCTCTCTTTATTTTCTCCTCTCTCTCTCTCTCTCTCTCTTTCCTTCTCTCCACTTTCTATCTCTTCTGTATGTCCATCTGTCTGTCTGTCTGCTGTCTCTCTCTCCCCCCCTCTCTCTCTCTCTCTCTCACACACACACTCTACAGTCGAATGTGGATCAGCTGGTGAATATCGAAAAAAATGTTTATTTAATTTGTTCTGGTGTTATGGGTGGCAGTGTTAGGATTTCTGAATGTGAGGGTAAAAGTTTCTCTTCCTTCCTTTATTTATGACTAATTAACAATACAATATTGATCAGGATTAAATATTAAAGTTTTAAACTTGAAAAAGATGAGAAAATTCCTATAACTTTAGTCATGTCATTTCATCTAAGATAAAAAGGTGTTAGTTGAATGATTATTCGAACTACTATTCTCATCTTGGTTGTTATTTTCACAATATTTTCAAATTCGGAATTTTGAATTGAACCCTTTATTTAGTCCACATGGTATATTGTTCTTGTTCTGTCAGCCATGATCGAGTTTGACATAAAGATTCCCAAATTCACAAAGATGTATCTGAAGAAGGTTAGAGGTTACATTGGGCGAAACACTTGTGAAAATAACAACCAAGATGAGAATAGTAGTCCGAATAATCCAAATAATGCCAATGACGTCTTCACACAAAAAGGAGGAGGTAAGTCTGGATTATTTATGACAAATTTATCTCCCTTTGCTTTCATCACGAATAATTTACTTCTTTAAAAAAAAACCCTGCATCATCCACAAACAAAAGAAGTTTTTTTTTCCATTGCAAGGATATTGACTGCAGAAGAATAATGATGAAAAAACTGTATAGTCAGGACCCAGAAGCCCCCCCCCCCGTTCCGAGCCTCGGGCGCTATTGCAAGGATATTGTCTGCTGCGAAGAATGATGAAAAAACTGGATAGTCAGTGGTGGACCAAGAGCCCCCTTCCCCGAGCCTCGGGCGCCAATTATAGGGACGGTAAAATGCCCTCCAGTCATGACCAAGCCTCCAAAAGTTAAAAATCTTTTTCGCACCAATTTGCTAAATATTTATATGGTACCTCTCAGGAAGTTCCTAGCTGAATATTTAACAGCTAGGAGACATTTTTTTGTTATTGCTGGCGCCTTGGCCTTGTCCACTCAGGTCATCCGGTCACTGCTTATATCTCCCCAGAAATAATTAATATTTGTATTTTTTTCGGTTTGAACTTCTTTAAACCTAGTGCTTTGATATTAATTAAATCAAAAAATTTGAAAACTTTGAAAACTTATGACTTCTTAACTATCTCTCAAATAGCTATTTTCACTAGGCATGCTTGTTTGGTGAGATAAAATAACCCAGTTGTATTTGGAAATATATGTTTAAAAATAATTATATTCTTTTTCCTGAATAAGTCCTTAAAGTTTAATTAAAATTTGATAATTATAGCTGATATCTTTTAAAGATTTTCCAAATATCTCCGGTTAATAGAAACATTTGTCTTAATAAAGTAAATGTGGTATTGTGGTGACCGCAACGATTCTTTTTTAAGAGTAGAATAGATGAATACAGTAGACGAGGGGATGACCAATGACATCCATATCATCCTACACTTTTGATGGCCTTGTTCCTAATTTGTCAAAATGTATATTTTATATTTTTTCGCCAATAAATAATCAAAAATGTAGTATTCCAATGAAATTGTTAATTATTTGTCGCCCCCGAATCTAGGCTGGGCTCTGTAGTGAGTAGAATTAGCACAGCTTTCATCGTGCCTTCAATGCATATTACTTTCAGTAGTCGAACACTTTGACGACGGCTGCCTTTAAAATAGGTTTAATCTCTTGCTGATTTGCCGGGTTGTTGATGGCGGCCGTGTGGGCTAAAACGTTGGAATTTGAGTTTGAAACATCACTCGTGTTCTGGAGTTCGAGTCTACACTGATGATTCCTGAAAGGATGAAACGTACACGTATGTAGATAAAAACACACACACACATATATATATATATATATATATATATATATATATATATATATATGAATGAATGAATTTGTGTAAAAATGGCACAAGTGGATAAGTATAAATAAATGGCACAAGTGGATAAGTATAAATAAATGGCACAAGTGGATAAGTATAAATAAATGGCACAAGTAGATAAGTATAAATAAATGGCACAAGTGGATAAGTATAAATAAATGGCACAAGTAGATAAGTATAAATAAATGGCACAAGTGGATAAATATAAATAAATGGCACAAGTAGATAAATATAAATAAATGGCACAAGTAGATAAGTATAAATAAATGGCACAAGTAGATAAATATAAATAAATGGCACAAGTAGATAAGTATAAATAAATGGCACAAGTAGATAAGTATAAATAAATGGTACAAGTGGATAAGTATAAATAAATGGCACAAGTGGATAAGTATAAATAAATGACACAAGTAGATAAGTATAAATAAATGGCACAAGTAGATAAATATAAATAAATGGCACAAGTGGATAAGTATAAATAAATGGCACAAGTGGATAAGTATAAATAAATGGCACAAGGAAAAATATTGATGAAACTCTCACAATGACTTTATTAAAGAGAAGCCATAAGTTTTTCAAATTAAAAAGAAAAATATTTTTACATTTAAAAGTAGATGATGACCCTCAGCTAAATATGAATAAAAAAGGGGTGGAGCTAATTTTATGAATGAGGCCTCGCCACTGTGGATAATGGTGAAAGAGATAAGAATACGTCAAGACAGGGAGAGTCAAGCTGACAATTAGAGGAATAGAGTAAAAATACTTAAGATGTGGGAGAGAGAGAGGGAGAGAGAGAAAAATATATAGAGAGAGAGATAGAGAGAGGGAATAAAAAGAGGGAGAGGGAGAGAGAGAGGGGAGAGATAGAGAGAAAGAAAGAGAGATAGAGAGAGAGAAAGAAAGAGAGATAGGGGAAAGAGAAAGAGAGAGAGAGAGATCGAGAGAGAAAGAGAGAGAGAAAGAGAGATAGAGAGAGAAAGAGAGAGAGATAGAGAGAGAGAGAGGAAGAGAGAGAGAGAGAAAGAGAGGGAGAAAGAGAGAGAGGGATAGAGAGAGAAAGAGAGAGATAGAGAGAGAAAGAGAGAGAGAGAGAGAGAAAGAGAGATAGATAGAGAGAGATAGAGAGAGATAGAGAGAGAAAGAGAGAGAGAGAGATAGAGAGAGAAAGAGAGAGAGAGAGAGAGAGAAAGAAAGAGATATAGAGAAAGAAAGAGAAAGAGAGATAGAGAGAGAAAGAGAGAGAGAGACATACATGTTTTAGTTGTTCCCCTCGATCGAGAGTCAACTTCCTCAGACCTTCAGAAAAAATAAAATAAATGAGAAATTGCAAACTTCCTTATTCAGTATATTGCCCTGGTTGGAAGGGGATTATATATCATATTCACTAAAGGTCTGAAGAAGTTGATTCTCGATGGAGAGGACAACTAGACCATGTATGCACATATGTAACCAATAATGTTTGCATAAATAAAAAATTATGCTAAAGAACAGCTCTACTTGTTATTGAGCACTTTTTATAAACACTGGAGTTTCAACAGATTAACATCTATAGAAACTAATATAATACATGTACTATATATATATATATTTTTTTTATTCAATATATATATATATATATATATATATATATATATATATATTAAAATAAAGCTTTTAGCCATTTATATATGGAGAGAGAGAGAGAGAGAGAGAGAGAGAGAGAGAGAGAAGGTGCATGAAGTTCAGCGACCGCCATGTTGGATTTAATTGCTGCCTTATCGGATCCAAATCACATCCTGTGTATCCGTAGCAGGATTGCCTCGGAGGTGTTTTTGTCTTGAAATTGAATCAAAACAAAGCTAATGGGGAAAAGAAAGCAACATTTATTGATAAAGCCATTTAGAATTCATTTTACAAGAGTTCAATAATCAATATTTTTATCTAATAAGCCGTGACATCTGACTATTTCGATGAGTGAATACATTGAACGAGCTCACATGCTAGGATGGAAGTTGTGTACATCTTAAAACAATCATCATCATCATCATCGTCGTCGTCTGATAAACGTGGGTTTTACACGCTGGCATGTGTTGGACAGCTTTTAGAAATTGGCTTCCAAGCCAGATCTTTATTTATCCTTTTTCTCTTAAATTCATCCTTATCACTTCCTCCCATGTTTTCCTTGGCCTTCCCCTACCAAGTTAATCTGTAACCTCAACTGTTCTACATCTACTAACTCATCATCATCATCAGCAGCAGCAGCAGCAGCAGCAGCAGCATCGGCAGCAGCAGCATCGGCAGCAGCAGCAGCATCGGTTTAACGTCTATTTTAAATGCTGTCATGTGTTGTCTGGCTTTTAGAAATTGACTTACAAACAAACCTATCTCCGACCAGGTCTTTATTTATCCTCCTTTCTCTCAAGTCCACCCTTCTCACTTCTTCCGATGTTTTCCTCGATCTTCCCCTACCGAGTGACCCTACTATCTCAACCCAAGAACTCTCACCCATTCTTTAAACTTTACCAAACCAATGAAATCCTTGTTCTGCACACATCTCCCTATGTTGTCCAGATTTAATATTCCTCTGAGGTCATCAGATCTAAGCCTTTCTTTAAGACTCACTTCCATCGTATCATTCTCGTATCATTTCTCTCCATGCAACAAATGTCCTTAACCCTCAATGTGACCATACCATCAAAGTCTCCTGTTCTGCATGCATCTCCCTATAATGTCCAGATTTTATCTTCCACCAAACTTATCAGATCTGAGCCTGTCTTTAACTTTAAGACTTGCGTTACACACCCATTGTGTCACTCTCGTATCATTTTTCTACATGCAACACATGCAACACATGTCCTCAACCCTCACCGACCAGGTTTCACTGCCATACATCATCACACTGCATACACATGTCTGATAGACTCTTCCCTTGGTCGACAGGCAAGATATAAAAACACATCTATTATTATATGGTATTCGTTCAGAAGATGAGACACACCAGAACACTAGACGAAATCCGGGTACTCACGGCAAAGATAAGCAGAAATAAGCGAGAATGTAACATTTTTTGTTTTGTTCATGCCATTGTTTGTGTGAATAATATTACTAAACAAGCGATTATTTTGTCCGCGGGGTTGCGGATAAACAAAGAATAACTGCACGAATCTTAATTTTCTACTTTGAGTTTTTGTACAATTTTGTTTCTCTCTAGCTTTTTTGTTTGTCAACGGAGAAGTCGTATGCGTATCCCGCTCAGATGAGATGAATTTATCAACGTTAGATTTTGCAGTTTTTTGCAGTTCTTCTCGCATACAGTGACTGGTATTATCAAATGGTCACCCATCTGGTACTGACCAGGATAAACGTCGCTTAACTTTGGTGATCTAACAAAGACTAGTGTGTCAATGTGAGCATGCCGCAACAGCTTTGTGTATAGATTTTATGAAAACATTACGAAAACATGAAAACATTATAGAAAACATGAAAACATTATGAAAACATGAAAACATTACGAAAACATGAAAACATTATGAAAACATGAAAACATTATGAAAACATGATGCGGTTTCAAAATGACTCATTCTTCTTTTATGTATTCACAAATTATTAAATATTTCTCGATGTGTAGATTTTATGAAAACATTACGAAAACATGGAAACATTATGAAAACATTATGAAAACATTATGAAAACATTATGCTGTTTCAAAATGACTCATTCTTTTATATGTATTCACAAATTATTAAATATTTCTCGATGTGTAGATTTTATTAAAACATTACGAAAACATGAAAACATTATGAAAACATGAAAACATTATGAAAACATGAAAACATTACGAAAACATGAAAACATTACGAAAACATGAAAACATTATGAAAACATGAAAACATTACGAAAACATGAAAACATTACGAAAACATGAAAACATTATGAAAACATGAAAACATTACGAAAACATGAAAACATTACGAAAACATGAAAACATTATGAAAACATGAAAACATTACAAAAACATGAAAACATTACGAAAACATGAAAACATTATGAAAACATGAAAACATTATGAAAACATGAAAACATTACGAAAACATGAAAACATTACGAAAACATGAAAACATTACGAAAACATGAAAACATTATGAAAACATGAAAGCATTACGAAAACATGAAAACATTACGAAAACATGAAAACATTACGAAAACATGAAAACATTATGAAAACATGAAAACATTATGAAAACATGAAAACATTATGAAAACATGAAAACATTACGAAAACATGAAAACATTACGAAAACATGAAAACATTATGAAAACATGAAAACATTACGAAAACATGAAAACATTACGAAAACATGAAAACATTATGAAAACATGAAAACATTACGAAAACATGAAAACATTATGAAAACATGAAAACATTACGAAAACATGAAAACATTATGAAAACATGAAAACATTATGAAAACATGAAAACATTACGAAAACATGAAAACATTATGAAAACATGAAAACATTACGAAAACATGAAAACATTATGAAAACATGAAAACATTACGAAAACATGAAAACATTATGAAAACATGAAAACATTACGAAAACATGAAAACATTACGAAAACATGAAAACATTATGAAAACATGAAAACATTACGAAAACATGAAAACATTATGAAAACATGAAAACATTACGAAAACATGAAGACATTACGAAAACATGAAAACATTATGAAAACATGAAAACATTACGAAAACATGAAAACATTATGAAAACATGAAAACATTATGAAAACATGAAAACATTATGAAAACATGAAAACATTACGAAAACATGAAAACATTATGAAAACATGAAAACATTACGAAAACATGAAAACATTATGAAAACATGAAAACATTACGAAAACATGAAAACATTATGAAAACATGAAAACATTATGAAAACATGATGCGGTTTCAAAATGACTCATTCTTTTATATGTATTCACAAATTATTAAATATTTCTCGATGTGTGAATATGAACTGAAAAGAAATATATTTTATTGCCATTTTGAATTTTTGAGATGAGTATTTTCATTATTTGGATTATTTGGATTATTTGGACTGCTAGTCTCATCTTTTATTTTTTATTTTCACAAAGTTTCGGCCGATGTAACCTACAATTTGAATACATGGACTCATGACGCAACGGATAAAAGTGCTAAGTGATAATCATTTCGAAATGACAGTCTTCTGGAGGTTGCAAGTTCAATCCTCAGTATGGGCGATATTAGGGATACAATAACGAATTACTTAAGACGTCATGACCGACAAAAATGCTATTTCAGAATGAAGCATGACAGACCGACAAAAATGCTATTTCAAAATGAAGCATGAAAGACCTACAAAAATGCTATTTCAGAATGAAGCATGACAGACCGACAAAAATGTTATTTCAAAATGAAGCATGACAGACCGACAAAAATGCTATTTCAGAATGAAGCATGACAGATCGACAAAAATGCTATTTCAGAATGAAGCATGACAGACCGACAAAAATGCTATTTCAAAATGAAGCATGACAGACCGACAAAAATGCTATTTCAAAATGAAGCATGACAGACCGACAAAAATGCTATTTCAGAATGAAGCATGACAGACCGACAAAAATGCTATTTCAAAATGAAACATGACAGACCGACAAAAATGCTATTTCAGAATGAAGCATGACAGACCGACAAAAATGCTATTTCAGAATGAAGCATGACAGACCGACAAAAATGCTATTTCAGAATGAAGCATGACAGACCGACAAAAATGCTATTTCAGAATGAAGCATGACAGACCGACAAAAATGCTATTTCAAAATGAAGCATGACAGACCGACAAAAATGCTATTTCAGAATGAAGCATGGCAGACCGACAGAAATGCTATTTCAAAATGAAGCATGACAGACCGACAAAAATGCTATTTCAGAATGAAGCATGACAGACCGACAAAAATGCTATTTCAGAATGAAGCATGACAGACCGACAAAAATGCTATTTCAGAATGAAGCATGACAGACCGACAAAAATGCTATTTCAGAATGAAGCATGAAAGACTGACAAAAATGCTATTTCAAAATGAAGCATGACAGACCGACAAAAATGCTATTTCAAAATGAAGCATGACAGACCGACAAAAATGCTATTTCAGAATGAAGCATGACAGACCGACAAAAATGCTATTTCAGAATGTAACATGACAGACCGACGAAAATGATATTTCAGATTCAAACATGACAGACCGACGTAAATATTCTTTTAGATTGAAGCATGACAGCTACCCCCATGAATTAAATAAAGTGTTCCTTTCGAAATTACGTACAGATTTCTGAGTTTAACATAAAGATTGCCGAGCGATAAGATTCACCTGAAAAAACTCGAAGGTTACATCGGCTGAAACGTTGTGAGAATAACGTTCAAGATAAGAAAGGTTTTCCGAATAATTATATGAAACAGTTTTATGATTTAGAAAAAAAAAACACTGTCATTTTTTATGGCATGGGTACACTGGTTGTTGAATAAAAAGGAGGATGTCCTGCGGCCAATATACGTATGACCTTTCCGTGTCAAACGGTCAATGAAACGTGTTGAAGAAGCCATATCTCTTCTCCATTCATATTGGTTGCCTTGCAAGCAGGGGTCTGATGTGTCCCAGAAGGTCAAAGATTTGTCTCCAATGACCCCTGAAGTTTCAATGATGACAGGAGCAAAACGATATTGATCTTAGGAGAGAATTCGGCCAACATGAAGTTCTTCAAGTTATTCCCAAGAGATTAAGGAAAGGAAGAAAGAAAAATAACCGCTATTTGAAAATATATGCTTTTCTTTTTGTCTTCTGGGATTTTAAACACATTTTCATAGAATATTTAGCCACTCGTCATTTCAACAAATTTTCCTTGCACCATCTTCATGAGAGAATATATATATAAAATATAACACTAAAAGTATACTTTTAGAGGATATTACTATAGTTTAAGCTCAATATACGAGATAGAGCAATTATAAAGATAGATGAAAGAAGAGAGATAAATATGTGTGAATGACAAATCTATTTCAACTTTGATTGTTCAATGCAAGGTATTGGATTTACTTCATTTTTGAACATTTTCAACGCTGCCTTCACGAAACCCTTTTATCCATCTTTAAATCTCCTTTCACGGGACACTTTATCTACGGACATTCACCAACTGGACAGACTCCATATTTTTTTACACGCACACTCTCACTCTCCATTACTTTATATTTTTTTCAAATTTTGAATCTTGGCTTTTCCACTGCCAACTTATCTATCTATGTAATTCCTCTGATGATAAGATTTTAATCTGAAATAAAGTAATACAAAAATAAATAAACAAATAAATAAGTAAATAATAAAACCAAATGAACAAACAAACAAATAAAATATAATATAACAAGACAAAAGTAAACATACAATAATAATCAGCTTAACCATACTCCCTCACTTTTCT
>OY744540.1:10371757-10411757 GCA_963556195.1 Sepiola atlantica | reverse complement strand
TGGAAGTGAAACCTAGCAAGTGAGAGTTGAGGACATGCGTTGCATGGAGAGAAATGATATGAGAATGATACGATGGATGTGTAATGTAAGTCTTAAAGTCAGGCTTAGATCTGATGACCTCAGAGGAAGATGTGTGCAAAACAGAAGACTTTGATTGTATGGCCGCACTGAAAGAATGCTTGCCTTAGTAGATGTAGAACAGTTGAGGTAGTAGGTTCAGTTCACAGGAGACGGCTAAGGAAAACATGGGAGGAAGTGATAAAAATGGACTTAAGAGAAAGAGGGATAAATAAAGACCAGGTCAGAGATAGGTTTGTTTGGAAGTTAATATCTTAAAACCGTCCAAAGCATGTCAACATGTAAAACAGATGATGATGATGATGATGATGATGATGATGATGATGATGATGATGATGATGATGATGAAATAATCTCAAACGAAGAAATCTCAAACAAATGCTACAGTGCTACAAAGATAATTATTGTGCAAGGACAGAGCGATCTAATAATCATATTTGTGCAATCCATAAATAGTGTATTTTTATATTATTGGTATTGACTACAATTATTGTAGTAATTATGTATGGTGTTTATATAGCTGAATTATTTAGTCAGTTATGGGCTCCCGTAAATAGCAGAAAACTAGGGAAACAAAAATGAACCGGTGCATACCGAATTATGTGTATCATTAAATTTGTTCCCCAATGAATCTGAGTCAAGTGAGAAGAGTTTAGAAATAATGAATAAGTTCTCCTTCAACTACCTCTGAAGCTTACCCCCCACCACCAAAAAAAGAAGCAAAAATTAACCAGGACTAAATATTAAAATCGAAGAAAGACAGAAAAAGTAAAATTTTGTTTTCTAACAACATGGACCGATATGTGTCAGAAATAACTAACTGATCAGATTTATGTATGTGCCTTTTGTTTCCGAATCTATCGAGTACACATGTAAAGGGGACAACTGACTTTACCATATATGTAAAAAGATAACTATTAGTAAAAAAATAAAATAACTGAAATGAAACTACTGTCAAAATTTCTATGTCCTATACATAACCTTGGTACAACTTGTGGACAACTCCTTTCCATTCCTCATACATAACCTTGGTACAACTTGTGGACAACTCTTTTCCATCCCTCATACATAACCTTGGTACAACTTGTGGACAACTCCTTTCCATCCCTCATACATAACCTGGGTACAACTTGTGGACAACTCCTTTCCATCTCTCATACATAACCTTGGTACGACCCATCCTTGAGCATGCCATCCAAGTAACAAACCCTTATTTTCAAAAAGATATCGTACACCTGGAGCTGTTCAACAGTTGCCAACCAGGATGGTGATGGGATTCTCAACGCTTATTTACAAAGAATGGCTTTAAAGACTAAATATGTCCTCACTTGAGCAGCAAAGGATACAAGGAGACCTGATTCTTACATACAGCATCATCAACAAGAATTTAAGTTTACGTTTTGGAGAGTTTTTCACCTCAACACATCATTGCGGTCTCCGCGGTCACGCCAGAAGATGTACGATCATCGCTTTCATCTCAGTAGTAAAAGGCAGCATTCTCTTACATACAGGTGTAAAGTCCCCTTGGACAAACATTCAGATTCTAGGATTTCAGTACTCTCCATACCCTTCCAGTTGAGAGCTGTACGGTGTATATGAAAGTATGGCGTATTATGAAGACATGGCGTTTATTAACCAGGGAATTGACTATGAATCATCACCCCACATTTTTTGAATCGCCATTTGAGACTGAAGCACATGTAGTTTGCTTCAATTTCAGCAGTTTTGGATTTTAAGAACCACACTGAAATGCCGCCTCTAACAAATTCTCTAATAATAAGCTCCAGGATGCATAATAGTTTCTCTAATTACCATTCCACCTTTATAAAAAACAGAAGAAAAGCATGTGTACCTTTCTTAAAGTTCAAATAAACTTAAAAGCCTGGACGCATGATTTGACGCTGGTTGTCGAAACCGAGATCGCACCTAGAGCCACTTAAAATGTGCACCTGTTGTTTCTAATGATAAATAGTTCGATATGAAATATAGTAAGATTTACTTTGAGATAGATCTCTCAAAAATGTTTCGTTGATTCTCGATAATATAGTGCATCTGTAAATATTAGTACATTCAGAATTTTGTCTATATATCTTTTTACAAAAAAGTATATATTTATATTTATTTATTTAAATTAAACCAAATAGAGGAGTGTTTCACCCCAACACCTCGTCGCGGTCTCTGTGGTCATCCGCAGAAGATGTACCATCGTCGTTTTCGTCTCAACAGAAGAAACGCAGCATTCTCTGTCCGTGTTTCAGCTCCCTGGAACAGCCTGCTGCCAGAGGAGGTCGTGATCATGCTTACCATATCCAAGTTTAAAGTCGTCTTGGACAAACATTCAGACGGTTTATAGATGCAATATATTCTGTCTTTTTGCATGGCTTGCTGCACTTTGCTATTATTTTGCTAATAAAATTGATTGATTTTTTTTTTCTGTTTTAAGAAAATTTAATGCCGAAACACAATTTGTGTTACTTATAACATAACGAAGGCATTCTCTGGATGTCTGTCTGTCAGTCCGTCGGTCGAAATTTCTGTAAACGTAAGAAAGACATTGTGTGTGTGGGGGGGGGGGGGGGTGACTGTCTAATTTCCATATCTTTGGTCATTGGGGCAAATCTTGACTACTCATTTTATAGTAAATAATACATAAATAAACAATAAATAAATTTGAAGCCGAGACTGGGAATCGAAACTGCCAACTTGAGGTCTCCAGTCTTTCTTCCTACCAATTGAGCTAACGATTCAATTTGTTGTGAACTATTCATTCAATACAGTTAATGTAACACGAGTTTCTCTTTTATCCACAAAAGTAAAAACAATAAGGTAAACCTCTAGTTTTATGACATTTATTTAAACCGATGGTCGGAACTATTGCCTCGCTTCTCTCTCCTTTGGTCGCTATTCTCTTTAACTGTTCCATACGTGGCTTTCCACCATCCTTAAATGTGTCCATGCATCTAGTAACGATCAAGTGTTAGTTGTAAGCACATGCACGACACAATTTCATGGTTCAAGTGTTTTATTGTTTCTTTGGCCAGAGAAAACTTTTTGTGGACCAAGCAAACCTTGGGGAGGTCAAGCATTACGAACACTCTGAGACGTCTAATTTGTCTCAAGTCTAGGCAAGAAAAGATGCTGTGAGACCTTCTCAATTCTCAACTGTGACGTCACAACCACATAAGACTTCCTCTATTCCGTCCCTCAATATATAACATTAATAATTGTGATGGCAGGACACTAGCCTCTTGCCAATGATATTAATAAAATAACTGGATTGACCGTAGTTGAGGGCGACCTGAAAGCTCCGTTTTCGTTGGCTATAACACCAAGATGTAGGGGAGGGTGCCACTCTTTTTCCTGGATTGCTCCACTTACCCTTGATGTTCACCTTATAATGCTGAGTGTTTAGCAAGGAGGCATCAAGCACCATTTTTTGAGTTTTTGGTATGACTCGACTAAGGATTGAACCCCAGTCTCCTGGCCCATTAGCGAACACTCTAACAATTCTGCCATTGATCAAACTGTCTAAGAATTTGGAAATGCGCTCTCATTTTTTATTGCATGAGTGTACTATTTACATTGTCCATATCTATGTAGATATTTAAAAAAAATTATATTACGCTTTGGTCGAAAGAGAATGAGCAAGATCTTGATCACCAATGCTCTTCGCAGTGCAGCCATAGACAGAAAAGAGAGAATTATCACATTTTGAGTAGAGAAAGACTAGCAATGTTTTTTTTCTGTAAGAAAAGGGTTTGTAAGAACAGAAGATATCCCTGCCCACCAGAAGTTGATTTTGCATCCTGTCAAGGCAAGAAACAGTGCTCTGAGCGGCACCTCCCCAGATGTGGCAATGCATCGCCACGCTTTTATACAAATATTCTATTATTTTATGCAACTAAAGCGAGATTCTCCAGGTGTCAAACGAATTTTTACATCAGTCCATCTTTTTGAAAACTTCATTATTAGATTTTCCCCCACAATCGATGTGAAACTTTGCTGGTACTCCAAAGTATGCCAGCCAAATCTTGAAAAAGATTTCCGACAACAATGTCTTCCTTCTTTGATTTAATTATGGCTGCCACTGCTGTATACCGCATGGTCCTGTCAACCAAATGTAAGATCCGGACATTTTCTTTATGAACTTCCTTGGAGTCCATTTAAACACACTGATTGAGAATATGTCCGTTTTTAGTCGCGCAAGAAGTGATTTTGATTCGGGATATCCTGGATGTCTTGACCGAATACAAAACTGACAATTTTCATAGAATTCTCTATGCCGAGGAAACATTTTTTATATTTTTACGTCGGACATTTTTTCAACGAGCGGATCAATCTCTCTTTCTCTCTCTCTCTCTCTCTCCTTCTCTCTTCTCTTTCTCTCTCTCTCCTTCTCTCTTCTCTTTCTCTCTTTCTCTTTCTCTCTCTTTCTCTTAATTGATAGATTCCTTTTAATATGTTCCCTTGTGTCTTGTTGGCACATGCTACTTTATTATTATCTTAACTTCTGACTGTCTTAATCCTCTTTTCGAGATGTGTTTATCTGTTGGGAATAAAAAACAAAGTTTAAAAACTCAAAACTGAAAATTAAATTCCTGTGAAATGATTGACTCTTGCAGATTAAAAATTAATCCGGGATCAATTTTATTTCCGACCGGATTTTGGGAGGATTTTGGATCTTATGTCAAGTTTAAAAAAAAATGTATTTTGTTTACGGAAGCATTATTTTTATATTTATTTGGTTCTATACGAGCGAGGAAAACCAACGTTACCGTGGAACTATAACTTGAAATTTGGCAGAAATTTTCATCACATATTTCTTATATTGTACTTGCTGTAACTATCCGGCGTTGCCCGGGATTCAGTATGTGAACTTAGTGTTGCATAGCCCCTCTGCTCGGGCCGCGGCGGTACTCGTTTCATATACTCGTCCGTGAAAGGGCCGTGGCAGTTCATTTTTAAAACATCATAAATCACATAGTTCATATATTGTTTGCATACCTTTAGATTTCTCCTTCGCCGTGTAGAGGGTCGCCGTCTCGATGTCATCCAGTGAATGAACTCTCTCCTCTTTCCTTCCTGCCGTGAACCACGCCGTCCGTTGTCTGCAACAAAAGCTTCATGACGGACTCCGAAGACAAACAAACCTCTTAACTTTCAATTCTTTTTATTACAAGCGTTAGTTATTTATCGGCTTGGGGACATTCACTACGTCGAGAGAGAGAGAGAGAGAGAGCAAATCACTACTTTATCGTAGTTACCTATCAATAAGTCTTAACCATTCGTGGGTGGGGGGGGGGGGGGGAAAGGATACCTCTCGCCTGTATTTTCTTAGGGAAATATTTCCCTTATCTGTTGTGGTTTACATGGTAACAACCACGTCTCATCGGTTCGCCTCCAAAACCCAGACTGACTAAAACTTGCTTCTCACGAAAAACGAGTGACGTCACGGATCCCTCTGTTTCCCACGCAAAGGCCTGTGACGTCACAGAGCCTCTTGCAGGTGCACACTGACCCTTGATCTGGGATCTCGTCACACGGTGACTCTGTCTCGTCTGCGATTTCCGACTGTGAGAACAGGCCCCATTCTGTACTCGACTGTCGGGTCCACCCCGCGTTAATTCGCGCTACTCAAACCAACGATTTCCAACAGATACGTCCATTCCCATAGGGCCATTATCCAACATTAGTTTTTAATAATAATCTGTAAGTCACATATGATGGTATTAATATAGAGATAGAAAAAGAAATACTCATGTTAGGAACATTACTTCTATTTTAACCTTCAAGTGAAAATAGGAGATGTCTCCCTAACATTAATTGAGTTATGCTTAGAAATAAAGTCATCGTTTATGAATGATGTTTCTGCACTTTGCATCGTTACAGATTAAAAGAATAAGTTTTACCTACTCTTATGTTAGTCAAATGATTGTAAGAAATGAATAGGCTATTATTTATTGAAAAATATATAATTGTTTATGTGATAGCCAAAATATATAGAGCAGCAATTACTTTTTTTTAATATATGATGCAAGCTGATGTTTGCTTTTTAGATCATAATTAAAGAATATCTCCATTTTAGCAATCTTCCGGGCAAGAGTAAGTAGCGAATTCCATTTTTATTGCAAAGAACATGGTAAAACAATAAATTAAAATTGGCTATTTAGGTCTAACTTGGAAAATACAACCGACGTAATTTTATATATTAGATAACCCTTTTAATGAGGGGAAGGGGGTTCAGTTCTCGGAGCCATGGTTGACGATGGAGTCTAGATACTCTTAGGTTGCAGGACATTCATAGAAGAAGGATGATGACTACAATGTTTTTACTCAACATATTTTATGGGTCCAATTTTAATAAATGTAAATCTTATGTTCTCAGTCAAGAAAAGTAAATCCCCTTAGATTGGAGCAATTTTTATCGGTCATTGTTATTGGTCATACCCTTGTGTCACATTCAGCCATTTTATGGGGGAAGCGAAGGTAAATGTAAAAATATTGGACGTGGGTTTGCTAAAATAATTTTACAAACAAAATTTTCCACATACGGTTAAGTTAAGTAAGGAACTTTGAAGTTATGTCAACTGAAGGGTGCCTCCACACTCCCCAAAGCTCCCAAATTGGGGCCCTCATCACCGGGTATAGTTTTATATCATACTCAGGATGGATTCTGTTTAATCCAGAAATGTGACTGACAGGTATTACCACTCCATACTAGAGTGGGCCTGGAAGTAATGTCAAATATAGGCTGACTCCGCACTCCCCAATGCTCCCTAATTGGGGTCTCAGCACGGGATGCAGTTTCATTTCATAGCCATGACAGGTTCTATTTAACTGTTCGGTGAAATCATGACAGGTACTACCTGGGAATAATAGGCAACTTAAGGGTGACTCCACACTCCCCAAAGCTCCCTATTTAGGGTCTCACCACCTGATGCAGTTTTATATTGCACTCAAGGCTGATTTGATTTAACCTAGAGATGAGGCCTTGACAGGTACTTCCATTCTGAACCAGTGTGAACCTGGTAGTAATGGCAATTATAAGGTGACGTCACACTCTCTAAATCCCCCTTAATTGGGGCCCACCATAGGATGCAGTTTTATTTCGTACTCAGAGACAATAAAAGAAAAAGTGAAACAAAAATGAAATGAAAAAAACTCCTGGGTAACACTGGGTAGATATAACTTTTTAAATATAAATAAATGCTTTAAGGGAGGATTTCAGTACTTTCACACTTACATTTTGCCGGCTTTTGGAATTCCCTCGCTGCTTTCTGTTTCCCCGACTGTACCGACATGCAGAAATTTTAAACTAATATGAACAAGCATCTCGTACCACACAACTCCCAATTTAGGATGACCCCCTAAACTTTCACCTTAATTCTCAGTCGCCCCTTTACGTCTACAGTGGCAACTTACGTCTACAGTGGCAACTTACGTCTACAGTGACAACTTACGTCTACAGTGGCAACTTGCCTTGTTTGGGGTGAACTAAATTAAAAATGAATAAATAAATAAAAATAAAAATGCTAGAAGTTGGAGTCGTGTTTTTTACTCTTCAAAGAATCAAGAGACAGTCTAAATATTGGAAATTTGAATAATAAGAAATCGGACTCGGATATTTTGGAATTCTAGGAGTCGGAGTGAGAATTACTTTTAATCTTGGGAGTGTGATTCAGAGTTATACCTTATATATCTTCCACCTCTGCAACCCTGCACATCGAAGAAAGTTTATTTCCCTAGAACTGCCCGTCTGTGGAACACAATACCGTGGGGCTGCTTCCCAACTGACTACAACATGGTCGTTTTGAGAAACCTCTTAAATAATCAAATTCTGCCCAATCACAACTATCATTACCAATCATCACGGTGTTGTCTCACCGTCCACCTGGCACTCAGTAACCCTTATCCTCGAGTGGCCTTTGGGCCTTGATAACTGGTGAGTCTAATAAAAAAAAAAAAGGGAAAAAAGACACCTTCGAACCCCCAGACTGCATTTACCAAACTTCCAACCTTAGAAATTAATTTCTAGAGCAAACAAGACAAGTCACTTCGGATGCAGGATTGGGATTCTTTCAAATCTTTTTTTAAATACAGACTTGCATCTCTATGACAGACTTTTTCTGTCAGTCTGTCACGCATCAATTTGAAATAGAATTTTCATCACGTAACATGCAGATTGAATGGGAACATTTTATTTTAAACGTTTCCAAACATCTCTATAGAAGGTGTTGGCTCAATATATCTAGAATTACTTCCCTCGAACTATATCCAAGTTATCTCCCCTGAATTATACTGTGCAGTAAAAGAATGATCTCTCTAATTCAAGTAACCAAAAAATATATATAAATTCGGCTACGTGGGAATTTAGGATGGGATATTCTCTTTCTTTTTTGCCGATGGTTGGTTTTCAACACAAAATGTCTTCCATGAACAAATCGATGAAATTTGGTGACTGCAAAAATAATACCCAATGCTTCTTTCTCGCTTTGTAAGTAACTTTTTTCTGCAGGTAATAATGTACAAGTTGCGTGAGCAATCGGTTTTAGCGATCCGTCTTCCATTTTGTGTAATATGCAAGTGCCAATGTGATACAAGCTAGCATCAGTAGCTACAATTATTTCGAGATCTGGATTGTAGTGTGTCGAAAATAATTCTGATGTCAGGATATTTTTTATTTTTTCAAATGCCTCCTGAGATTCTCCTGCCCAGACACAAATTCGTCCCGGTGGAAATTTAAGACGGATATTCTGTTTCTTTCTGCCTTGGGCTTGAAGTTAGTTGGCCTTGTTCCAACATAGCTCCATATTTTTACATGGATTTCACACTGCTGATGCCGTGTCGTCGGACCTCGCTTCTGACCAGTTTAGATGGGCCTTCCAAACAGCTAGCATTTTCAGCAGGACCCTTTTCTACTAGTCACAAAATTTATATCGCGAATAGTTTCCAAACAGTAAGTCCAATATTCTCATTTTATAGAAGCTTCGTCCATCGATTGGTCTGTTGTACATAAGTTTGAAATAGCATTTTCGTTTGTCTGTCATGCTTAAGTTTGAAATAGCATTTTCGTTAGTCTGTCACGCTTAAGTTTGAAATAGCATTTTCGTTAGTCTGTCACACTTAAGTTTGAAATAGAATTTTCGTTAGTCTGTCATGCTTAAATTTTAAATAGCATTTTCGTTGGTCTGTCACGCTTAAGTTTGAAATAGCATTTTCGTTAGTCTGTCACACTTAAGTTTGAAATAGCATTTTCATAAGTCTGTCATGCTTAAATTTGAAATAGCATTTTCGTTGGTCTGTCATGCTTAAGCTTGAAATAGCATTTTCATAAGTCTGTCATGCTTAAGTTTGAAATAGCATTTTTGTTGGTCTGTCACGCTTAAGTTTATAATAGCATTTTCGTTGGTCTGTCACACTTAAGATTGAAATAGCATTTTCATAAGTCTGTCATGCTTAAGTTTGAAATAGCATTTTCGTTGGTCTGTCATGCTTAAGTTTGAAATAGCATTTTCATAAGTCTGTCATGCTTAAGTTTGAAATAGCATTTTCGTTGGTCTGTCACACTTAAGCTTGAAATAGCATTTTCATAAGTCTGTCATGCTTAAGTTTGAAATAGCATTTTCGTTGGTCTGTCATACTATAGTTTGAAATAATATTTTTAACGCTAAATGCACAAATTGAATGGACGCATCTTAAGAATATCCGTGGGAGGTGGTCGCTGTGAAGTGGATGTAGATGTGGACTTACAAACTGGAATGCCATGTTCGAATCCAGTCAACAAGAAACCTCGCCAACCACCGATTGTCATGGCAAATAACACCCTACCTTAAAGTTCATCATTTAAACTCCTCGGCCTAACAGGTAATATGAATTGGAACAAATACATTGAAGACATTGCCAAGGCTGCCACAAAGAAAGTTGGCTCCCTCTACCGTGCTAGTAAACTCCTCACACCTGACATTATCCTCTATCTCTACAAAGCCACCATCCGTCCATGCATGGAGTATTGTTGCCACATCTGGGCTGGTGCATCATCTACTACTCTCTCCCTCCTTGAGAAGGTCCAAAAAAGAGTCGCCAACCTAATAGGTCCCTCACTGTCAACCAAGCTCCAGACCCTGCTCATCGCCACAATGTAGCTTCCTTCTGCTTGTTTTACAAATACTTCAATGGATTATGCTCCGATGAATTGGCTACTCTGGTGCCCACTCGACGTAAATTCACAAGACTAACTCGACAATCAACTAAATCCCATCCATTCACTGTGGAGGTCCCCAGATGCCAGAGAGCTTTCTACTCAAATAGCTTCTTTCCTCGTGCTGCTGGCATCTGGAACTCCCTCCCTGCCCCTTGTTTCCCCGACAGTCCTGACATGCAGAAATTTAAAATTAATGTAAACAGACATATCGCTGCACAGATCCCAGTTTAGATTGACCCCCCCAACCTTCTCCCCTTTTCTTTCTTTTCAGTAGCCCCTTACGTCTACAGTGGTGGCCTGCCTTGCTTGGGGTGAACTACGTTAAAAAAAAAGAAAAAAAGTTCCATATACCACTTTCACTGTGGATGTTGGCAACCTTCATGTGGTCCCTCCTGTAAATACCTGATTCCAGAAAGAACTAGAGAAAGGAATGCCGACAACAGAACTGAGCTGGTCGTAAAAAAGAATCGTACAATACTGATTCATTCGAATTTACAATTTTTTAAGAATTTCCGTTTTGGATTTTTTGTTGCAATGATATTGAAATTTATTGAATAATCCTCAGAATTTTTTTATTTTTTGTGTTTGTTGTTTATTCTTTCTGAGTTCAATAAATAAATGAGGTCATTGAAACCAGAAAGAGGCCCTAGAATCAGGTCAGTACAATAAACAACCCGTGCTTGAGAAAAGTCAGCCAAATCAAGGTCGTTTTGATCTCAATAACAACTTCTAATCCTATAGAAATTCCTTGTTGAATCTAACATATAAAGTTATCTTGTCGAATTATCAAAAATAAACTCAAATTTTTTACCCCGCCTAATAAAACCGGTATCGTCCGGGCCTTTGGGTCTGGATTTACGCCGGTCTATTGGGGGTTGCCGGTCCTGTGCAGTTCTAGGAGGTGCACCCTCACAGGCTTTGCCTCCCCTCTTTGTGGAGGAGTAAGTTTATTGCTTACTGTCTGAGGCGACCCTACCGGGGAATGCCGACGGGGCTGCCCAGGCTATTTTTAAAAAGCCAGAGTGCTCAAATTCTCAAGCGCTGGTTCTTTCCCACTTTCCCGACCTTGTGTCACATCTTACCTTGTGGGAGGAAGATAAATAAAAATAAACCCAAATTGCATTCAAGCTGACAATTCAAACTTTGCAATTTTCATTTGTTATTGTTGTACCATGTTATTTAACATATAAAGTTATCTTGTCGGATTGTCAAAGTCAGACCCAAATAGCATTCAAGCTGACAATTCAAACTTTGCTTCTGACCAGTCAATTTTCATTTTTTTTTATGGAAATCGTTCAAGACAAAGCATAGGGGAAAGCGAGAGTTATGAGGCTAACGAAAGTAATGGGCGGTTTTACCGAAAAACCGCGGTTTTTCGGTTTCGTCTCCATACCAAATACCGAATCGTTTTTGTTTTTTTTAAACCGTAACCGTTCGGTATTGTGTTTTTACTACAGTAAGCCACCATATACAAGGAAACACGGTTGAAAAGATTTTCCGATTTAAATAAAATTGAATATTACCAAAAAATGTTATATTAGTAAGAGGACAGATTGAACAAATATATGACAAAAACATTTAATTGACTTGTAGGAAGAAATCTTTGTTTACAGTTTGTTTATCATTAACATTTTGAATTTTCGAATGAAAAAAAGAGAAATACGACAGACAACATGACATCGTATTTTTAGCATAAACTATTTTCAAATGAAAAATAAAAAATCAAACGCGTTCTGTATGATGTCGAAAATCTATTTGATTCAACTCAAAATTGTAAAATAATTATTTATGTTTGTTTCAGAGTTATCTAAAAAATAAGTTATTAAAATGAAATTTAAAAAAAATACTTGTTGTAAAAGTAAATAAACGAAAAGTAGCGAGCGAGTATAAACATTTAAAAAGAAAAAAAGTAGTTGCCAATGCTAGTATCACTTTATTCGGATTTTTAAAATTATTTTAAACATTAGGCATTTCATTGTTTACTTTTGAAAAGCCACTTCATACATAAATTGTCATTTCTAGAGAACTATCTCTCAACTATACCGTTTTCTCTCCCAAAAATGGGTTATTCAAAAAGTAGACTATGCAACGATTTATATTTTACTAAATTGTTAATATGGTATTTATTTAGAGTTGACAATTTATTCGAAAGTTTAATTATTAAACTTAAATCTAAGTCATGAATTCTATGACTAAAAAAACCGAAAAACCGAACCGTAAACCGAGGTTTTAAGGGAAAAAAACCGAAACCGATACCGAAACCAAAATTTCAAAACTGCCGAACTCTACTTTCTACTCTCCTTTGTCATTGTTGTACCATGTTATTAACAATATAATAACAAACTTCGCAACAGTTTATTTTTAAAAATTACTTAGTTAGGTCCAGATAATTTTTATCATATGAAACATTTTTAATTAATCACTGAAAAATAAAATTCAGCCTCTTATTTTTAATTGAAAAATATAATAAGAGTTTTCTCCCTTATAACTATTTTTTTTCTGGACTGACAAAAAATGTTTTTAAACTAAATAGTGATACACCAACGAAAATGTTATTTATCCTTAGGCATGACAGACCCACGAAAATGCTATTTATCTTTAGGCATGACAGACCCACGAAAATGCTATATATCTTTAGGCATGACAGACCAACGAAAATGCTATATATCTTTAGGCATGACAGACCAACGAAAATGCTATTTATCCTTAGGGGTGACAGACCCACGAAAATGTTATTTATCCTTAAGCATGACAGACCCACGAAAATGCTATATATCCTTAAGCATGACAGATCCACGAAAATGCTATATATCCTTAGGCATGACAGACCAACGAAAATGCTATATATCCTTAGGCATGACAGACCAACGAAAATGCTATATATCCTTAGGCATGACAGACCAACGAAAATGCTATATATCCTTAGGCATGACAGACCCACGAAAATGCTACATATCCTTAGGCATGACAGACCAACGAAAATGCTATTTATCCTTAGGGGTGACAGACCCACGAAAATGTTATTTATCCTTAGGCATGACAGACCCACGAAAATGCTATATATCCTTAGGCATGACAAACCAACGAAAATGCTATTAATCCTTAGGCATGACAGACCAACGAAAATGTTATTTATCCTTAGACGTGACAGACCCACCAAAATGCTATATATCCTTAGGCATGACAGACCAACGAAAATGCTATTTATCCTTAGGTGTGACAGATTGACAAAAATGCTTTTTCAAACATAATCGTCACAGACCAACGAAAATGCTATTTATACTTAGGCGTGACAGACCAACAAAAAGGCTATTCATCTTAAGGTGTGACAGACTAGCAAAAATATTTTTCCAAATCGTGACAGACCGACCGACAGAACCTAAAATAAGATGTATCTGTCTAATCTGTGCGTTTAGCGATGAAATTCCTTTTTCCAGCTGAAGCGTGACCGACCGACCGACTGATGGATGCTCTTATAGAGACGCGTGGTTGCATCTAAATTCCTGCGAATGGTATTTTTAAATCTGTCATATTCGGTACCTTGTAAAAAGATACAAATTATAGTTTCGGTTATTTTTCGTGCAAAGTTATCGGACTAATTAGAATATTTTAGTTTGCAAATTATGTTTGAAAGACTTTTTTTTTAAAGTCTTACTTAATATTCCATGCTAATTTGAAATTATTCTCTAAAATTAGATTTATTGCAAGTTCCTTATTTTTATTTTTGTCAAGAAATGAGTAAGAAAAACCAAAAAAAATGATTTAGCGTCTTCGAGATTCGTGCAAAATTACGCAGCGTTTCTGTGGAATTTTTGACTTTTTTAAATTTATTTTTTTATTTATTTTGTTATTTATTCATTCATTTTGTTATTTATTTATTTATTTTGTTATGTTGTTGCAAAAATTTGGATCCGAATTTATGCAAATTTGCCATTGCATTTGCACTGGATGGAAAGGAATTTTCTATAAAAACAATCTGATTTATTTTTATTTCATTTTTTTTTTTAATTCGATAATTTTATTTCTCACTTTCTCGTACTGTTGAAAATTCTAATTTTTCACTAACATTTCTCTTATGTTTTTCTCTGAAGAACTATCTACGTTGGCCTGCTAGGATTTAAAAAGTAAAATAGAAGGCATCATCATCATCATCATCATCATCATCATCATCATCATCATCATCATCATCATCATCGTCGTCGCCGTCGTCGCCGTCGTCGTCTTCATATACGGTTTAACGTCCGTTTTACATGCTGGCATGCATTGCATGGCTTTAAGAAATTGATTTCCAAGATAACCTATCTCTGACCAGGTCTTTATTTATCCCTTTTTCTCTCAAGCCTATCCTTATCCTTATGTTGTCATTGGCCTTCCCTTGTGAACTGACCCTATTATCTCAACTGTTCTACATCTACTAACCCAAGAACTTTCATCCATTCTTTTAATGTGGCAACACCATCACAGTCTGCTGTTCAGCACACATTTCGCTATACCGTGCAGATTTAATCTTCCTCTGAGGTCATCAGATCTAAGCCTGTCTTTAAGACTCAAATTACACGCCCATCGTATCATTCTCACACCACTTCACTCCATGCAATGCATGTCCTCAACTTTCACTGGTCAGGTTTCTACTTCTATAGATGATCACACTACGTACACATGCCTTATAAACTCTTCCCTTGATCGATAGTGGTAACGCTCTGCTGGTTAGTAATGGCAGAAGTTCCCTGAACTTGCTTCATTCACTCTTAACTGTTGCAATCACACTAACACCAGCTTCACTCTGTGTATGATTTCACCAAGGTAACCAAACTTCTCGCCAACCTCACTAGCTTCGCCATCCAGATATACTTTCTCATCTCAACCTACCAGTACTTCCACTGCACGTCTTACGTAACCAAATAGTTGGAAGATGATAGCCGTGGCAACATTTTCTATGTCGTCATAATCCATACTTCACTGCTGAGATTGAATTCTTTTTCTTTCTCCGTTGCTATGCCATGTTGGTAGAAAATTATATTCTAATATAGAAGTACGACTTTGAACTAACTATGCAGCACATAGCTTCCATCTTAACAGACTACTTGCCTAGTGGAGAGAGTGGACCATGTTCTCCAAAATTCATCATGCACTTAAAACATTCCTGGGGTGAAAGTTATTTGCTGGTCAGGTTTATTGTCATCGAGGGACTGTGAACATATATTTATGACAATTAAGCTACACAGAGGCGTCCGCATTTCATCGCTGCAGGGAATCGTCAGACTATGGTAAGTAAGCTACACAAAGGTGTCCATGTTTCATCTCTGTTTCATCGCCTGTGTAGCTTACTTGCCATGGATATATTTTCGTACTATATATATATATATATATATATATATATATATATATATATATATATATAGTAATCTATGAAAATATATTTATGGTAATTGCCATAAATATATTTTCATAGCTTACTACCTAACTCTACTTACGTATCGAGCACTGTTGAAGTAAATACTGAAAATTGATACATAAAAAATTATATCTACTTATAAAATTTTATGTGGATACATGAAATAGTTTATTTATTTAGCGAATGCAAAGTCCTTCAGCCACGCAGTAGCCTCCTGGTCTGCTGTGTGGAAGGTGGCTAATCCTCCTCTCAGTCGTTGGCGAGGGCAGACTTCAATGATGTGCTCCATTGTCTGCTCCTCTCCACAAGCACACAGTCGGGATGGGCTGCTGCCCCATCTGTGAAGGCTGGCCAAGCACGGGCCATGTCCAGTCCTGAATCTATTGATGGTTGAGCACTCTCTCCTTGGGAGGTCGGTGCCAGGCACTTGTTGGTTAGGGTCTGGCACCAGGTGTTTATTAGGGACCTCCTTGGACGCCCATTCCTTTTTCCAGGCTGATTGGATGGTGAAGTCAGCTGGTGGGATGTTCTTCCAGATAGGGCGTCTGGATGGAAGTTGAGCAGTGGGTGGGTTGAGGATGTCTTGGTCGATTGGTAGATGAGGGGAGTCTTCAACCCTTTGAAGCATCCTTTGAGTGGATGCTGTTCGCCAGATGTGTGGAAGTACAATGTTTGATAGGACGGGGAGCCAGGGTAGTGGTGTTGAGCGGATTGTCTCGATTATGATTCTCATTGTTGAGTTGAGCTGGGTGTCTACAAAGTGTGTGTGAGATTACCTGGACCAAACAGGGGCACAATATTCTGCTGCAGAGTAGGAAAGGGCCAATGCAGAGGTGCGTAGCGTGGAAAATGATGCACCCCATTTTGCACCAGACAGCTTGCTGAGCAGGTTGTTCCTGGACTTCACCTTAGCCGCCGTCCCTTTGATATGTTCCTTGAAAGATAGGGTCCTGTCAAGTGTCACTCCAAGGTAGGTTGGATTAGGGGCATGCTTAAGTTGGAGACCACTCAGGGGGATGTTGAGTTCTCTGGCAGCTTTTGCATTGTGGAGATGGAATACACTAGAGACAGTTTTTGCTGGGCTTGGTTTTAAATAGTAATATATATATATATATATATATATATATATAGTAAGTAAGCTACACAGAAATATTTATATAGCTGACTTTATGTTATAAAATAATTAAAACTTTGTAAAATAGCTCTAGTCACGCACTATAGAGCTATAGCTGACTTTATGTTATGAAATAATCCTACATTTGAAGAACTGTGAATGTTGAATTGGAACACACACACACACACATATATATATATATATATATATATATATATATATATATATATATATATATATATAGATATGAGTTGGAATTTCTCTTTTTTAATTTTCAAAAATGTAATCGCCTCGCTTGGATGCTTGAAAAGACCATAGGGTCAAAATAAATTATTGCACCGGTGATTATGTGAGTCCGTGTTACTTTATTTTATTCTTGCTCTGTTTATTACATTGAGCTCTCATGCCCGGATTTCCTTCTGGAATTTATCGCACTCTAACACACCCCCCCCCCACACACACACATATATATATATATATATATATATATATATATATATACTACTATTTTCTGTATATACACATATGATATAAAATAATACAATATTATGCATATATATTTCCAGTATTTACTTCAATAATCGCATACTATACATCACGCAATTAACAAAAGAATATTAGTTAATAATAATGATAATGATGAGGATAATACAGAAGCAATGATCATATGATAAGAGGTTAGGGTTAGGGTTAGGGTTAGGGTTAGGGTTTGTTTCCTAGTACACGAAAACCGTGTTGGTATACCTTTATTTTGACTATTTTTTTAAAGCACATTCGTTGACATAATTTATCTATGTGATTTTTGGAGTAAAGGGAGGGGGGGGGGGTGTCAAACGTGACCACCAGGGAAGTCTTTCTCTTATCGGATCGTTTCTGGGACGGGATACGCATCAAATAGCCATCAAGCTATAATTTACTTCCGGCTTTGGAAAAGTCCCTAATATCATAGCGATTAAACATCGGACATTATTCGGATAAAAGAAGAACCATGCGATGATTTATTTGGGATCGATATGTAGTACCATATTACTCGTCGGATAACATCACAGTTTTGACTTTCACATAAAAAAAAGCACTTTTCTCCGAATTTGACGGCCATATATATATATATATATATATATATATATATATATATATATATATATCATGGACGGCGGCACTTTTTGACTTGCCCCCCCCCCACACACACACACTTTACGGTCATCATGATATGCATGTGTTTAAACGCCCTCCCCCCACCACCACTTTTTAGGAGAGCCCCCCACTTTTATAACTGCCCCGCCGGCCCTGTATATATATATATATATTATAATATTAAATTATTTTTTATATTTTACCTACATACGACGTCGTTTCGAGCACATGGCGCTCATCAGTGCAGGGAAATAACAATCTCAGACGGTCATAGGGCACGAACCCGGTTCACAGAGACACCTAGTCCCATTAGGCCACGAAAGATTGCCACATAATAACGGAGAAATTAAGTGATGTTTACACTGAAAGCGGCGAGCATAGATATCTAAACATTTGATAGTACTCAACGACAGAGTTGGAGCATTGCACTGAGGCTTTTAGGTGAATGTTTATTTTTTTTCTTTGCTCGATTTGCAATTTTACTTGAAAGCGGCTTATAATAATATTAAATTATTTCGAGCTTATGGCTCTCATCAGACGATCATAGGGTGCGAACCCGGTTCACAGAGACACCTTCAATCTGTAAGCGTTCACATAGTCCAATTAGGCCACGAGAGATTGCCACGTAATAACGGAGAAATTAAGTGCACTGAAAGCGGCGAGCATAGATATCTAAACATTCATTCTATAGTACTCAACGACAGAGTCGGAGCATTGCACTGATATCTGTCTATCTATCTAACTATCTATCTATCTATCTATATATATATATATATATATATATATACAAATAAAAGGTATTAACCTTTTTTTTTCGTAATAATCATTCCTATATATATATAGGAAGGATTATTACGGAAAAAAAAGGTTAATACCTTTTATTTGTCTAAAGCTCTGTCGAGGCTTGTTATATCAAGCGAAATATTAGATAAAAAAAAGTCAAGATGAAGAAGAAGAAAAAAAATGTTTTGATTTTTTATTTTGATTTTAATAAAAAAATATCTGCATCTAACACATGGTTTCTTATGAAGGCATTTTGCCTCTATCTTTATGTTTAAAATTCAAAAGATGCTTAAAAAATGAACTTTCCCAAATTTATAACTACCAGCGACCATGCGCGATTTAAGTTCAATTTAAAACAGACATTTGCACCGTTAGTCCACAACATCGGACGACACTTCTACAAGACCAGGAAGGATTATTACGAAAAAAAAAGGTTCATACCTTTTATTTGTCTAAACTCTGTCGGGCTTGTTATATCAAGCGAAATATTAGATAAAAAAAGTCAAGATGAAGAAGAAAAAAAAAAGTTTTTATTTTGATTTTAATAAAAAATATCTGCATCTAATACATGGTTTCTTATGAAGGCATTTTGCCTCTATCTTTTTATATATATATATATATATATATATATATATATATATATATATATATATATATATATATATATATATATATATAAAGTAATCCAACAAAAGATATAAGCGTCAACTAATATCTCATTTCGGGATTTTGGAACTTTGATTGGACTTTCTATATTATTTGATTTATTTATCATTAACATTGAATATTGACACATTTCGGGACTGGATAACTTTGTCGGCACCTTCAATTACACGTATTTGGACTGCTGTTTGTAACTTGGAGTAATTGTCTTTCCTGATTATGCTTCTCAATATGTATGAACTGGATGGACTATATGGATTCAACAAAAAGTATGTTTTTGGGTTGATATGTTTTGATGTTATGTATTTTTGTGTATTTGTGTATATAATTTTATATATTTTCAAAGCGTAATTTTATTACCTGTAGTAGTATAACTGCGGTAATGGTCCTATGAAGAGAAGAATTATCTTTGAAAACTCATTAGCTAAGGACTTAAGAATACTTTGCTTGAACTTTGAATTCTAATAAAATTTGATTGACACCTTATTTTATTACCTCATTTATATTATAATATATATATATGTGTGTGTGTGTGTGTGTGTGTGTGTGTGTGTATTAGATTTTCGATAAGCAAGACTCATCAAAAGGAAAGACCAAAATCGTGTCCAAAACGCCGGACAAAGAAAAAAAAACTTACATTTTTAAAAGGTTTCCATATGCTGGTTCATTACGAAATAAGCTAATACTTGGTTTACAGAGCTAGTCAGAAATATGTGTATTTTATTCTTAAACATACCATTCTAAAACAGAGCACAAAAATCGAATAAAATTTCAGACAGAATGTAAAGCTAGTACATGGAAATGTGGATAAGCAAGAAAACACGCTAGTATAAATAAGGACACAAACACATAATTAAAGCTGGACCAAGATATTTCGGTTGATGGGTTCGACCATATTCGTTTGCTGATTTGGCTTTATTGAACAAAACTCAACATTTTTATACGATGTAGCAATAAACGGTGGTAGGAGGGGGGGCAATAGATAGACATCTATTACCCCCCCCCCTTCTAACAGATCTACTACACGCGGCATTGTCCTGCTCTCAGGTTATACATAACCGAATAAAAGAAATAGACATACTGTTATATTAACTTATTAAATGCGATTAGGAAAACCCCGTTTTATTTACTGTTAAAAATCTAACTTTATATAAATACTAAGAGAATACCCGACCTAAAGTTAGCTATGTGTATATGTTTATATATTTGTATATACAAGATTCACTCCTAAACTAATTTACTAATCAATCTGAATTCTGGAACACAGCTACTAGGCGTAAGAGCGGGTAATATAGACTATATTTAGTTTAATATAGTTATATATAAAGAGGGAAAAGACTTGTGGAAACCCTTTGTGAAAATTTAGACACCTGATTTTCGTGAAATTGAACGCGCCTCTATCGTATCAAAGAATCGCCGAGTATGAGCCACTCTAGATACGCATCTTATTTCTGTCCGAAAGGAAAAGAAAAAAAGCCAATCTTGCGATTGACGCTGTCACTTTTATTCTGGCCTTGTGCCTAATTTGCATACGTTACAAATCTTGCTTCGCTTGAGATGAGAGCGTGACTTATACATTCACCTATTTTAATTTACTTTAAACAATAATTTACTTAAGCGTCCAGTCTTGCTTGCAAACACAGCATGCCACCTCTTCCAATGTGCCAGAATTTTGAACGCATCTTTGTCGTATTAAAGAACCGCCGAGTATGAGCCACTCTAGATAACGCCTTATTTCTGTCCGAAAGGGGGGGGGGGAAGCCACACTTGCGATTGACATTTTGGCCTTGTGCCTAATTTGCATACGTTACAAATCTTGTTTCGTTTTAATTTATTTTAAACTATACTTTACTTAAGCGTCCAGTCTTGCTTGCAAACACAGCACGCTACCCGCAGCCTCTTCCAACGACGAAACCGCAGCTGACTCAACGTCAGCAATCTGGGGGTTCTCCCTTTCAACCTCGTTACAGAAATTTTCACGCCGGGATCAAAGTACTGCACCCCATAGACTGGTATTGTCTTGGCCTTCGGGCCTTGATTTACGTTGGTCTGTGGGTTTGTCCTGTGCAGTTCTAGGAGGTCCACCCTCCCAGGCTTTGCCTCCCCTCTTTGGGGAGGAGTAAATTTATTGCTTACTGCCTGAGGCGCACTGACGGTGCTGCCCAGGCAATTTTTAATGGCCAGAGTGCTCACCTTCTCGGGCGCTGGTTTATCAAATCCCACTTTCCCGACCTTGTGTCACATCTTACCGCTATGGGAGGTAGATAAATTATATTAAACATCAATTAATAAATATTCCCCCAAATTTCAGTTTCTCTGGGGCATTTGTAAAGGGGTCTTAAGGGGACATAATATGACCCACGCCCTCACATTTGAAAATTGAAACATATTAGATTTGTATTACCTTTCATCCATATTCATTGGACACCAATTAATCAAGATTCCCTGAATTTCAATTTATTCGCAAGACCCCTTAAGCTTAAGCCTTAAATTCTAGACATTTTCTAAAATTAAAATCGTGTCATGGATTTTGATCAAAATTGGAATAAGGATTCTAGACATCAAGTTTAGTATCACTATATCTTGGTTTTAATCCTCGTCCTGTTACTATTTAAACTGAATGGAATTGAAGTTTTACACAAAGAAACGTCTGTCTATTTATTTACGTTGAAATGTTTTTGTTTTAATTTCTGTCGGCAATGATTTATAGCGAAGTATTATTTACTAAAGCGAATATATGGACATTAGTTAAAAAACAAAAATGAAAAAAAATCATATATTTTAAAAAAAATTTTTTTTTTAGATAAAATAGGAAATGAGAGTTCAATGTATGTCGGACGTGAAGAAGAAAAAAAACGAAAAAGTAGGCTAGTCTAAATCAAGTATCGATATGTCAGACAGATTGCTATTTGGGTTTGACATTGAAAATGCGACAAGATATCTTTATATGTTTAAAAAGATACTTAACTCTTTATATCGAGAGAGATACGTAATACTGACAAAAACTAAGAATCGATTCTAAAACTTGAAGAAAAACGTAAAATTTCTCAGCTATGAATTATTGCTTTCGTCAATGCATTGCAGGTTTTACTTTTTTTTTTAATGTCACACGTTTATTTAGTCGGAAAAGTCAGTTAAGTGATATCAACACTTAAGAAAGATAAGATTTTTTTTTCGATATGCCTAAATAGCTTTGGAAATACTGCCATAATTTTAATGTAAATACACATGATATCTCCAAAGAAGACAAATATATATATATATATATATATATATATATATATATATATATATATATAAAGTAAAGTAACACGGAATCACATAATCACCGGTACAATAATTTATTTCGACCCTACGGCCCTATTCAAGCATCCGAGCGAGGTGATTACATTTTTTAAAAATGTAATCGCCTCGCTTGGAGGCTTGAATAAGGCCGTAGGGTCGAAATAAATTATTGTACCGGTGATTATGTGATTCCGTGTTACTTTACTTTATTTTATTCTTGCTCTGTTTATAACATTGAGCTCTCATACTCGGATTTCCTTCTGGAATTTACTTCACTCTAACACACACTATATATGTTTGAAAAAAGAGACAAACGGAAAACAGGTTGTAATGCAGGAGAAAAACAAAAACAAGAGATTTGACCGGTTTCGTTCATATTATCGAACGTCTTCAGAAAACGTTCGATAATACGAACGAAACCGGTCAAATCTCTTGTTTTTTGTTTTTCTCCTGCATTCTAACCTGTTTTTCGTTTGTCTCTTTCAAACATTTTGTCTACCACGGCATTTCATTTTCATGACTTATCGTGTACCTTACCCCATATATATATATATATATATATATATATATATAATCAAATATGAAATTAAAAGTAAACTTTTAGTAGATAGAACCTATAGTGAAATGGTTTAAGCTCAATATACGAGATAGAGCAGTTATAAAGATAGAAGAAAGAAGAGTGAAAAAACATGTACGAATGTCCAGATTTATTTAAAACTTCGATTGTTCAATGCAAGGTATATTCTGTAATAAAATTATGTTTATTATTCTTTCCTTAAGCCAAGGCTTTTCAAAGATCGAAATCTTATCATCAGAGGAATTATACAGATAGATAAGTTGGCAGTGAAAAAGCCAAAATTCAAACATTTGAAAAAATACTATTAAGAAATGGAGAGTGAAAAAATGTATGTGTAAAAAAGATATGGGGTTTGTCCAGATAGTAATTGTCCGTTGATAAAGTGTCCAATGAAAGGACTTTTAGGTGGAGAAGAAAAAGTTTTTCGTAGAGGCAGCATGGAAAAGGCGTTCAAAATGAAGTAACTCCAATAATGAGATGTTGAGTTCAAATCGTAGATGGAGCGCAATTAAACAGAATTAATATGAGAAATCGGGCCATTTAAAAAATACTTCCCGGGCCGGAGTTGAATCGTATACAATCGTATATATATATATATATATATATATATATATATATATATATATATATATATATATATATATATATATACATATATATATATATATATATATATACATATATATATATACATACATATATATATATACATACATATATATATATATATATATATATATACATATATATATATACATATATATATATATATACATATATATATATATATACATATATATATATACATATATATATATATATATACATATATATATATATATATATATACATATATATATATATATATATATTAGAATACATGAATATAGATATTCTATACTTTTACATACGTACACACAGATAAAGATTTAATAAGGTACCCTTTCTGTATGCACCGGTTTCAGAAGCTGTCTGAATGGCTAAAACTGTTTAAAAATACATTTGCTGCGAAACAAGAAATTACATTCATATTAAAAGAAAAATTTCTTAATAAAAATGTACTTCGTATTTTTATAATCATCATTAAATCAATGAATAGAAAGTGAATAAAAAATTACATCAAGTCGAAAAAGCAAAAAGTAAACACAGACAAATATTTAAAAGAAGTCTTTCTTTCTTTTCACGGAATAGGAAAACAGAAATAATAACTTTCTCCTTTCTTTTTTGGGAGGGGGGGGGCTGCCAAGAGGAAGAGAAGACAGAAACCTGGTGCTACCAGATCAGGCTGTCTTAAGATACCGGCTTCCTGACTTAAAATGCACCAAACATTGATGTTATTGTTTTTTCCTTTACCTTTGCACAACTCAATGATGTGCTGTAAAGATAAAAACAAAAACAACATTTCTCCTCTAAAAACAACTAAACCAAACACCATGAATAAATATTTAAAGATTTTAAGAACTTGAAGAATAAAATTTTTACCAAAACGACCTGATTCAGCATTAAATAACCCGAAAAGGGTTGATATGCTGTAAAACAAAACAACCAAACCTGCCACTTTTTAATTCACAGTGAAACTCGCAGACGCGAATTGTGTAATAGGTTTGCCTCTTCCTCCGATTTCAACAGACAACCAATCGCAACGATACGTACGTAGCCATTGCATACGCGTGAAGAAGAAGAAGAAGAAGAAGAAGAAGAAGAAGAAGAAGAAGAAAAAAGATGGCGTAATTCGATCCGGTTGTTATAGAATCTAATCCCTATTAGCATAAGAAGAGGTTTATCTTTTTTGTTTAAATGTTGCTTATATTTTGGTTTTATTCATCTGACACTAACACGTCTTATACCTTCATTAAATTAGTTTTCATCAAACCATCTCTTTTTGCTGAGGGGGGGAGTAAATAATTCACGGAGAATTTCTAATGTTACTATTTCTATATGCAAATCGCTTTGTTTGTTTGTTTGTTTGTTTGTTGGTGTTTAACGACATTTCAACAATTACACAGTCATCTCAGGTCAAACTTTTTTCCACTGTTGTGATGGGATACCATACTCTCCTCAGTCACTAAATAAATGAACTAGTCTGGACAATAAATACGACCATGAACAGTAATATGGGGGATTCGATTGTATTCTGTTAAATCCTATTGGATTACCTGTAGTTACTATTGTTTGTACAAGATATATACGTTAGAATAAACCGTACTATTTTAAGACCTTTACATTCTGGCTTATTTTGTTATTTATAACTACTTACCAAGTTATATCACTTGTACAAGATATATACGTTGGAATAAACCATACTAATTTAAGACCTTTACACTCTGACTTATTTTGTTATTTATAACTACTTACCAAGTTATATCAGGTTTCGTGTCTGTTTTACGGCATATCAACCGTTTTGCTTTGTCCTGGAATCCGGCAAGACCAAGTGTTGTGATGGGATACCGGACTCCCCTCAGTCACTAAATAAATGAACTAGTCTGGACAATAAATACGACCATGAACAGTAGTATGGGGGATTCGATTGTATTCTGTTAAATCCTATTGGATTACCTGTAGTTACTATTGTTTGTACAAGATATATACGTTGGAATAAACCTTACTCTTTTAAGACCTTTACACTCTGGCTTATTTTGTTATTTATAACTACTTACCAAGTTATATCACTTGTACAAGATATATACGTTGGAATAAACCATACTATTTTAAGACCTTTACACTCTGGGTTATTTTGTTATTTATAACTACTTACCAAGTTATATCAGCAAGAGATCACAAGAAAGATATACTAAAACATAATTAATTGGTCAATTAGTGAGAGGAAAATTAATGTTCTTCACTTCTTTACTAACTCAACGTTTGAGAGGTAAGGGGGAACTTTAATGGAACATTCGAATACCTATGTGTCTCATATAGAGATCAAGTTATATCACCCACCTTTTTTTCTCGATTCAGATATGGCACAACGATAGTGACCCTTTTGGGGGGAGCAGTGAGTTCCCCATCATTTATAAGTCATGCGCCTGACTTTATTGCCCTCGTAGGGAGACATGTAAAAATCGACAATTGTGTTGTTGCACCAAAATGTCAGTACAGCAGTCATTGTGAAGGAGTGTGTCGTAAATCATATTTGAGCCGAGCTGAATTCGACAGATGTTTATGAAATCGAGGGATCGTAGACTGAACCCGGTGAACCTGTCAATTGAATTGAGAGAATCAGTGACTTTCTCTTTATCTCTCTTTCTTCTTCATGCATATGATGTCTCTTTCAAACCTTTCATTCTCCCTGTCTCTCTGTCTCTCTCTCTCTCTCTCTCGTTTTTATCACCACGAGAGAAGAGTTTACAGTTGGAATTTCAATTTCATCCATGAAGGGTCGTAAAGCTCGGATGTAAATATCAGGGGGACTGTTAAGAGTTATTTCCCTTCAGCTGTGATGCTTTAAAGGTATTTGAAAAATAGTTTTAAACAAAAGATCATCATTTTATTTGATGTTCTGCTGAACGCGAATACGAACATCACTTCCGGTCAGTACTGTTTAGAGTGGTATCGGAGGTTAAGAATGAATCAACTGTGGAATTTCCACAGTTCCACGCCGCTCGTCGTTGTTGCTGTTATTGCTTCTAATCCGATTGTGGTTATGGATATTTTTCTGATTGGTTGAAAAACATCACCGCTTAATATTTAATGGCGATCACAGGAAATGATAATAACAAAATGTATAATGACCTCAAAGGACGCACACGTAGGTAATCGATAGTTGATTAACAAGACAAAAGCTGTCGATATTTCCATGATTATTCACGAAAGTGTTTGCAAGTTCAGCTCACTCGTAACACGGCGGTTAATCATATTAACGGAGGAGAGAAATGCTCCCCCCTCCGACATCTTTTCTCTTCGACAATTTCTTTCTCTTCTTCCTCTCTTATAGCTGCACATTTTTTCAAATTCTTCTTGTTCTCCAATTATATTGTTCGGAAGGCACTGACCAATTTTTCCACTCACTTTAAAAAAGTCAACTTAGGTTACGATTCTTATACCAAACTAGCAGGGCTATCCAGCATCACCCGGAATCCTAATTTACATAAATCACGTAGATTACTGGAAAAAAAATCTCAAACTTGAAAAAGAAATTGTTTTTAACTCCAAACAAAAGTAAGTTACCACTGTAGATGTAAAGGGGCTACTGAGAATTAGGGTGAAAGTTTACGGGGTTCATCCTAAATTGGGAGTTGTGCAGCAATTTGCTTGTTCACATTAGTTTTTGATTTCTGCATGTTAGTACAGTTGTGAAAACAGGGAGCAGGAAGGAAGTTCCAAAGGTCGGCAGCACGAAGAAAGAAACTATTGGAGTAGAAGGCTCTCCAGCATCTGGGGGCCTCCACAGTGAATGGATGGGATTTAGCTGATTGTCGAGTTGGTTGAATGTATTTATATCAAGAGGGCACCAGAGCAGCAAGTTCATCGGAGCACATTTCATTGAAGTACTTGCAAAACAAGCACAAGAATGCAACATTGTGGCGATGGGACAGGGGCTGGAGCTTGTTGGATAGTAAGGGACCTATCAAATTAGCGACTCTTTTTTGGACCTTGTCTAAGAGGGAGAGACTAGTAGATGGTGCACCAGACTAGATGTGACAACAATACTCCATGCATGAGCCTATGGTGGCTTTGTAGAGATATAGGATACTGTTAAGTGTGAGAAGTTTTCTAGCACGGTAGAGGGAGCCCACTTTCTTTGCAGCAGCCTTGGCAATGTATTCTATGTATTTGTTCCAATTCATGTTACCTATGAATGTTAGGCTAAGGAGTTTGAACGTTGGACTCTCAGGTAGGGTGTTATTTGCCATGGCAATCGGTGGTTGAAGAAGTTTCTTGTTGAAGAAAAAGAGCTTTGTCTTAGAAGCATTAAATGGTACCATACTTTTATGACCCCATTCCACTACAGACTGGAGATCACTTTCTCAGGATTCAGCCATTGCCTCGAATATGTGCGCATCCGTTTTGGGTTAGGGTTAGGGGTAAGGGTTATTCTAAAAACAAGAATTGGTTTAAGTCACCTAAAATTCATGCAAGAATTGTTTGCCAGGACCCGTGGCATAACATATAAAGTGCTAAGCTAAGTAATAACTAGTTCTAAGTGACAGTCTTCTGGAGGTTGAAGGTTCAATCCTCAGTGTGGGCGATACTAAGAATGCAAGTACAAATTACTTAAGACTTCGGTCACTGAACGCTGACGGAATGAGAGCAAGCTACTCTCGTGGATTAAATAAAGGGTTGACGGAAATGCTATTTCAAACTGAAGCATGACAGACCGATGAAAATGCTATTTCAAACTGAAACATGACAGACTGACGAACATGCTATCCGGTCATGGCAGACGGAATGAGAGCAAGCTACCCTCGTGGATTAAATAAAGGGTTTCTGTTCGAAATTCCGAGATTCTGCAGTTTGACAGAAAGATTCTCGAGTCCAACAAGATAACCTTGGAAGTTACATCGGACGAAACGTTGTAAGAATAACATCCAAGGTTGTCCGAATAATACAAATCATAGAAATCCACTTAATATCATAATTTGAAATGTTTATTTTGGGATAAAATCAGTGTAAAAAATAATTGTGCCCCGAGGTAAGGTTTGATCTCATAACCTCTGTCTCTAAGTATGGTGCGCTAACTGATTGAACCTCTTGAAATTGTGATTAAATACATAAACCAGATTGTCTTTTTCTTCCCCTCATCTTTCCCTCTCTTTAGAGTCGAATGTCGGTCAGCCAAAGGCAATGAAAGAAAGAAAGCGAAAAGGACAAATCAAGGAGGGGTGGGGGGTAAATGTTTCTTTTGCTTGCAATTTATTTCAAACTTTCTTCCAGTAAATTCGTTTTTCATTCTTCTAAGTTTTTTATCTTTCTTTTTCGCTATTTTTCTTTTTCTTATGTATCCTCTTCCTTTTTTCCATTCTTTTTTCTTTCTTTCTTCTTTTTTTTCTTATTCATCCTCTTCCTTTCTTTTCTTTTTCTTTTTTCTCATCTCTCTTCTTCTTCTTTTCTTTTTCCTCATCTCTCTTCTTTTTCTTCCTTTCCTTTTCTTTTTCCTCATATATATTCTTCTTCTTCCTTTCTTTTTTTCCTCATATATAATCTTCTTCTTCCTCATCTTTATTCTTTTTCTTTCTTTTTCTTTTTTCCTCATCTCTCTTCTTCCTTTTTCTTTTTTATCCTCATCTCCCTTCTTCCTTTCTTTTCTTTTTCGTTATCTCTCTTCTTCTTCTTCTTCTTCTTCTTCTTCTTCTTCTTCTTCTTCTTCTTCTTTTACCTTTACTTCTACAAAACTTCCACACAATACATTAATAATTGCAATGAACATCACATGTAAGAAAAACCTTTCTTAATCAAATATATCCGCGTTTGTATTTGTGTGTGTGTGTTTGTGTATGTGTGCGTGCGCGCACGTGTGTGGGTGTGTGTGTGTGTGTGAGTGAGTGAGAAATAGAGAGAGTGAGAGAGAGAGAGTGAGAGAGAGAGAAAGTATAGAACACCTGATCATGTTTAGAATTATCAAGGAATCAAAAATCTTAATTGCTCTCAGAGACCAAATGCCAACACTGTTGGCGCCAGTTGCTAAGACAATATCACATCATTTCTTTGATTCAATAAACGCTGACACGTTTGAGTCCGTGTCAAGCAAACGCACGAGGTGCTGCTGATATTTATAGTCCACGTGTGGTCGGACATTATTAATAAGATCGAATAGTTGTTATTCAAGACAAAAATGACACACGGAGCCAGAAGTTGTGCATGTAGGCGATGCAGTGGCTACAGGCTTGGACTGTGGGCTCGGTATGCCAGGTTCCATTAGAAGTTAAAGACTAGAATCAGGGTGTTGCATCACAGACTGGAAGTCACGAGTGACACGTGGATAGGGTGATAAAATATTTCTCTTGTTTCTGAACCACGAAGGAGAGCAGTCATGTCTGGGACAGCTCTTCTTTTCCCTTATGAGGATGGATTGGAGGGGGGGGGGAAGTAACGTGGTATAATGTAAATAATTTATGTAAGATATTTCATGGTGATTCATGCACCCTGTGCAGCAAGTTGTGTGCGAGTGTGTAAAAATAATGTTAAAACGGAATTTCCTACATAAGGCTAAAGTAAAGAGAAAGCGGAAAATTCCACTAGAAGGAAAGAGTAGAACTAGAGCTACGTGTACAGGATGTTGCATCGTAGACAGGAAGTGCAGTGACACCTTTTCCCCAAGCTCTGTCTTCATTCGCCCGCTTCGGCGAGTAGAAGCTGACGTAATGTGTAAAAGAATTTAAAAAATCAAAGAACATGATGTCATTGGAAAAATAGGTGTTGCCGTTTTTCTTTTCTGTTGAAAACATAGAAACTTTGGTTGTTACATCATCTTTACAGCTAGACCTCGCTATACAATGAGTCAACTACTTCCGTGTCAACTATAGACAAACAGCTGTTTCTGTCGACAGAATGATCATGGGCCATCTAGGGGGGGGGGTAGAAGAACACATCTCATAATGTTACAATTGGTTGAGGTTTTAGTCATGTAGTTAGACATTTGGTTAGACATTGAAAGATTTCAAATTAGAAAACAGTTGCAGATCAGAAATTTGTAAAGAAAAGATCGTCATAGGGAGTCTGGATAGATGGGGGTGTTTAGAACTCCCACGCCCTCGTGTCCTCTTTGATAGTAACCAGAGGAAACTCATAGTTGAGGAAAATAGAACCACTGATAAGTAAATCTAACAGATAAAATTATCTTGTGAGTTGAACCTAAATAGCATTTAATCTGACGCACCAAACTTTGATTCTGACCAGCCAATTTTCAATTGTTTTGTTGTACTATGTTATCTAATCTAATATATAAAGAAAAGTCACCCGGATTCTAAAAGTTGGACCTAAATAGCATTTAAGCTGACAAGTCAAACTTTGTTTTTGACTAGCCAATTCACATGTGTTATTGTTGTACCATGTTATTGGCAATATAACAACATACTTTGCTACAATTTATTTTAAAAATTACTTGATCCAGTCCAGATGACTGCTAATATGAAACATTTTTAGATAATCACTTAAAAATAAAAATCAGCTCATGGCAGTAAAAAAACAACAAAAAAAACTTTCTTTTTTCTGTATGAGTTTTAAAAATTTGCAAACAAATAAAAATTGAAAACTAGGATTACTTTACTACATCCCGGGCAACGCTGGGTTAGGGTTAGGGTTAGTAAATCAAAACAGGACGATATTAGCGCAAGACCAAATGCACAACATTTGAAATGAAAAAAGAATGACAAGTAGGGTGAATGGCTACACAAATGCAATCGGGTTTCAATCATGGATCTCATCAGGTCATAAAGTTCATCACTCTGGTAGAAATGTTTTGATACCCTAAAGCTGTGCACGAAAGTGCTCCTAAGGGTGACAAAAAAGCATGAGATTTAACTCAACCAAAATGGGCTTCCCCAGTGTTATCTATTTACTCGTTCTTTAAGGGGTGGGCAACGTCTTACGCCTGCTCTTTATACGGTCCAATCCTTAGGGTTGATACCAGTCAGGTTACAAGCAGTCAAGTCACTTTGTACACACTCAAGCCAGGTTTTCCTTGGTCTTCCATGCACCCTCGTGGTATCCAAGCGTGTTATGGCATTGCAAAATAACAAAAATAAAAACATTTGAAAATATAGCTTTTTCTCAAATAATAGGGTTTTTTAAAGAAATTAATTTCTACAAACATATTTTTAAAAAAAAATTAAATTAAAAAAAATCCAGTATTTTACAGTGATTTAAAAAAAAAAAATCCAGTATTAACAAAATGACATCTGACAAAAACAAATACTAATTAGAATACCTGCATAGAAACGTTTATTATCTTGTTACCAAGCAAACGATTTGAAAAAATCTCTTCAAAAGAATGGCCCAAATAATATGGTAAACAAATAAAAGAACACGCATACCAAAATCTACAAATTAAACAAAAACAATCACACATCATGAATAGTCAAATCCCACACTCTAAAAACAACTTCACAAACAAGAAACATTGTCAAAACTGTCTGTGCACCACTACTGCTTGTCTGTCTGTGCACCACTACTGCTTGTCTGTCTGTGCATCACTACTGCTTGTCTGTCTGTGCACCACTACTGCTTGTCTAGAGAGTGTAACTTAGTGGTCCGCACCTTGAGGACTTTTCTGGAAGGGCCCTAATCATCCTGGCACGGTATCCCAGCTCCCCGAGTGGCAAACGATAGACACACATCCTTCAATGAACTGTGGATTAAAGTGCTCCCAAGACATAGGGTGACATAGTGTTGGAATAAGGAAGTTTATTTATTTTATTTTTTTTATTATTTTATGGAAATCGCTCCAGACAAGGCATGAAGCCAGTTGATGTAAGGAGCTAAATAAAAAAAAATATATACTACTTCAAAGTCAAAAACTAGCCAACGATAACTGTTAGGTGTATAGATTCTGACCCAGACAAACAGCAATTCTTCCCCTTTGTCAGAAACATCGCTCATGGAATGTGAGGGCTAAAGGACAAAATAAGGGAAGTGAGAGTTACGAGGCTGTCGACAGTAAATCCAAGTTAGTCACTTTCTACTCTCCTTAGAAGGTTGAGAAGTGTATCAAAGGAAAGCCGATACGAAGGGGCCAGTGGATAAAAGGTTTAGTGGATGAAGAAATGTATCTGCTGGCAAAGAGGGAAGCAAGAATACCTGGTCAGAGATAGGTTAGTTTGGAAATCAATTTCTAAAAGCCATCCAACACATACCAACATGTAAAATAAAACCGATGATGATGATGATGATGATGATGATGATGATGATGATGATGATGATGATGATGATGATGATGATGATGATGATGATTCTAGCTGTGTAAATTTGATTTGATACAAAAAAAAAACTGGTGTCATTTTTGGATTCAGAAATCACAAGTAAAAACCAAGCGATATTTGTGACACTCAAAAGTACGAAAGACACATCGATTTTAAAGTTGTTGTTTTTTTTTTTTAATTTCTACTTGTGGGGAAAAAACTGCGCCTCTGTTATTGACAGAATGGACTTAGTGGTGCGTGTGAACGGAAAGGTGTCAAACCATAATTCACACCTAACATTGGCGATAGACATTCGGCCGTGAAAGCGCTATAAATCACGGCGTTCTTGAAAAGGTCAGGAAGATAAACGGTTGAAATCTAATCAAGGGATGTTCCATCAAAATCCGCCCATGTTTCGACACTCACTCAGCAAACATTTTTTTTTTGACAACAGAAGATAAATGCCAAAAAAAAAAAAAAAAATGAAAAAATAAAATAAATGAAAAAAAAAAAAAATAAATGAAAAAATAAAGAGTAAATGAAAAATAAAAAATAAATGCCAAAAAAAAAAAAATGCAAAAAAAAAAAATAATAAATGCAAAAAAAAAAATAAAAAATAAATTAAAAAAAAGATGAAAAAAAAATCTATGGTGCATAAAATCGTGATAAATTATTATTTTTTTTAACCCTTCACAGTTTTTTTGATACCAATCACTTTTTAGTGTTATTATGGAGAGGAGATCATATCTGATTGGACGAGCTTCTTAATGGAAACCGAACCATTTGGCATCATGGTTAGAGTATTCGATAATGGGGTGGGAGACCGGGGTTCAATTCTCGGTCGAGTAAGGAGCAAAGACTAAAAAAATGAGTGCCTGGTTTGATGTCAAATCGAAGGGATATAACCCCGACTTAATCCCAACTGATTATGTAAAGAATGGGACGTTGTCCCTTTCTTAAGTTTCAGACACAAAATGAATTAACAAAGCCTCTTTATAACAATGGCGGAAAGGGTTCATTCAAAATGGTTACCTATACCGTTTGGTATAAGTGGAAAGAAAGTTGGACAGTGTCCGAGAGAGGAAGAGGAGGTCTGTTAGCAACTATCTTCAGGCGAAGATGGTAGTTGCTGGCACGTCCAGTGGACAGGGGCAGGGGAGAGAGATAGATAGAGAGAGAGAGAGAGGGGTTCCTCGTTACTTACCGGGGTCTCTCTGGTAACCGCCTGTGATTTTCTTCAGCCGACAGAAGGAATCCATGCGCCTTGCAGGCTGATTGGTCAGTGTGTGACCAGCTCACTCAATGGGGACATTTTTCGGGGGGGGGGGGGGGGAGAAAATAGCTTGGCCTTTTGGCTAAGATCAAAGTGTAGTATCTGTTCCGATGGATACCGCACCCCATACTGGTGTTGTCTTGGCCTTCGGGTCTTGATTTACGCCGGTCAATGGGTCTGTCCTGTGCAGTTCTGGCTTTGCCTTCACCCTCTTTGGGGAGGAGTAAGTTTATTGCTTACTGTCTGAGGCGCCTCTACCGGGGAATGCCGACGGGGCTGCCCAGGCAATTTTTAAACCCCACTTTCCCGACCCGACCTTGGGTCACATCTTACTTGTGGGAGTAAGATAAAAACTGGCCGTGTGCCTAACTCCTGGAGAGGAGTAAATCAATACTCTCCTTTATAAAACGAAAATTACCGGTCATAAAATAATGATACAAGCACCAAAATGGGCATGATGACTCCATAAGGTATACTAAACCATATCTGTCCGACTAGCCACCTAAAAATCCAAGATGGCGACTATTTTTCAAGATGGCGGCTATCAGGAGCTCGCAATAACGATATTCCTTATAATTTGGTATCTATTCAACCGATTGTAGTGATCACGAGCAGCCATCTTGAAACATGGCCACCCTCTGGAATTTTAAGGTGGCTAGTCGAACAGATATGTTTTAGTATACCTTATGGAGTCATAATGCCAGTTTTTTGTGCTTGTATCATCAAATGTATGATTTTTCCACTAGCCGACCCACTATTAGAACTAATTTCATTTTGGGATATCTAGGTCAAAGGTCAAGGTCACGGGAAAGATGAAAGTTACACTTTTGGCGATAACTTTCATCATAGACACTTATTATTGGTCCATATCGCAGCCAATGAAATGCCACAACTTATATTTTTGAAGAAATTGCAACTTCCGATTTTTTCCAAATTTCATGTATGGATCTGATTCGAAATGACAGTAACCACTATGCGAAATTTCAGCCTGATCTCATAAACAGTTTTTGATTTATCCACGTTTCCGTGGCATAACTTTGGGAATACTTCATTCAATATGGAGAAGTAAGGCCAATATGAGACTTTGGCTCATCCTTACGTTGTCAGGCCCATCCTTACGTTGTCAGGCGGAGGTATGCACTTCTACCACTTACTTATGTTCCTGTTATCTTTAAAAAAATTTATTTTATTTTTTCTTTACTTATATTCACCCCAAACAAGGGGCCACATTTCCACTAAGACGTAAGGAGCTACTGTGAATTTGTGGCCAGATTAATAGGCGCATCCTAAGTGGGGAGTTCTGCAACGAAATATTTAATGCAGAAGCACAATAGTTATTGTGATCGATTATCGTATTTCCCAAAATTATTTGTGAGTTCCGTATACATTAGGCCAATCAACACCCCCCCCCCAGACACATTAAAACTGACAAATCAAACAACATTATATTTCTTTCACAAGCTTTTCCGACCATAAAAGTCCGATACCACGATTCGATACACAAGGGAGATATGTTTCCTTTACTCCGACAAAAGAGCATGTTTTCAAAACGATGGGAATGGTGTAGTTGGTGATGGAATCCATATTTCGTAGCTTCCGTTTACGAAGGTGTCCGCTGAGGAAAGGAATATTTTCTATTTTGATTGCGTCCTAAAAAAAAGCAGAATTGTAAAAGAAACAAGAACTGATATTCTTAAGACGCGTCAATTCAAAGAAAATGCTATTTAAAGCATAAACATTTCAGAATGACGGACAAACAGAACCTTGTATATAGATATATGGACGCGTCTAAAAACACCATTTCAACCATAAACATGACAGACTGACGGACAAACGAAACCTTGTACATAGATGTGTGGACGCATCTAAAAATACTATTTCAACCTTAAGCATGACGGATCAACAGAGCGTCTTATTGATAAAAATGCACCAACTTTGAACTATTGACAGTAGATACATATGAACGTTAGAATGAAAAAGTATTTTAATTATCAGAAATAAATAGTTTCATGGATGAGAAAAACTTGACAGACCAACGGATCAACAGAATCTTTTATGTGGATGTGTTGGGGCATCTAAAACTTCTATTTCAGCCTTAAGTGTGACGAACCGACAGACCGACAGATCCTCTTATAGATATGCGTGGACCCATCTAAAGATGAATCAACTTTGAACACTTGAGAACTTACATCTTGTTTTCCTCCTACCCACGACCACTTCAATATATAACACTACATTACTGGATAGTAAACACATAGGAACGTTAGAAAAATATATTTTACCTAGTATTATGATAAACAATTAATTGTAAGAAATAGTTTAATAGCAGAAATTAGTAGGAGAATTTCAGAAATTTATTTTTTATTAAGGCCATATAAGCTCACACCTGTTTAGGTGAGTACGGCAATATTTATCCACTATAGCAGTATTCTTAGTCGGAATAAGTATTTTCAGGAAGGAAAAAACAGAAGAGAAAAAATATTTGTGCATAGCCGTAACAGTATGGCGCTATCATTGGTGACATCCGGCAGCTGACAGTTGAGCTTTATTTTAAATACTTTGGGATTATAAAGATAGACATAATGATACTAAACCTTATGTCTAGAATCCTTATTTTTTTTAATCAAAATCCATTACATGATTCTGATTATAGAACATGTTTCAAATTAAGGGCTTAAGCTTAAGGGATATAAAGAATAAATTTAAATTCTGTACATCTTGCTTCATTGGTGTCTAATGACTAAGGTTCAAATTTAATGAAAATCTGATATATTTGAATTTTCTATGCCCCCCCCCCCAAACCCCTTTAAAATACTCCAAATAAACTGAAATTTGGAAAATATTGATTAATTTATGTTAGTGGAAGAAAACAAAAACAAAAAAAACAGGCGAGTCCGAATCAAATATCGCTGTCACATGGATTGCTATTTTGGTCTGATTTTGAAAATCCGACAAGATAACTGTATATGTTAGATCAACTATTCGTTTTTATTTGGTTCAGAGGGAGATTTTACCCTTCTATGGCGTCCTGTGTTATCCTTCTGCATTCCGATCTGTGATGGGAAAAATAAAACAAAGAAAACTGGAAATATCCTTGGGGTCCCTTCTTCTCCCACAAACAATCCGATGTCTTCACAAACTGGCAGTCGGCATTGAAAAATTAACAACTATTGATTTTTCAATTCTTTCTATATTTGTATTTTCTCACCGTATTTTTGTTGTTGCGTTTTTTGCTATTTTATTTCAAAATAAATAAATTATTTATAATTTCTCATTTTCATATATGATTTTTTTTTCCTAAACAATTCCTCTATGTTTATTTTATTGATAGCAGAAATACCCGGCGTTGCCTGGGTAGCAAATCTTTTTGCAAAAGTCGGTCTATTTCTCAAAGTTTGTCATTGATGACTATGAATCTGACAAATCGATATTTGATTCTAATTAGCCATTTATCTTTTTTATACTCACAGCATGTTCTTTACAATGAAGAAATGTATTTTGATTCAGTTTCAGTGTTGTCAAAGTTGCAAATTTTTTAAAGCCATAATATCATCTATAATATAAAGGTGATATGTATGTATGTGTGTTTCTATGTATGTCTGTATGTCTGCAAAAGGATCCTGAGATACTAGACGGAGACCGTGAAGTTGACGTTTTCTGAATCGCCTATCTTTTAGACGAGAAATATCGAAAAATTTGAAAAAAAACATCGATTCCTTCGTGCTGAACTGGCACGGAACTTGTCGGGGGTTGGGGGCAAATTTATTCGTTTTCCCGTCATCTGCACGTGTGCGCATGTGCAGTTTGCCAAAATGTAGCCTGGATTCACACGGCATTCAAATAATCTATTTTCGTCACATTTTATACACTGTCCGCTTGGCGCTGCGGGTATCGAAGAAGAGCTAACACAAGAATTTTTTTTTAAAACGATTACTTAAATATACGTCGAAGGTATAATAAATATATATTTCTGCCTTTATTTTCCAGGTATTAATGACCTCTACTCGAGTGAGTAATTATTACCTGGAAAACGAACCTCAGAAGTATAGATAAAAATGGGTAATTGAAAGAACCATGACATGTTAAGCTCCAATACTTTGCTCAACAGACCTAGTACAGAACCAAGTAGCATCTGAATGTATGGTAGCCCCTAATAAAGAACAAACAATGACGCCCTTATTGTATGGCCATTTCAAAGCGTTCCACTTCTTTGTAATCTTATTGTGAATCAGAGGATTTTTTTTTTGTTTTTTGTTTGCTAGAGTTATTTTTTGTTTATATCCATGTTCCGTTTCTGTTTTGGATAAAACCGAGAAAATATGTCCATCGGACACGTTCCGTTATTTTTAGGCGAATCAATGCAATCTCACAAGAGAGGCTTTGTCCATTGACCAGTTGGTCGGACACATTTCAGTTGAAATGACGAGCAGTGAGTAAGCGAAATCTCAATGTTTATGTAAACACTGTAAACTGCCGAAGAGTGCTCTATTAGTTTTAACGAAGACCTTTTCATAGAAGCATTTTATTTTAGCTGCGTATAAGCATCTCTTGAATAGACTTTTTCAGTTTGTCACAGTTCAGTTTGAAATAGCATTTTCGTTGGTCTGTCATACTTAATGTACGAATTTTGAGTAGCCTGTCACATTTAAGAGTGAAATAGCATTTTCGTTGGTCTGTCATACTTAATGTACGGATTTTGAGTTGTTTGTCACATTTAAGGGTGAAATAGCATTTTCATTGGTTTGGCACACTTAAATTTGAAATAACATTTTCCTGGTCTGTCACACTTAAATTTAAAATAGCATGTTCGTAGGTTTATCACACTTAAGTTTGAAATAACATTTCCTGTAAGTCGATCGTGCTTCAGTTTGACATAGAATTTTTGTCACACTTGATTTCTAAAAGACTTTTCGTTGGTCTGTCACACTTGATTTCTAAAAGACTTTTCGTTGGTCTGTCACACTTGATTTCTAAAAGCATTTCATTTGGTCTGTCATAATTTCTAAAAATATTTCGCTTGGTCTGTCACACATAAATTTGAAATAGCATTTTCGTCGGTCTGTCACACTTAATTTCTAAAAATATTTCCGTTGGTCTGTCACACTTAATTTCTAAAATTATTTCCGTTGGTCTGTCACACTTAATTTCTAAAAATATTTCCGTTGGTCTGTCACACTTAATTTCTAAAATTATTTCCGTTGGTCTGTCACACTTAATTTCTAAAATTATTTCCGTTGGTCTATCACACTTAATTTCTAAAATTATTTCCGTTGGTCGGTCACACTTAATTTCTAAAATTATTTCCGTCGGTCCGTCACACTTAATTTCTAAAAATATTTCCGTTGGTCTGTCACACTTAATTTCTAAAAATATTTCCGTTGGTCTGTCACACTTAATTTCTAAAATTATTTCCGTTGGTCTGTTACACTTAATTTCTAAAAATATTTCCGTTGGTCTGTCACACTTAATTTCTAAAATTATTTCCGTTGGTCTGTCACACTTAATTTCTAAAAAATATTTCCGTTGGTCTGTCACACTTAATTTCTAAACGCATTTCTGTTGGTCTGTCACACTTAATTTCTAAACGCATTTCTGTCACGCTTAATTATGGAATATCGTTTTAATGGCTAATGCACTAACGGGCGCATCTTAAGAACATTT
>OY744540.1:10349257-10369257 GCA_963556195.1 Sepiola atlantica | reverse complement strand
TTAATCTCACAACGTTTCGGCCGATTAAACCTCCAACTTTCTTCATTAAAAAAAATAACTACTGTGTCCACTTTACTCACCCTGTTGGCTAGCATACATATTCCATAATTCATAATGATAAGTTCAGTAGTTTAGAATATACATATTATTGACGCTCACGCATTGGCACTGATCTTTAAAAAAATATATATATTACTTCTATAACTCAAAATTTGATGTAGAGCAATTCTTTTCTCTATTAAATTTTTTGTATCTAACTTTTAAAAGTGTTTTGGGAGAGGGCACGAGTTTGGGTTGACGCACTCCGTAAATGGTAAACTTTACAAAAAAGTTGATGTGCCCATGTTACTAACCGTGTTGCCGAGAATATATATTCCAACATTCATAATGATCTCTTTATTAGTTGAGTGAGGTGATTATTCTGTACATGTTAATATATATATGCAAAATAAAAATGGAATTGAGGATAAGCGAATCAACAAACTAACAAAAATATAAACTCAAACACATATAAAAGCTCTACCAAGATATTTCAGTTGCTAGAAAGCAATCATCCTCGGTTGGAAATCAGAACTTTAATTTAAAAGTTTAAGTTTAAAGTTCTTACTTCCAACCGAGGATGGTTGCTTTCTAGCAACTGAAATATCTTGGTAGAGCTTTTATATGTGTTTGAGTTTATATTTTTGTTAGTTTGTTGATTCGCTTATCCTCAATTCCATTTTTATTTTGTATTATGTCTGAAACATTGTTTCTATTTTTCCTCATATATATATATATATATATATATATATATATATATATATATATATATATATATATACATATATATATATATATATATATATATATATATATATATATATATATATATATATATATGTCCCAACGAGCAACTCGGGAAACACCAGAACCAGAGACAAAAAGAAAAGAAAAGTGAGAATATTGTATCTTTACAGTTCTTTATTCTCATCTTTCACCTCTAAAATATATATATATATATATATATATATATATATATATATATATATATATATATATATATATATATATATATATACATATGTAAATTAATAGATATATAACTAATAATAAAACTATAAATATGGCTCTTAGTAAAAATAAGACAAACCCTCCTGGAGACGGTCGAGAGACCGAAAGCGCTAGAGAAATGGCCCACAACACAACGTTAAGTGCCATACTCCATCAATTAACACCAGAAAACCGACGAATCGCTCGCCGCGAGAAGAAAGATAGCGAAGAGAGAACACTCTGTGGTCTTTAACGACGTGTGTATAATATATATATATATATATATATATATATATATATATATATATACACGTTTTCTGTGAGTGCATGTGTTAATTGGTTAATTTATTCATCCTATTTTCTGATCACTTTTCAGGTGAGGCGGGGGGAGGCGTTTTCTTTCCGTAAAAATCATCATCATCATCATCATCATCATCATCATCATTTGTAAGGCATTACTCATACATCCGACCTTGATAAGAATGATTCATTTTTTAGAACGCCTCTCCTCCATCTTTTCACATTTATCCCGCACCCCCACCCCGGACGTCTGTTTTTTTTTTTATTATTCAATTTTATCATTCATAAAACTGTTTTAATTTACCTCAAAATTCTTTTGAATCATCCAAAAAAACATTTTTTTTTCTTAATAAAAAACAAAACAAAGACAAAAAAAAACAAAAAAACAAAAAAAACAAAAAAAACAAAACGCCAGCACTTCGCATCTAATGACGTCTTTGCACTTAAACATCAAGTTACAAATTATACTGTTATTATTCGGATGCTTGTCGGGGCGTTAAAAAAAATCGACCCTTTTTTTTTCAAGCTAATAAACTAACGTCGCTGTCTTTAAGGGCGAATTATAGCTTTAAAAAGATTATTACTATAACTTTGCAGTGATGTGCAAAGTGGAGGGAGAGAGACGGAGCGGTTCATCCCCCCTACCCGGACATCCAAATTGAGAGGGAGGGCGCATCCAATCATATTTAAAACTATCTCCTTTTCTCATAATATTTCTTAGTGCTAGGACTTATACTTCCTTGGGACATACTATCAAGGAGTTGCCCCTAGACACACCAGGACCTCTGCACGCCGCTGTAACTATTGGGAGGGGGCCGTGGTTAAGTGGGTACTGGCGACCTGGGTGTGCCAAGTTCAAATCCAGTTGAATCTGTAGCACCAATTGATGATTTCATTTTTTAAATTTTATTTTATTAATTAGTCACCATCTCGTTAGCCAAATTTGACCCCTCCCGACTTTTTCCTGTGGGGTGTTCTCAAAGATAACTTCTACTCAGCAAAGGCCCATATCATCATTGAACTTAAGGAACAAATCAGAGCTGCCGTTGGAGCTGTGATGTGCTGTATTTTCTTTTTATAGATTACCTTTAGTAATTACGTCTGTTAATGGGAACCCCCTATCATGTATCATCTTGTATTATGTCCCTCTTTCATTTGTCTTTGAAAAACCTACTCTGTGAGAAAATAAATGTATTTACATAAATAACTGTACATTCGTTTGCCAGATTTTACCCCTCCCGACTTTTTCCTGTGAGTCGCTCTCAAAGACAAAGTCTACTCATCAAATCTGAACTTAAGGGAAAAATCCGAGCTGCCATTGCTCAAGTGCTGTTGGAGCTGTGCGCCAAAGATTAGTGGAGTGCAAGGGGCTCCATTGAGAGCTCCATGGAGAGCACACGGAGCTTTAATGAGCATCATGTTTTATATTGCAAATAACTTAAGTGTTTTACCCTTTGTTCGTTTTTATTAGTGATGGGACGATTCCAATTGTTAGTTTCTCTATTGCAGTTGCATCTTTCTTCAATTTTACATTTATTATGTTGAAATAAAATTATGTAGTTGCATTTGTTGCATGGAGTGAAATGATACGAGAATTAAACAATTGATGTTTAATGTGAGTCTTAAAGACAGGTTTAGATCTGATGACCTCAGAGGAAGACCCTGTGGATACAAAATACTGTTATGACCAATGGAGGCCAGTAAAGAAGAAGATTAAAAAAAAAAAAAACAACAGAAAGTTAATGATGCAAAGAGATGCTGTTGATTAAACATTTATAAGTTTATTCAGTAGCCCCTTACGTCTACAGTGGCGTCCTGCCTTGATTTGGGGTGAACTATGTTAAAAAAGAAAATTTAAAAAAAATATATATAAAAAGTGTTGGAACATTAAAAGTCTTTAAACAGTTTCAATGAAAAAAATCCTTTCATTTAAATAAGGATGGCTGTTTTATATTGATAGAGATACATTTCAAACGTGTTTCGTAAAGACTTATCCATGGTGATACGACATGATGCGATATATTGGCTCGTGCGTCGTTCGATCTGTCGCCAGAATGATCTCCGATGATCTTATGGAAATCGCTACAGACAAGGCATGAAGCCACTTGATGCAAATAAAAAAGCTAAAAAACAAAATTCTATTTCAATGTCTAAAACTAGCCAACGATAAGTGTTAGATGGATGGATTCCAACCCAGAAAACAGCAATTCTTCGGCTTTTGTCAGAAACATCGCACATGGAATGTGAGGACTAAAGGACAATAAGGGAAGCGAGAGTTACGAGGCTGCTGAAAGTAAACCCGTTAGTCACTTTCTACTCTCTCTAATTGGAAATAATTCTTGATACTGATTTAATATTTATTCATGATGAATGCGATTTCATATCATACTCAGGATAGAAAACAGCAAGAGGGGAAACAAAATATTGAGAACCGGAAGTATCCTTTTCTCTTTCTTTACTCTCCTTTCTTTCTCTTATTTTCTTTCTTTCTTTCTTTCCTTCTTTCTTTCCTTCTTTCTTTCCTTCTTTCTTTCTTTCTTTTTACTCTTTCCTTCACCCCTGACAGTCACAAGACTTGTGTCAAATGAACACTGACCAAAAACAAAGGTACTGTATACTAAACCCAACTCCCTATATTTTTTTATGGAAATCGCTCCAGACAAGGCATAAAGCCACTTGATGTAGAAGACAAAAAAATAAATAAATACTACTTCAAGGTAAAAAAAACTAGCCAACGATAAGTGTTAGATGGATAGATTCCGACCTCACAGAAACAGCAATTCTTCCCCCTTTGTCAAATACATCGCTCATGAAATCTGAGAACTAAAGAACAAAATAAGGGAAGCGAGAGTTAGGAGGCTGCCGAAAGTAAACCCAAGTTAGTCACTTTCTACTCTCCTTTCGATTTTGATCGCATGGACGTAAATTAAAGGCTAGATCACGTGATCGCTATTTTTGCTTTTCGATGAATATTTCTCTGGGAGCCGGTTTTGTATGCAAAATGTAATTTCTTTTTTAGATTTGAGTTTTGGGAATGGTTTGTATTTTTCTGCACACACCATTGGTCGATTAATATTATAGGATTGGGATACATGCCAATCCTACAGAGCTAGATTATTCTCGACTGGTTTGAAGTGTTAATTATTGTTTTATTTTTAGTTATTATCGCCTGTAGTAAGGATTGAACCTTCAACCCCCCAATAAGACCGTCACGTAAAACTGATTGTTAATCAACGACCATGTCGTGCAACGGTTAACGGTGCATCTTTTCGAACTTCGGAATCTTTATGTCGAACTCTAGGAATCTATACGTTTCGGCCAACATAGCCTCTGACCTTACGGACAGACTCTACACGAAAAGAAATGAAGGGGGAAGAGGACTGGTAAGTATAGAAGAGTGTGTGGAAGACTAAAAAAAAAACAGCTGGAGAAATACATAACTCGGAACAAGGAAAGGCTAATCACCGCAGCAAGAGACACCGTCCCAACGAGCAACTCGGGAAACACCAGAACCAGAGACAAAAAGAAAAGAAAAGTGAGAAGAAATACAACTACATGGACGCTTCATAAGACTGACAAGAGAAGAAACCAACGAAAATAGCTGGACATGGCTAAGAAAAGGACACTTGAACAGAGAAACGGAATCTTTACTGGAGCGCATCATTCAGACCACCACAGGAAGGGTGCGGAGTGTACTGGGACCTTGGGGAAGCTTATCACCACTTAAATTCCAGAGAAAACCAATGTTCGGCGACAGTGAGAAATCAATGGTAAACGGCTTTTGCGATAATACAAAATAACTTGCAATAGTTATTGAAAGAGACGGAGAGGAAGAAAAAAGAAGAGAAGAAAAAGAAAGGAAGAGAAAAAGACCCCCCCCTTTTATTGAATCTTCATTCATTCCAGTCTCTACTAAAAAAAACAAAACAAAAAAAAACAATTATTCATTGATATTATTCTTGGTAACTGGTGTTCCATGCCATCTTAGGTACAGAATGGCACCAGTTTTAAGCGTTTCAATATTGTCTTTGTATTGATTACCGTTGGGGGTTCTATCTGCTTCACATCTCCATATAAACACCGGCGTTTCACCGTGTGTCTGCGTGTCTGCCTGGCGCTGTGTCTTCTGCCGCCGCTCCCCCACTCTCTTTTGTTCCTTGGGAGCCGCTCTTCATATTTTTATTTCGTTTTTATCGTATTTTTTGATTTCCTCTTCATCAATTCTGCAGCGAATTTCCGTTCGCCTTTACCAATTGAAGTGAAAGAAAGTTATTTATTTGCTTGCCAACTCATATGCACTTACCGCTTTTTTTTTTCTTTTTTTTGTTGTTGTTGTTGTTGTTGTTTTTTTTGTTTTTTTGTTTTTTTTATTTAGATCCGCCGTTCTCACGTATTTATGATAGACTTCTTTTTGCCTTTTTGGTCCGGAGGTCGGTTGGTAGTTTGGTCACGCTCAAGTTTTTGTCAATAAAATTACTATTTTAATAAATACACGTTTAAGTGTTATGAAAACTCTTGTGTTAATTGTGACAATATATCCCTGAAAACGTGCGATTAACTATACTTTCTTGGCCTTTTGGCTAAGATCAAAGTGTAGTATCTGTTCCGATGGATACTGCACCCCATACTGGTATTGTCTTGTCCTTCGGGGCTTGATTTACGCCGGTCAATGGTCTGTCCTGTGCAGTTCTAGGAGGTCCACCCTCCCAGGCTCTGCCTTCCCTCTTTGGGGAGGAGTAAGTTTATTGCTTACTGTCTGAGGCGCCCCTACCGGGGAATGCCGACGGGGCTGCCCAGGCAATTTTTAATAGCCAGAGTGCTCACTTTCTCGGGCGCTGGTTTTTCAAACCCCACTTACTCGACCCAAGCTGTGGTCACATCTTACTTGTGGGAGTAAGATAAAACTGGCCTTGTGCCTAACTCCTGCAGAGGAGTAAATAATACTTTCTTGGCCTTTTGGCTAAGATCAAAGTGTAGCATCTGTTCCGATGGATACTACACGCTGTCCTGTGCAGTTCTAGGAGGTCCACCCTCCCAGGCTTTGCCTCCCCTCTTTGGGGAGGAGTAAGTTTATTGCTTACTGTCTGAGGCGCCTCTACCGGGGAATGTCGACGGGGCTGCCCAGGCAATTTTTAAATGGCCAGAGTGCTCACCTCTCGAGCGCTGGCTTATCTAATCCCACTTTCCCAACCTTGTGTCACATCTTACCTTGTGGGAGGTAGATAAATAAAAACTATACTTTATTTGCATTTGTAAGCTTTAGAAGCCAACACAACGCACGGAATTTTTCTTTTCATTCACTGCGTTTTTTTTAACAAAAATTCCTTTAATAATAATTTTCATATTTTTCAAATATTTGAACTTTGGTTTTTTCGAAAGCCAACTTATCCATCTGTATTTCTCCTCTGATGATAAGATTTCGATCTTTGAAAAGCCTTGGCTTAAGGAAAGAATAATAAACACTAGTTTATTACTGAATACACCTTGCATTGAACAATTGAAATTTGAAATAAATTTGGACAATCGTCGCATTTTTATCACTCTTTTTTCTTCTATCTCTCTCTCTATATATATATATATATATATATACATATATATATATGATTCCTCCTTGTAAGACATTCATAGCAAGAACTCGACTTATTATTACCACAAATGCACAGAACTGTATTTACTTCTTCCGTGTTCCTAACATCAAACGGAATTTCCATGAACAGAGTTTCTTTCCAAGAACTTTCCATCTGTGGAACACGCTACCACGGGATTGATTCTCTATGGGCTACAACGTTGTCATCTTCAAATCCAATGTCAACAAATACTTGTCATAAACCGTCCCCATCATTTTCAATCTTCTCATAATATTTTTCATCATTCAACTGTCAATCTATCCGTTTCAGTAAGGATAAATCCTCGAGTGGCTTTTGTCCTGATAAATAGTGACTCATTAGTAAAAAAAAAAAAGTGACGTTCGTTAAGTGGATAACGACATGGGTGTGCCAAGTTCGAATCCAGTCGGTTCCGTAATACCACTTTCACTTAGGGATGTTGGCAACCTTCACGTGGTCCCTTCTGCAAGAATACCAACACCAGAATCAAGTCGGTCAACAAAGTTGTACCATTCTGATTCATACGAATTTACTTTAGTAAAAAGAAAAAAAATAATTTCGATATTTTTGGATATTTTTTATCACGTCTAATACAACATTTAACTCCAACAATTTTATTACATCTCTTACTGCTATCACCTATTCACTCAGCCTCCTATTGACATTCTTCATATAACAGTCCTCAACTAGAAAGCCAAATTCCTCCAATCTGAGTGAAAAACTCTTGCCAACAACTTAGCTGTTTCAACTGGCGAGTTAATTAATTGACCGGTGCTGCAATTATTTTTTTTTTTAAGCTTTAACGTTCTTGCGGATTTTAATTTTTGAGTTCACATATTTAAAAAAGGGTCTACACGATTGTGTTTAATATTTATAAGAATTTTATTCTTATGCTTTAAGTTTTCTTCCAATTTCACTTTTCTATAATCGTTTTATTTATGTTATATGTTACATTATATATATATATATATATATATATATATATATATATATATATATATATACGAGCACTCGACGCGTTCTTGCTTCTGGAAAGGTGTGAGCAACCTGGGAATCCATCTGGCAGACACCTTATGCATATGCAAATGGTCATGAATGATAGTTTCCACAGACCCTGTACTAATCTTGACCTCTTGGGCTATTTGGCGAATAGTAATGCGTCGATCTTCCAAAATGGCAGCCTCAACTTGACGGACAGATGCCTCATCAATGGCAGAAGAGGGACGACCAGGTCTGGGAGCTGTTTCCACTGACTTCCGGCCATGTTTGAATTCACAATGCCAGCGTTTTACAAGGTCATATGATGGGGCATCATCACCATAAGTTTCTTTCATTTCATTTCATCTCTTTTGGTGTGCGTCCTTTCAAATACAAAAACCGGATCACTGCGCGACACTCAACTGGCTAGATTTCACACCTGACTCAGTTCAAAAACCACAATTAGTTCAGAGCTGTTTTTTTGCAACATAACCCATACAGATATGAATCATTAGTATCTGTTCCGATGGATACTGCATGCCTGTCGTGTGCAGTTCTAGGAGGTCCACCCTCCCAGGCTTTGCCTCCCCTCTTTGGGGAGGAGTAAGTTTATTGCTTACTGTCTGAGGCGCCCCTACCGGGGAATGCCGACGGGGCTGCCCAGACAATTTTTAAATGGCCAGAGTGCTCACCTCTCGAGCGCTGGCTTTTCAAACCCCACTTTCTCGACCCGATCTTGGGTCACATCTTACTTGTGGGAGTAAGATAAAACTGGCCTTGTGCCTAACTCCTGGGGAGGAGTAAATAAAACACATGCAAAATTTCATCTAGATCAAACAACTGGAAGTGGGTCAGGGGCATTACTTATTGAACGCCCCTCGTATATATATATATATATATATATATATATATATATATATATATATATATATATATATATATATATATATATATATGGGAAGAGAAGGATGAAGGTAATCCGACGTGATGGTAAAATGAAAAAGGAAAACCAAAAAACTGGATGTTTTTTATGTGTACATCAACGTTTCGTCTTTATTTATAAGACTTCATCAGGATGATGATATAGGGAAAAGATATCATGCAAGCACAGATACATGTAGGGTAGACATGTTGGGAAGAAAAATAAAATAAAATGAAAAATGATGGCAGCGTCTTGCTGGACGTCCGTACTTGTTAGAGAATGAAAATGAGTGGGAGAAAAAAGGGGAAGGGTGGAGGGAGCAAGGACTACTGTGGCTGGCGATGAGAGAAAGAGGTGGGGGATGAGCAGGGGTAAAATGGATGGCAGAGAGAGATTGGAGGAAGAGGGGGAGGGGGTGTTTGACCAGATGGCTGTGGTCGAGATTGAAGGGGAAGAGTGAGTTGGAATGTTTGTGTGTGGGGGGTGTATGCAGGGAAAATGGGGATGGGTAGAGAGGGAGGGGGGCTGTGATTTTGGTGGATGGGCGAAAGTTATGGTCTTAGAGAGCGTTTGGAGAAAATGAGGGAATTTAAGAAGAGGTATGGGAGAAAATAGATGAGAGGGGGAAGAGGGAGGATTTGTCGTGATAGGGTGTGAAATATTTGAAATATTTGGAAAATGATAGCAATGAGTGAGGGATTGGAGTGGGTGGGGGAGGGGGTGATTGAAAGGGTGGGTGAGGAATATTTGAAATATTTGGAACATGAGAAAGTTTATTTGGACTGTAGTATTAAAAATGTGAGGGAAAAAGGTGAGGAAAAATAAGAGAAGATTCAGGGAGAAGAGGGAAGGGTGTGGGTGAATGGAAGAGTGTCATAAGGTTAGAGATGAAAATAAAAGTTAGCCATGATCAGGCAAAAGACTTTGTTCTGTGAGGATGATCTTGCTTATTAAGGGTGATAGGTTAAAGAAACCATTTCGCTGCTTGATAGTAGTGGAGGATGTGATGAGGGCAGTTTCCAATAATCTTCGCCGAGATTTGTTGTGGATGTGTTTAGTGATTTTGGCTTGTTCAATATATATATATGTGTGTGTGTGTGTGTGTACGTGTGTATTGACTAATATTTTGTATTTTGTTTTTCCTTTTAGGTAAGTGCCACAAGTGATCATTTTGATCCAACGATCATGGATTAATCCGCTTTTGGATAAGGAGGCGCAGTCATTCCAAGGTAAGATTGGAAATTGGTCAATCAAAACAGTCGAGGAAATCCGGTTTGTTATTGGAAAGGATTTCATCCCAGTTCTAGAATTCGTCAATATTAATATCTGGCGGACAGAAACCAACGAAATCATGCTGACCTGCAAGGAGAACTTAGAAGGGGTGGTTTTAATAATGCTCTGGAGGTTTCCTTAGTTTTATTTTTACTTCTTAAGCTATTGGTGAAAAAAAATGATATTGAGTCGCTTTCAACAGTAACAACATAGTAAAAAAAGAACCTTGCTGGGAATGTGCATTAATCTGATTAAAACTTAAATTCCGTCAAATCTCATGAAAATGAGGTTTAATTTGAAAACTTGAACTTCTTTTAAAAGATGTAATTTATTGAATATAAATTGATAATTCTCCGATTTTTGGTGATTAGAAAAATATAATGCATTTATTTATTGAGAGACATGGACGGCGGCACCGGGGGTGGGGGCAAAGGAGGCTCAAGCCCCCCCCCCCCCACTTTACGGTCATCAATAATGAAGTTATATATGCATGTGTTTAACCGGGCCCCCCACTTTTTAGGAGAGCCGCCCCCCCACTTTTATAACTGTCCCGCCAGTCCTGAGAGATAATAGTTTCCTATTTGAAGGAGAAGCCCTGTATATACTTTGATGTTAAAGACCTTTCGAGCTATACTCTAATGTAAATATTCCCCTATGTCTACAAGCTGGGTTCAGTTGTGGATCGAGGTACGAAATAGCTTGTTTAATTTAATCCAGTTAAGACTCAGTTCGTGTCTTTCAATCGTAGGCGTATCCCTTTTCTTCCTGAGATTCTCATGGATGGCTCTGCTCTTGAGGAGAAATCGACTCTGCAACTTCTTGGTCTTTCTCTCTCATCAAATCTTTCTTGGAGGTCATACATTAAATCCATTACTCTTTTTGATTCTCGTAAAGTCGGTTCTCTCTATCGCTCCAAACACTTTCTCACACCTGAGGCTATTCTCTATCTCTACAAATCCACAATCAGACCATGTATGGAGTGCTGTTGTCATATTATGGGTGGTGAATCTCTGTCCCATTTGAGAGTTATTGATAAGGTGAAGAAACTTATCTGTAATTTGATTGGCCCAACCCTTTCTTCTTCTCTGCAACCTATTTCTTAAAGATGTGATGTTGCTAGTCTCAGTCTTTTCTATGAATACGATTATGGCACGTGTTCTTCAGAATTGTGTGATCTATTCCCTGCTTCTTTTGTTCCAGCTCGTTGGTCTAGTGGTCTCCATCAATTCGCTGTTTTGATATCTCACTGTAATACAGTTTCCTATTCTAGTAGCTTCTTCCCAAGAACTGCAAGCTTGTAGAACTCTCTTCCTGCTGACTGTTTTCCTCCTATCTAGAGTCTTGGTCTTTTCAAGATTAATGCCAATAGGCATCTCCTGTCTTTGCGATAGTCATATTTCGTTTTTGTTAGCTCCTTACATCAAGTGGCTTCATGCCTTGTCTGGAGCGATTTCCATTAAAAAAAGTATTGTGATCTCAGATCTCTTATTTAATAATTTTCCTCTATCGCTAAATCTTATTACCTATAGTTTCTTGTTTAGGCATATATAACAGGATGCATTTAAAAAAAAAAATTTTTTGTCTTTTTAAAATTTCTTCATTCTATATTTATCATTTTTTTTCTTGTTTTCTTGCGGGCTATAACATGAAGATCTCGAAATCCAATGATAACAAGCCCAACAAGAAAGCATTCCGACAAAACACTTGACACATATTATCTGCCGATACGTTATCTATAATAAATTTTATTATTGTGCCTAACATCAAACGGAATTTCCATGAACACAGTTTCTTTCCAAGAACTTTCCATTGGTGGAACACATTACCACAAGCCTGTTTCCCAGCAGACTGCAACATGGTACTTTTCAAATGTTTTGGCATTCATGGCAACTGAAAAAAAAAAGGAAAATTTATAATGTCAATCTCACTAATCCGTAAAAAAAAAAAATTCTTTAAGATGTGTACATTCAATCTACATGACTTTCGATTTGTGGAACACGTTACCACGGCACTGCTTTCCTGTGGGGTACAACATGGTCGTCTTCCAATCCAATGTCAACAAATACTTTTCATAAACGGTCCTCATAAGTAATCAAACTCTGTTCATTCCATTCATCATTTTCAATCCTCTCATAATATTCTTCATCATTTTCAATCCTCTCATAATATTCTTCATCATTTTCAATCCTCTCATAATATTCTTCATCATTTTCAATCCTCTCATAATATTCTTCATCATTTTCAATCCTCTCATAATATTCTTCATCATTTTCAATCCTCTCATAATATTCTTCATCATTTTCAATCCTCTCATAATATTCTTCATCATTTTCAATCCTCTCATAATATTCTTCATCATTCAACTGATAATTTATCCATCTTATTAACCTCTATACTCGAGTGGCTTTTGACCTTGATAAGTGGTGACTCGTTCATAAAAAACATATATGAATAGAAGAAGTCTCATCTTAGTGCCTGTAGGAATATTGAATGAGCGAAGAGGGAGAAATATATGTAGGGGGTAAGGTTCAGTATACAGCAGTGTACTTTTGAAGCATATTTGGTCCGTGTTCACCTGACACAAACTTTGTCAGTTGAAGAGATGAAGGACCGAAAGGAATTTTAAGTCTCCTGTCAAAATAGCTGATATTTAATGAAATTACGTAAGAAAATTTGTTTAAGTAGATACATAAAAAAAATGAATAAAGAAATGGTCATTGGAATTTATCATCTTATTGTTTATTTATTGTTGTAGACCCGTGCTAGGGGTCACAAAGATAACAACCACAAATTGTGACAGGTTAAAATATACAATGTATTTATTCATAGCAATACAGTAACGCCACTAAATGTGGTAGGAGATGACCGGATTCCTACCATGCGGTAAAACATGAATAGGAATGTCCTCGATATTTAACACCTACCCACTATAGGAGTATGTGACACAAGGTCGGAAAGTGGGATTTGAAAAGCCAGCGCCCGAGAACGTGAGCGCTTTAGCCATTAAAAATTGCCTGGACAGCCCCGTCGGCATTCCCCGGTAGGGGCGCCTCAGGCAGTAAGCTATCAACTTACTCCTCCCCAAAGAGGAGAGGCAAAGCCTGGGAGGGTGGACCTCCTAGAACTGCACAGGACAGACCCATAGACCGGCGGAATCATGCCCCGAAGGCCAAGACAACACCGGTCTATAGGGTGTAGTATCCATCGGAACAGATACCACACGTGGACACTCACATAATAGGAATGTCCTCGATATTTAACACCTACCCACTATAGGAGTATGTGACACAAGGTCGGAAAGTGGGATTTGAAAAGCCAGCGCCCGAGAACGTGAGCGCTTTAGCCATTAAAAATTGCCTGGACAACCCCGTCGGCATTCCCCGGTAGGGGCGCCTCAGGCAGTAAGCTATCAACTTACTCCTCCCCAAAGAGGAGAGGCAAAGCCTGGGAGGGTGGACCTCCTAGAACTGCACAGGACAGACCCATAGACCGGCGGAATCATGCCCCGAAGGCCAAGACAACACCGGTCTATAGGGTGTAGTATCCATCGGAACAGATACCACACGTGGACACTCACATGATAGGAATGTCCTCTGTTTGAGTCTTTGCAACCATGGTATTTATTATAGATGGTTGCTTCCATTAGTTCTTCAATAGGGGTGATTTGTACCCCACAACATTTATATAAGCTCTGTTGTTAAAAATTAACATTCATTGAGCTTTTATTTTGAAAGTTCTGACTATTTATAAAAAAATGTATACATAATATAAATAAATATGTAAATATAGGTAGAATGAAACTTTCTTTCTGCTACGCTATTTCAAATCTGATTCTTTTCGTTCCGCATCACAGGGCAGAATATGTCGCTTTGCTTTGTGAAATTGATTCAATTAGTTCCTTGAAAGGAGATAAAACTTAAAGAGTGATAAATGGTAAATTGCCGCCTCTACAATCAGTGAAGATCAGTGAAGAATTGGCGCTTGTCATTAAGTAATTGCCAAGTGCAAAGACCTGATAATTGGACGCTGCCAAATAAGTTCTTCGGCTTCGACTCGTAAAGACTTTGTACATTTTTAGACGCCGTTTTACAGACGGCTGTATTTTGGTTCTTTTAGAAAAATTCATCAATCAATAAATTCACAAGTTTCAATGACTTGCTGCCGTATTTTTACATTTTTACCGAAACAAAGTTCTAAGAAATCTTTGGGATCTTCTCTTTTATTGTTTTTATTCTTCTTCTTTTATTATTTATTTTTATTTCTTTTTTTCCGGCCCATTTGACATGGGGGTGAGAGTATCAGTTAATGGGCCGGGAAACCAGGGTTCAATCCTCGGTCGAGTTCTACCAAAAGCTCAAAAATGGTACTTGATGCCTTCTTGTTTAAAAACTAGGTACTCTTATAGCTGACGCACAATGTTTCCGTGACTTCACGTCGTCAACGATCGGGCAGGTCTCGGAATCACCCGAGAGTCGATGAAACTATTAACCAAGCAGCCAATAACTTTTGGAAGAAATTAATCGCGTTCAATAAAAAAATGAATTTAGCTCGTTGAATTTCCCGAAGGACTAGTTGAGTTTTTTTGAAAAAAATGTGAAAAAAATTTAAAAAACAATAACATTTGCTTAACAAATCAAACAAAATCATCTTTTGAAACTTTTCGGTGCACAAACAACAAAAACATTTGATTAACAATGGTTCCTTTGACAAAAAAACAAACAAAAAGTAAACATTTAATTAATAACATTTGTTTAGCTATGGTTTGTTCGTTCTTTATTTTTATGTATGTATTTTAGTTTGATTTTCTTTGTCGTAATTTATCGGCTGCCAGTCTTCAGTTTAGTGTTTGGCAGTTTTCGCCTCATCAACTCTCGGGCGCTTCCGTAACCTGCCCGAACGTTGACGACACAAAGTCACGGAAACATGGTGCGTCAGCTATAAGAGTACCAAAAACTCATCATTAATCCTCACCTTATAATGCTAAGTGGAGTCATCCCTAGAAAGGAGTGGCGTCCTCCCCTACATCTTGGTGTAGAAGCTAATGAAAAGGGAGCCTTCAGGTTGCCCTCGACTATGATCGACCACTTTACTTACTTTTTCTTTTAATTCTTTGTTAGACAGAGTTGCTGCTATATATATATTTTTTTATAGAAATCGCTCCAGACAAGGCATGAAGCCTCTTGATATAACGAGCTGACAAGAACAAATATGATTATCGCAAAGACAGGAGATTCCTATTGGCATTAATCTTGAAAAGAGTAAGACTATAGATTAGAGGAAAACAGTCAGCAGGAATAGAGTTCCACAAGCTTGCAGTTCTTGGAAAAAAGCTACTAGAATAGGAAACTGTATTACAATGAGGTATCAAAATAGTGAATTGATGGAGACCACTAGACCAACGAGTCAAACAAGCTGGAACAAAAGAAGCGGGGAATAGATCACACAATTCTGAAGAACACATGCCATAATAGTATTTATAGAAAAGACTGAGACTAGCAACATCACATCTTTAAGAAATTAGGTTGCAGAGAAGAAGAAAGGGTGTGGCCAATCAAATTATAGATACGCTTTTGCACCTTATCGAGAACCCTCAAATGGGACAGATTCACCAGCTCAAATATGTATGACAACAGTACTCCACTACTGATAGTAGATTTGGAGAGATATAGAATAGTCTGTATCTTAAAGACAGGCTTAGATCTGATGACCTCGGAGGAGGTTTAAATCTAGACAGTATAGAGAGATGTGTGCATAACAGGAGAATTCAATGGTATGGCCATGTTGAAAAACTGGGTGTAGAACAGTTGAGGTAGCAAGGTCAGTTCACAGGAGAAGGCTAAGGAAAACATGGGAGGAAGTGATAAGGATGGAGTTGGGAGAAAGAGGGATAAATGAAGACTTTTCCAGAGATAGGTTGGTTTGGAAAGCCGTCCAACACATGCCCGCATGCAAAACAGACATTACACCGAATGTGATGATGGTATGCGTCTGTAACTCTTCTGTGTCCCTGATGCATACAAATCTAAAAAGATGCAGTAGACTCCTTATCTGTGCATACCTTGGACGCACCTCAGTATTGCCATGGGTTGGTTGTGTGCTATTTTTTCTTTGAAAAAAAAAAAACAAACTTTACTTTTCAAAATTGACACATTTCTTATCCGTAATCATTGACTTTCAAGCAAAATGTATTCCCTCTGTATTTCTTCTCTGAAGTTCAACCAACTTGTTAATTTCCATAGAAATATTTCTATCAAGCGAAGAATCAGAGAGAGAGAGAGGGAAAGGGAGAGAGAGAGAGAGAGAGAGAGAGAGAGAGAGAGGGAGAGGGAGAGGCAGGTAGAAAGAGAGGGAAATAGAAAAATGAAAAAAATTTTCTTGCTTGCTTTACAGACCTCCCCCTTCCCGCCTCCTCGTAAACTTAAATACTAACCCTAACCCAAACCCTACCCCCCCTTGTAAATTTAAATCCTTTTGCGTTACAGATTTTAAATTTAAATCTGAAGTTTCTTTTTAACGTTAGTTAATTCCTGATTGCTTTCATGACCACTACACCAAAATTAAAACATTAAGGTCTTCCCATGCTGCCTAGGCAAATCCAAAGGCTAAGGGTGATATAACCCTGACAAAAAAGCTACATCTCGATCCAGTAGCTGACAGCAAACTACAAAGGTTTTCCTCTCCAGAGTCCTGGCCCCAGTTGGTGCGACTCAGTGAAAGGATAACTGTTGCAAACAAACAAATCAAATGCGGAGCTCGCTGTGGGGGATAAACGCGGAAGAAAGTGATTAAACTACTGAATTTAGTTCTCGAATGTCTGACCAGTTGAGCTACAAACATATAATCTGAATTATAGACAAAGATGTTAAAAAAATAATCCAGAGCGAGCGAGTGCGATAAAAAAACAAAAATGTCAGTTCCCCGAAATGTATCGTCCCTACAAAGTTCTCTTGATTTTGTGAATTATTACAAAGTGTTGATTCAAAACATGCAACATTTGTTAGCATCTCTTGATGAGATAGTTACAAAAAACTATCATTAAAATAAACCTCGAAAAGAAAAACGTATTGACTCCATACGAAGCAAGGCAAAAAAAAAGGGGGAGGGGGTTATGGTGTGATTGTGATCTGCTTTATTTCGGGAGTAGATGGACTCTTCCAGAGACTATGAATAGAGTTACGACGAAGTGTTGTAGCAGTCATTGGTGACAGCCATAGCCACAGTATCGGACGCAGACTTTCTGTAACATACTTCTGTAAATATACCACCGTGTTGTCTTATTTATTATTGGCCCTTCAAGGTAACAACCGTCTGGCATGCGGTGCTTCTACAGAAAACAAACTAAACTAAACCGACTTTTGCTGAATGAGATTTATGTAAACAACCGGAAAAGGCCGAGTCAAACCGAGCCGTTATACAAGCAGTCAAAATTAAAAAAAAAAAAATTCACCTGAATGCATTTCTGTATTTTTTTTTATGAAGAAGAATTTATTTTAGACGAAGGTAAACAATGAAACAACTTCTCTAGCTTTTTTTTTTCTCTGAGAATCTTTTTTAGTTTTTAAAAATTTATTCAGGTTGTTGTTTGAAAGGGTCTGTCGTCGGAAAACAGTCAATTTGTACATAGGTTAGGGCTAAGTTAGGTTTAGGGTTAAAAATAACAGTCGTCCTCTGTACATTTCTTTCCTTCAAAAACCAGTCGTCCTCTTTGCAATTTTTTTTTTTTTTGCTACAAGGTTTTTTCCATGGCAGAATTCAATTATTCCTTCGAGAGACTGCATAGGCTGTGCTAACGCGCTTATATTCATTTTAGGTTTGATCATTTTACGTTTGATGTTGTCTTTAATTGTCGTCTGCCATAATTTTTTTTTGTCGCTTCCGATTCCAAAAATGCTTCATTTGTTTTCAATTAGTTCCGAAACTCTGCCAGGGCAAAAGTCTGTTTAGTTTAGTTCAAAGTTTGTAGAAGTACCTGTCACGCTTCAGTTTGAAATAGAATTTTTCTAAACTCGCATATTGAATGGACGCGTCTTAAGAATAGCGATTCTTGTTTTATTTAAATTTTCTTATGTTCTTTATGTAAGAGTTAAAAAGTGTGTCACATCTTTCTTTTAAAACCTCTCTCTCTCTTCCTTTCTCTCTCTTCCTCTCTCTCTCTCTCTCTTTTCCTCTCTCTCTCTCTCTCTGCCTCTCTCTCTCTCTATCCGTCCTCTATATCTCTCTATTCACCTCTCCCCACCTCCCTTCCCACCACCCTCTCCGCCTCCCCAATCTAGAAGTATTTCTTTTCCTCTGACTGAAAATCGCTCAAGATGTCGACTTCCTCAAGTGCGTTTTGGTTCCCATGCTAGGTGGATTGCTCCAAAAGGTTAACTGCCTGAACCCTGCCGACCCCTTATCTACAATGCATCCTGTTTACGTGTTAAATCGCCCTATGAACATAATTCAACCAAATGATTACTAGCTAACGTACCCCACCAATATAAAAGAGTTCGACCTAAATAGCATTTAAGCTGACATATCAAACTTTGACTCTGACTAGCCCATTTTCATTGATTGTTGTACTATGTTATTCGCACTATAATAATGTTGTTCGTTACTGTTTATTAAAAAAAAACATCTAATCCTGCCTGAATAATATGGACACATTTTTAAATTATGAGAGTAAAATCAAAATCAGCAAGGGGAATAACTCATATTTTTAATTGAAATGAATTGTATTTTCTTTTTCTGTATAAGTTCAAAAGTGGGCAACGAAATAAAAATTAAAAACCGATATGACTTCATTGCTCCCCAGGCAACACCGGGTATGTACAACTAGTTGGTAAATAAAGGAAAATAACATTTATACAAATATTATATGTATGCCTCTCCCTTTTTTTTTACTGTCAACTCATGTGCAACCTTCTGTCTCTGAACTGATATAACACGCTCTTTCTCATCCTTTCCTCATATATCAACACATGTGAATCGCTCCCTCTTCCTTCTATGTCTATTTCAACACTTCTCCTTACCCCCCCCCCCCCGTCTAAATAAACGTGCTGTTTGCTGCTACTGAACTCTGTCGGCCATCTTGCTGTGTGAACCAGCGAGTGGACACTGCACATCAATGCATAAGATGTGTCTGAAAAGTAACAGCACTGGTGTTAGCTTCATAGCAGGTGCTCGGCTGTCCCCTGTCCCCTGTAAAACATTCATAGCAAGAACTCGCCTAGCTACAGCCACAGCAAAGAACTTTTCTTTCTCTCTCTCTCTCTCTCTCTCTCTCTCTCTCTCTACCAAAAACCAAACGGAGCTTCCATGAACAAAGTTTCTTTCCTAGAACAGCCCACTTGTAGAACAAGATACCACGAGCCTGCTTCCCAACTGACTACAACATGGTCGTCTTCAAGTCTAATGCACACAAATACTTGTTTAGCCGTTCTCTTGAATAATCAATTCCTCTTAAGTATTCTTCTGATTCCATTCACTATTTCCAATTCTCCTGTGGTAGCTTTCACCGTCCAGTTGACAATCTCTTAAACCCTTATCCTCGAGTGGCCCTTAGGCCTTGATAAGCGGTGACCCATTAGTAAAAGAAATAAAAATAAAAAAACAAAATAAAACAATTTATTTCAGTTTCCGAACAACAGACTACATGTTTCGGAATTTTTGCAGTGAGGATTAACAATTTCAATTATTTGGACGACTATTACATATCGGCTCTCCGCGGCATGTTACACATTGTCGATACCCTACATCATCATCGTCGTCTCATCAACTTCACACAAACGCTGAGGGGGTATTTCAAATGGTTAATTTATTTGTTAGACGGAATGGATAATTACAGGGAACCAGAGAGATATACTTTTAGATGTGGGTTACTGCATCAGAGAGAGAGAGAGAGAGAGAGAGAG
>OY744540.1:10186757-10344257 GCA_963556195.1 Sepiola atlantica | reverse complement strand
TTTCGTAATTCACATTATTGATTGTTAGGTGTTTACTTTTATGTAGAGGTCTTCAAGAATTTTTAATCTTTTGGTGTTGGTATTGTGGTGTATTATTTTAGTATTCTTAACTAGTATATATCTTCGTCATCCATATATATATATATATATATATATATATATATATATATATATATATATATATATATATAATTGATTATAAAATATTTGTTTTTATCTACATACGTATACGTTTCATCCTTAAGGGAATCGTCAGTGTAGAGATGATTATTCATACATACCGCTTGCAGTACACTAACCCCGAACACGAGTCATGTTTTCAACTCAAATTCCAATGCTTTAGCCCACACGGCCGCTAGAAACAATATATGTGTATATATATATATATATATATATATATATATATATATATATATATAAAATTATTTAATAATAAATATTTAATTATTATCCGCATACATATACGTTTGATCTTTGCAGAATATTCATTGTACAGATGCCTGTTTTAAGCGGTCGCACAATTCGAACCCCGAAACATGTGTCACCGTTAACTCAATTCACCAACGAGGCCAATTCAAACCGTTACATGACGAGTAGAAAAATAAACCCTATTTATATCAAATCAGGCGGACAAACATACTCAAGTAAGGTGAGAGCAACTCCGAAAGCTCCCTTCTTATTGGCTACTTCATCTCGGTGTAGGGGAGGACGTCACTCGTTTCCTTGGATTACTCCACTTACCTTTGATTTCCACATTATAATCCTGAGTATTTTAGCAAGGGGACCATCAAAAAACATTTTTTTTAGTCTTTGATATGACTCAACCAACGATTTAAACCTAGTTTCATGATCCATTAGCAACCACTCTAATCATTATTAGTCTTTCTAGTAAAGTAGTTAAACCTAAGGATTCCAACCTATTTTAATAATTGAGATATTTTATTTATTCATATCAGTTAAGCCACTTTTCTTTGTACACCTTTTATCTTTGATTCTATATCCCAATTCCCATGTCCAGCCACTGGTGCCCAGGATTGAATACAATATCACATCTTATATATTATGAGCAGGACCCGTGTCCCGACGCTGCCCGGTAAAATTGAGCAAACCAAGAAACTCCTGCTCCCTCCTCCAAACCCCATATTACTATTTTTATTCGTTTTTTTTTTTACTTTCTATAAGTACCTAATTACTTATCTCCCCACGAAGGCAGAGTTAGACACAAGGTCGGTTTTAATGTGGGTAAAATCCAGCTCCTAAAAAAAGCGATACTCTGGATTGGGACAAAAAAATAAAAGATTGCCTCGGTCTAGAAGGATTTCTGCTTCACTGACCGAGGACAGAACAGGTGAGGTGTAGCATCAGAAGAGACACTACATTTTGCTCCTAACCAAGATTTTTAATGTTTATTTACCTTCTCTGCAGAAGGTTAGACACAGGTCAGGTGAGGTTTTAAAAGGTCACTGCACTAGGTGAAATGCACTCTGGCTTGCAAAAAAATGCCCGAGCAGCCCCGTCGACATTTCGCGGTAGGGACAACTACAAGTTATAAATAAAATAAAACATTTTCTTTACTTTTTATGGATATCCAACGCCTCTCTCTGCTCTTAAACCATCTCTGCTCAGTCTGTCATTGCGCTTGTTTTACAGGTACTTCCACGAAATGTGCTCTGATCAACTTACTGTGGGTGTACCCTCTCATCAAAAATATTTTTGAGCCACGCAACTAGCACAAACTCACTCCTTTACTATAGGGGTCACTAGATGCCGGAATATTTTCTACTCTAATAGCTTCTTTCCTCGGGCCGCTTGCCTTTGGAATTCCCTCCCTGCTCCTTGTTTCCCTGACCGTACAACATACAGAATTTTGAATGCAATGTGAACAAATATCTTTCTGTCCAACTCCCAACCCAGGTTGCCCCTCTATAAATCTGCCCTCTATCACTCTAGCCACTTACGCTTCAGTGGCAACATACTTTGTTTTGGGGGGAACAAAAATGTTGGTACTACTCCAGATGAAGCGCCTAATTTCTGTGACTGCTCGGCGGCAACGATCAGGCAGGTCGCAGAAGCGCCCGAGAGCTGCCGAGACGAAAACGAGGCTGAAGCAAAGTTGTAAGTCGTAAAATGGAAAAGTTGGCAGACGACAATATAAGACGAAGAATACAAAAGAAAAAAATACATATATTTGAAAAAAAAAAAATGAAAAAAAAATGAACAAACCATAGCTGAAGAACTATAAATCAACTTTTTAAAAAAAATTTTCGTGGACCAAATGAACCATTTTAATTTTTTTGTTTGTCTTTTTTTTTACATAAATCAAAGAAGTAAATTCTTTTACGATATTTAGGCAACCTTTTTTTCCATAAAACAAAGAAGTATGTTATTTTTCTTAGGATATTTAGGCAACTTTTTTTTGTATATTTTTTTTTTTGGGGGGGGGGGGTTCATATATTTTCTCGTTGAGGGTCAGGTTTTACGGATACGTTTGCGGCCGGTTCAAAAGGTCTTCCTACCGCTTGTTCTGTTGTGCTGAGCGCAGATGATTGGCAGCAACTTGATTGGGCAACTCTGCTTCAGCCTCGTTTTCGTCTCGGCAGCTCTCGGGCGCTTCCGCGATCTGCCCGATCGTTGCCATCGAACAGTCACGGAAATTAGGCGCTTCATCTGAAGTAGTACCAAAATTTTAAACAATTAAAATGAGGAAAAAAAAAAAGAAAGATTGAATGGACACATCTTATTTTCGATGCATCGAAGCATCTCTAAAGGATCCGTGTCAGATCGATTCTTCAGCCCCGTTCAGATAGGCAAAGACTTCGAGAAAAGTGAGGGAAAAAAAAACACAATCCACCGGTTCAAGGGAAGTGGTTCCCACTTTTTGTGTTCCCCCATAATAGATAATCCGCGTTCATAAAAAGGCTATCTGTTGTTATTTTTTCTTCAAGGGGAATTTCTTTTTAACCTTTTTTTTTATATTTGAATTTTATTTAAAAGGCGTTTTCATTAGCGTTTATTTTCGATGCCTCAAAGAGTCTCGAAAACATCTGTGCATCGGTCAATTTGTCGCGCTTAAGTTTGAAATGGCATTTCCGTTGTTAAACGCGTGCCAATCAATTGGACGCATCTTGAGAAAATCCGTTCATTTTTTTTTTTTTTGCGAATCTATTTTTACTGGGGTTTTCCGTTTCTTTCTTCTCTCTGCATCCGAATCCGACAAGTCCGATAAATTGATTCGCCACTCACCCTTTTCAGTTTCGCTATTTCTTTCCGTCCGCTTTCAGAATCTCAAGTGAAATTCTATAAAACTCAAGCATGCCTTTCATATTTATAGTCCGTCCATTTTTTCCCTCCCAATTCACGCATCTCTGATTAACACGTTCTCAATTAAGGCCGCCACATATTTTGTTAATACTCACACATATATGCACCTTCCAGGTGAAAATATTTACTCATCTTTATTATAATTGAGCAATGGTGTCTGTTAGTTTGTTTATCTATTATATAAAAGGTACATGTATGTATGTATGTATGTATGTCTTGCTAAGGCACCAACCTACTCGACAAACCCTCATACAGGTAGTATTTTCTTCAGCAACGTTCTTCCGGAAACACATAATTCAAAAAAAATATTTATTCTATGAAGTTAAACTTTTCACATTTTAGTTGGGGAGTGCGGGGGGGGGGCAAATTTAAATACTTTTCACGTTTTAGTTGGAGAGGGGGGGAATTTAAATACTTTTCACATTCTCTGCATGCGCTGTTCTTATGCACTTCCGGTCTAAGCAACAAAGTCTTTTCTGACTTCAATGGTTTAAAATTATTCTAAGAAACTTCACATAAACCTAAGTGCAGTTTAATTATTTACAATTAACTGAAACTGTAATTAACAAACAAAAAATAACTTGACCGACTTTCATTTTTTTCTAAAACATTTCTGTTTTTTTTATTTTAATACAAAAAACAAAACAAAAAACGGTAATTCTGTGATTAAGGTAATCCATGCTGACATGCCCATTTTTTTTCTAAAACATTTTTTTTGTTTCAATACAAAAAAAAACGGTAATTCTGTGATTGAGGTTAATCCATGCTGAAATGCCCATTTTTTTCTAAAACATTTCTGTTTTTTTTATTTCAATACAAAAAAACAAAAAACAAAAAAATAAACAAACCGGTAATTCTGTGATTAAGGTAATCCATGCTGAAATGCCCATTTTTTTCTAAAACATTTCTGTTTTTTTTTATTTCATTACAAAAAAAACAACAAAAAAACAAACAAACCGGTAATTTTGTGATTAAGGTAATCCATGCTGAAATGCCCATTTTTTTCTCGCGTATAACAAAACAAATCACGTTAATTTTAATATATTATATTGAAATAATTGTTTTTTTAATCACTTATAGACTCCAAAATTACTCAACAGGATTGAACCAAATTTGGCATGAAGTACCCTTGAGATGTCAGGTGCGTTGTGGGCGGGGATACAAATATTTATACTAGTATTAGTGTATACCGTCTCTAAAAATGCTTCGCCAGTGTTCGCATTGATATTCATATAAAATCATAGAATTACGTCATACTAGCAGGCTGACCCGACGTTGCTCGGGATTAAATGAGCAACAATATTATGTCGTTTTTCACTATGCTCATAACACAATATAACGTTTTTTTTACCCCCCCCCCCTTCCTTCCCGTTCCGCCTCCTAATATCATTGGAAGAAGCTCAAATGTTGGAAAACCCTTGGAATTACTGTCTTATACACATGGTTAAAATTTCATTAAAATCGGATGTATGCGGTTTTTTTTCAAACATAGTTCACTCCAAACAAGGCAAGTTGTCACTGAAGACGTAAAGGGCTACTGAGAATTAGGGTGAAAGTTTAAATTGGGGGCTAATTTAAATTCAACTAACATCGCTGGTTAGAAAGAAAGATTTTATAGAGTGAGGAGAGGGTCACTGTATGCACTCTCTCTCTCTCTCTCTCTCTTTCAAACACACACACCATCGCTCAGGCGAATTGATTTCTTATTTCTTTTTATTTCTTTACAGCCTTATTTCAAAGATAAATAAATTTGTATCAAAATGACCAAAATGTTAATATTCACCTATTTATATGAATAAACGTGAAAGTTTTAGTCTCGTGTTTACAAAAGACTTATGAATGCAATGTTTATAATTTAAAATTTTGATTTTGCGAAGCGATAGCAAAGCTAGCTAGTATCCTATCAAATAAAAGACAAAAAATGGCAAAAAAGGAATATCGAAATTCTTTATGTTCAGATTTTCTTATCGATTAGTTTAAAAAGGAATTGAGATTCAGAGAATCCTTATTAATTGGTGTCTAATAACGATAGATCAGATTTAATGCAAATCTGAAATATTTGTTTTTGATAATGGAAGGTAGTACCATATTATGTCCCCCAAAACCCTTTAAAATACTCCAAAGAAATTGGAATTTGATGGAATATTTATTGATGTCTAATCCATATCGTTATTTCACAAAAAGCGCAAATATCTGAATTTTCACAAATGGCTTTCACCCCTCTATTTACACTCTTTGCATAAACTAAATTAAACTAAATATAGCTCACATTTGGACCTCTTACGCCCAGCAGCTGTGTTCAAAAATTCATAATAATCAGTCAATTAGTTTAGGAGTGAATCCTTTACATACAAATATATAAATGTATACACATACCTAACGTTATATATATATATATATATATATATATATATATATATATATATATATATATATATATATATATATATATAAACATTGTTGGTTACATATGTGCATACATGTTCCGGTTGTACTCTTCACAGAGAGTCGGTCTGAAAAGGTTGACTCTCTGTGAAGAGTAGAACCGAAACATGTATGCACATATGTAACCAATAATGTCTGTATAAATAAAAAATTACTCATATATATATATATATTTTTATTTATACAAACATTATTTGTTACATATGTGCATACATGTTTCGGTTGTACTCTTCACAGAGAGTCAACCTCTTCAGACCAAAGAAAACGAGGAAGTGCACCTCCTCGCATTTTTTGGTCTGAAGAGGTTGACTCTCTGTGAAGAGTACAACCTAAACATGTATGCACATATGTAACCAATAATGTTTGTATAAATAAAAATTTACACTAAAGAACAGCTCTACTTGTTATTGAGCACATTTGATAAACACTGGCGTTTCAACAGATTAACATGTACAGAAACAAATATAATACATATACTATATATATATATATATATATATATATATGGGAAATGAAAAAGGAAAAACCAAGAGATATTCTTTGCCACCACTGATTTCTCACAGCCTGGACTCTCCTCCAGCGCTCACAGTAGCCACGGCTACTACTTTCTTTCATCTCTCCATCATGTCAACACCAAATTTCGATGTACTTACATGACATTTTTCTTCAAATTATCATCCTGAGTAAGTCTTTACAATAAAGACGAAACGTTGATGAATATATAAAAAAATATCTCTTGGTTTTTCCTTTTTATTTCCCATTACGTCGGAATACTCTCATCCTTCCTTTATATATATATATATATATATATATATATATATATATATATAGATGTGTACGAAACAATGATGTTTCAGTAAAATGACAATTGTACGCTTCTTATATGACATTTGTCTGACACTTAAATGCCATATTTAAGCTTGAGATTTTTGTCACTTCCGTCAAGAAAAAAAATGTCCTCCTCTTTATGTTGTCTCAAAATAGTTGTAACTGTCATTTTCAGCCGCTCCTATTTTCCAATGTGATTCTGGATATTCCCAGAAATCGGAAAAGAAAACAAAAATTCTTCATTTTCAATGGAATAAATCCTTATAACTTTTTATTTTTAAATGCTTTATTTTTTTATTTTATTTATCTGACTCTAAACTTCTCTGAGCAGAATAAACTTTTAATAAAAGAAAAAAAAAGAACTACAGAAAGAAATGTTTGATTTACCTACAAAAAAGACTTAAAATATTTTGGTCATAGTAGTAGTAGTAGTAGTGGTGGTGGTAGTACTGGTGGTGGTGGCAGTATTGAAGTTTAAAGGAAGGCACATCTGAACCGTGTCTCACTCAGTGCATGCACCAAAGAGTAGCGGAATAGTTTAAGATGATATTTGAATAGAGGAGTAAAAATCTTGGCCAAGCTATTAGTGGCCATTACGGAAGGCTACAGAGCACCCTTGCAACATTCAGTAATGGCGACGCCCTGTTGCATTACCTCCCCTCCAAGGGGGGAGGTTCACACTCTGAATGTCACTATCAAATAAATGTCTATCTGGTAGAGAATGCAAAAAAAAGACATATAAGCACAATTCACTCAGACTTGATGTCTGAGACTGAAGATATTCTATCCAGAATCGTCTCTGGGGGTCTCTCGTCGTACCCCCCCCCTCGATGGTTGCCTTTCTGCGAGGGTGGTGGTGATTCCTGCTTTAGAATCGAAGACGGCATAACAACATACAAAAAAAAGAACCCGATCTTGAATTTGAAGAAAGCCCGTTTTATTTTGGTGTTTCCTCCACCTTTGCTAGCGGCGGCAGAACAAAGATTGGGGCCTTGCCAGTACTTCGTTTATCATCGATTCTTAAGTCATTTCTATTTGTGTCCGATCGCTTCGGCTTCCTAATTAGACTCGCTGCTCTTTGCATGTACCCTATCTCGTCTGATGTTATTACTCATAGCTAATTTTCCCCTCGAAAACAATGGTTCCTCCCCTCCCCCCCCAAAGGCCAGCTACCTGACTCCTTCCCCTCCCCCCTCCCGTCTGACCTTATTTTCTGTTTATGAGCTAACGTTTCCCCTGCGAATTTGAAATACCAAATAAATACTAGCTGACATACCTTTCAACATTTAACAGCCCCATTTTAAGTGCTCGACCTTATATCACACGCAACTCTTGTGGGGAGGAAGGAAAATATAAAAGATTTTTCCAATATGCAAGCAACTAAAACCCTGATTTTCTATTCACGTTATTGATGTAAACTCTGCCCTATAGTGGAGCCCTCTAGCTATCTTGTGTTTCTTGTGACTTTCTTCCTTGTACCCCTGCACTTTTCTATCAATATGTCTTCATTTTATTGGGAAACTTTGCAATTATATTTATTGCGACACTCTTCCACAAAATTCTGGGGTTGTTTCCCAGCTGTTTTGTCTCTGTTGCGACACCTTTTTAAAAAAGTTCCGAGGTTGCTACCTACATGTGAACCTATCGTGGCACCGAATGCGGTTGTATGTTGGGTGACTCAGCTCAAAACGTGGTTCAAGTGTTTTGTGAAAGTCACTCTGGCCATGTCATGCTGGGTCTTTCAAGATAAGATTCGAAATTGAACCGGCTGTGTGGTAGTCAATAATTCTTACTTCTAGGCCCTCTCTGCACCCGATAAAAGCAGGAAAAATTACAATTTTTCCTGCTTTCCTAACCATAACCCCTAAACCCTAACCCTAACCCTAACCCTCTCTGCACCCGATGAAAGCAGGAAAAATTACAATTTTTCCTGCTTTCCTAACCCTAACCCCTAAATCCTAACCCTAACCCTCTCCGCACCCGATGAAAGCAGGAAAAATGAAATTTTTTTTGTTTTTAGTTATTATGAGTCCAAAAAACTATTCAAATTAAGAAAATTAATACGTTTTACGCTAAATGGAAACCGTTATTTCCTCCTAGAGATATCACCCCACTAGTAGGGAAGAAAGTATACATATATAGTCATTCACATACGGCTGTTTTGACATATCAGGGCTCTTCAGTGTGGCTAGACGTGGCAAGTGTTTTCACGTTGATATTCGAAACCCGATCGCTAGAGCACTCTAACCTGCGACCAGCTGTCAGGACACTTGCTCATACACTATCAGAACTTGCCTCGATAGTAACAGAGGTTATGGTGCTTATGTATTTTTGTTTACAATCACGATACTAGAGAGCTCAACCCATATGTGGTTAGCATATATAATTTTTTGTTATTGTTATAAAAGTTTATTTGAAAGAATATCGATGTGTTCTGATTTCGATAAATTAATTTTTCATATTATTAGCCTTTTTTGGCTGGGCCTTTTAACTAATAATAATAATCGATATATAAATAATATATATAATATATTATATAATATATATAAATGATATATATAATATGTAATAATATATGTATATATAAATAATATATAAATGATATATAAAGTGAAGGTAAAGGTCGCATAGCCTGGACGCACACGAGTGTCGTTGCCGACATCACACACTGCCCATGGCCGTAGCGGCAGTGATTTGTTAAGAATCACCGTGTCTAGGGCACAGCATATGGAAGGCGGAGCCCATCCCTCTCCTTCCGCTGCCTTGAACCTTCCCTGAGTTTTAGTCAGGTACCCATTTACTGCTGGGTGGACAGAGGGAGTTTTCAGACCCGAAAATTTGCATGCCGTGAGTGGGATCGAACCCGGGGCGTCCAGGCAAAGTGCTATAACCACTCGTCCACAGGCCCTCCTGTATATATAAATAATATATAAATAATATATATGTATATATAAATAATATATATAATATAATATATATAAATAATATATATAATATATAAGAATATATATGAAGAAGAATGGAAAGGAATTAGAGAAGCAAAAGCCAAATCAAAATTCAATTCAATTGCTCAGAGCAAGGTATATTCCGCAAAAAGGCAATTTATACAAGTTAAATTTTCCTTAAGCCAGGCTTTTCAAAGATCAAAATCTTATCATCAGAGGAAGTCGCTGGGATAGATAAGTTGGCAAAGGCCAAGATTTAAAATTTGAAAAAATAAAATAAAAGTTGTAGAGAAAGAAACACAGGGCAAAACTCTGCCCGAATGCAAGCAAATGTCCGATTGCTAAAAAGTCCGGTGTCGAAAAGTCCAGCGGAGAGAATGAGATGTAGATAGGTAGGTCGTTGAAAGGCACGAGAGGTTGTGAGAGAGGATTCAAAGTTAAATTCCAAGAAGCCACAACTTCAGGTGCGGCGAAAATATCTACCTGCTCTATCCTGGATATTGAGCTGTATACTCTTCACAATAGGTTTTACCTTTCCTAAAAGTTCGCTTTTAGTACACCACTTTATAAGAATATATAATATAATATATATAAATAATATACGTAATAATATATATATATATATATATATATATATATAAATAATATATATAATATATAATATATATATATATAAATAATATATATAATATATAATATATATATATATAAATAATATATATAATATATATATATATAAATAATATATATAATATATAATATATATATATATAAATAATATATATAATATATAATATATATATAATATATAATATATATAATATATAATATAATATATATAAATAATATACGTAATAATATATATATATATATATATAAATAATATATATATATAAATAATATATATAATATATAATATATATATATATAAATAATATATATAATATATAATATATATATATAAATAATATATATAATATATAATATATATATATATAAATAATATATATAATATATAATATATATATATATAAATAATATATATAATATATAATATATATATATATAAATAATATATATAATATATAATATATATATATAAATAATATATATAATATATAATATATATATATATAAATAATATATATAATATATAATATATATATATATAAATAATATATATAATATATAATATATATATATATAAATAATATATATAATATATAATATATATATATATAAATAATATATATAATATATAATATATATATATATAAATAATATATATAATATATAATATATATATATATAAATAATATATATAATATATAATATATATATATATAAATAATATATATAATATATAATATATATATATATAAATAATATATATAATATATAATATATATATATATAAATAATATATATAATATATAATATATATATATATAAATAATATATATAATATATAATATATATATATATAAATAATATATATAATATATAATAATATATATATATATAAATAATATATATAATATATAATATATATATATATAAATAATATATATAATATATAATAATATATATATATATATAAATAATATATATAATATATAATAATATATATAAATAATATATATAATATATAATAATATATATATATATAAATAATATATATAATATATAATAATATATATATATATAAATAATATGTATAATATATAATAATATATATATATATATATAAATAATATATATAATATATAATAATATATGTATATATAAATAATATATATAATATATAATAATATATATATATATAAATAATATGTATAATATATAATAATATATATATATATATATAAATAATATATATAATATATAATAATATATGTATATATAAATAATATATATAATATATAATAATATATGTATATATAAATAATATATATAATATATAATAATATATATATATATAAATAATATATATAATATATAATAATATATATATATATATATAATATATAACAATATATGTATATATAAATAATATATAATAAATGTTAATAGCATGAGGATCGCATGCATTCTGTCTGGTTTCTCTGTCAATCATTCTACGTCCACGCTGCGTTTAAAGGATCCACGTAACTTTTATGTTGACGCAGTTTGCTGGGAACATGGTTAAGAAGTCAGTCAACAATTCCTATCTGTTGCGACACTTTTCCACAAAGTTCCGTGGTTGGTTCCTAATTGTCTTATCTCTGTTGCGACACTCCAAAAAGATATCCCGAGTTGCTACCAACATGTCTTCATTTTGTTGCGGCTACTCTCCACAATATTCCAGAATTGCTCCATAGCTGTTTTATATCTGTTGCGACACTCCTCCAAAGCAAAACCCTGTATTTACTTGTTGCAAGACTCCTCCACAAAATCCTGAGTTGCTTCTAAGCTATCTTGTGTCTGTTGGGACATTCCTCCATCAAGTTCTCTAGTTGCGATCTACATGTCTTCATTTTGTTGCGACACCCCACCACAAAATTCTTAAGTTCCCCCATGGCTGTCCTGTTTCTGTTGCGACAATCCTCCAAAACAAATCTGGGGTACTTCCAAGCTATCTTCTCTGGTTGCTACATGCATGTCTTTACTTTGTTGCGACACACTCTCAAAATACTTCTGGGTTGCTCCCTAGCTATTTTGTATCAATTACAACATTCTTCCACAAAAATCTGGGGTTGCTCCCTACGTGTTTTTACTCTGTTGCGACATTCTGCCAATAAATTCTCTGGTTGCTACATACATGTCTTTACTTTGTTGCGACACACTCTCAAAATACTTCTGGGTTGCTCCCTAGCTATTTTGTATCAATTACAACATTTTTCCACAAAATTCCGGGGTTGCTCCCTACGTGTTTTTAATCTGTTGCGACATTCTGCCAATAAATTCTCTGGTTGCTACATACATGTCTTTACTTTGTTGCGACACACTCTCAAAATACTTCTGGGTTGCTCTCTAGCTATTTTGTATCAATTACAACATTCTTCCACAAAAATCTGGGGTTGCTCCCTACGTGTTTTTACTCTGTTGCGACATTCTGCCAATAAATTCTCTGGTTGCTACATACATGTCTTTACTTTGTTGCGACACACTCTCAAAATACTTCTGGGTTGCTCCCTAGCTATTTTGTATCAATTACAACATTCTTCCACAAAAATCTGGGGTTGCTCCCTACGTGTTTTTACTCTGTTGCCACATTCTGCCAATAAATTCTCTGGTTGCTACATACATGTCTTTACTTTGTTGCGACACACTCTCAAAATACTTCTGGGTTGCTCCCTAGCTATTTTGTATCAATTACAACATTCTTCCACAAAAATCTGGGGTTGCTCCCTACGTGTTTTTACTCTGTTGCGACATTCTGCCAATAAATTCTCTGGTTGCTACATACATGTCTTTACTTTGTTGCGACACACTCTCAAAATACTTCTGGGTTGCTCCCTAGCTATTTTGTATCAATTACAACATTCTTCCACAAAAATCCGGGGTTGCTCCCTACGTGTTTTTACTCTGTTGCGACATTCTGCGAATAAATTCTCTGGTTGCTACATACATGTCTTTACTTTGTTGCGACACACTCTCAAAAAACTTCTGGGTTGCTCCCTAGTTATTTTGTATCAATTACAACATTCTTCCACAAAAATCCGGGGTTGCTTCCTACGTGTTTTTACTCTGTTGCGACATTCTTCCAATAAATTCTCTGGTTGCTACATACATGTCTTTACTTTGTTGCGACACACTCTCACAAAACTTCTGGGTTGCTCCCTAGCTATTTTGTATCAATTACAACATTCTTCCACAAAAATCCGGGGTTGCTCCCTACGTGTTTTTACTCTGTTGCGACATTCTGCCAATAAATTCTCTGGTTGCTACATACATGTCTTTACTTTGTTGCGGGAAATGCCGACGGTGCTGCTCAGGCATTTTTTGTAGGCTGGAGCACGCTAATCCTACTGCGCTGGCTAACCACACATGACCTCATGTCTAGCTTCTTGGAGAGGAGGTAAATAAAAATACTTTTACCTTGTGTCTAACCTCCTGTTGGGGGAGGTAATTTTTATTTTATTTTGTTGCAACACGCTTCCACAAACTTGTGGATTGCTCCCTAGCTGTCTTGTATCAATCACAACATTTTTCCGCAAAAATCCGGGGTTGATCCCTACGTGTCTTTACTCTGTTGCGACATTCTGCCAATAAATTCTGGGACTGCACAATTATATTTTCTGTTATTCTGTCTTTGCGTTAACGCCGCCACCGAAGCAGCAGCAACCAATTCAATCATTAATGTGAGACGGGAAGTTGCTAGCCGAGTAGAGATCATAAAGGATATCAGTGATAAACGTCACCTCCTTCATGAACATGAATCAACGGTCGAACGACTGAAGTCAAGGAGAAGCTTCCTCAGCCATGTCGAACCCCTAACAACCTCTCAGGAAGAGACCAGACTACAGCTGTGGACCAGACGGTGAAAGAATGGCCTTCCTGCTACTGACATGGGAATCCTTGCTTTTGATCCCCCCCCCCCTCTCGGTTCAGACGCACCCTGGCTCCAGTGGAAAACGCTCAACTTCTTGAGAACGAGAATGGGGCGATCAAAAGTTGCTATTAGTAGATGGGGCTACAAAACTGATCCAACCATCGTCAAATATGGAGAGAAGGACCATACAATGCAACACTGCCTTGTCTGTCCTCTATTGCCTAACCGGTGCAGCTTAAAAGATCTTGCAGAGTACAACAAAGGACTGTGTGAAAAAGTGGGAAACTGTCGTATGACCACATGTCACTTCAAAGATACACAAAGAAGAAGAATGTTAAGTTTTACAAAAAAATCAAAAATCAAAAAAAGCCAACTGCACGTAGCTCCCCTCAGATTGAATATCAAAAAGTATCGTTTTTGATCTGTTCTCTGCATCCGTTTAAAAACGTTTTTTTTTTTTTTGGCTTAACCTGCAGAAGATAAAAGAATAAATAGAAAAGGTAAAAACAGTCGCAAAAAGACAAGATTTAAAGATTGGAAAAAATAAAAATGAATTTTTGTTGGAAAAATTGATAAGAATGGAAACGATAGAAGGTGAAACGGTTTAAATATGTTAACTTTAATGAAGGTTGGGGAAAAAGATAAGGAATAAATTTGGATGAAAGGCACAAACTGCCAAAATCCTCAGATAAACATGTTGCATATTTCTGCTAAGAATAACGACAAAATGGTATAGTTTTATTGCATGATTTGGATTATTCGGACTACTGTTCTCATCTTGAGTGTTATTCTCACAACGTTTCGGTTGATGTAACCTCTGATCTTCTTCAGGTGTATATGTCGAACTCGGGAATCTGCACAGAATTTCGAACAGAACCCTTTATTTAATCGACGAGGGTAGCATGCTCTTTTTCCGTCAGCCATGACCGGGTAGAAGTCTTCAGTAATTCACAATTCAGAATATTGCACCTTGAATTGAATTTTACTTAGTACTTTATCCGTTACGCCACGGGTCCTTGCGGACAATACTACTATGAATTTTGGTAGCCTTAAACCTATTCTTGTATTTTAGATGTGCAGTCTCACTATTTTTCACTATAGATCACTACTTATTACTATATATTATCATACATTACTATACATTATATATATATATATGTATATATATATATATATTTACTACATATTACTATATATATATATATATATATATATTTTATGATGTTCTTATCTATTATTTATAATTAATGTTTCCCATATTGTATTAAATTCTATACTAGGTCTACTTAGGAGGCCATTGTTGCCCAACATATGCGCTGATTCTTCTCTGTCTATAATTTTTAGTTCGTCTCATAAGGGTAGATGGTTTCCCTTTTTCCCAGTGAGGGTTCCGTTCGAAATTCTGTGCAGATTCACGAGTTCAACAAGATACACCTGAAGAAGGTCGGAGGTTACATCGGCTGAAATGTTTTGAGAATAACACTCAAGATGAGAACAGTAGTCCGAATATTACTATATATATACTTCAATAATCCAAATTATACAAATTATCAATCCTCATCTCCAAAATGCAGAAATATATTTTTTATTGTTCGGTTTTGACGAATGGATAAAGTCGGGAGTGGAGAGTGCACGGGAGTTGACAATTTGCTGGCCAGCAGCTTTTCTGTCGATCTTGATTTAAGCCGGTTAATATAACAGTTTTGGACACCCACGCATCCACAACTGCAACGCCTATTCCGAGATTTCGCCTATGTACTCCTTAGTGGACGTGGCTTCCAGCTATGCATTGTTTATTTAATGAACGAATGTATTTCGTACAGTGCGTCTGCAGAGGTTCTTACAGGTATTTCTATGTCAATCAGCCGGATGTTATTCTTTTGACCATCTGAGGTGTGTGCGTCAGTCAGCCGGATGCTATTCTTTCAGCCAGGTGTTCTATCCGCGACCTAAGAGACGGATATTCAAATGAAAGGCTTAGGGTCGAATCAGTCTAAAAGATAACTGAGATGAAAACAATGTCTCCTTCAGCTGGCAACAGTTCTGGACTTTGGGAGCATCATTGGTTTAAAGACTAACTAGAGACATGGCATCTGTAATGATCTGACCATGCTTGGACAGCATATCCCTAAACAGGGTCTTACTAAACAATAAAATACAAACAATTTCCCATTTCTCTCTCTCTCTCTCTCTCTACCTCTTTCTCTCTACCTCTTTCTATACCTTTTTCTCTACCTTTCTCTACCTCTCTTTTTCTATCTCCCTCTCTCTACCTCTCTCTATCTCTACCTATCTCTCTCTACCTCTCTTCCCCTTTCTCTCTCTCTACTTCTCTCTCTATATACCTCTCTCTACCTCTCTCTATATACCTCTCTCTATATACCTCTCTCTCTCTACTTCTCTTTCTCTCTCTCTCTACCTCTCTCTATATACCAATCTCTCTATATACCTCTCTCTACCCCTCTCTCTCTACCTCTCTCTTTATATACCTCTCTCTGTAATTATATCTCCTTCAGATAAGACTAACCATCCGATTGCTGTAATCATCTCTAACCCTAATCCTAACCCTAACCCTAATCCTAACCCTAACCTATATGTTGGAATAATTTTAACTCCCTTGAGATTTAAACACTTGGGTAGTTTTAAATTTCACTCATCTTTAAATTCTCTTCCATTTATTTCATATTCCATCTCAGTAACTATCTCCTAGATTATTATAATGGAGATTAGGTGTCTGTCTGTAACCAAATCTACACCGAAATAGTTCAAACTAGAAAGTTTAAAATTAAAAAAAAAAAACTAGTAATGTGTAAGCCATGAAAAGATGGGGAAAGCTCAAAATGTAAGGGAGATAACTCATATTTTTAGCTTTAAGTTAAAATAGAAATGATCTTCCTTAAATGTTGAGCTTTTTTTGGGTCATTGTTTTAAAAATTATCTGCATTGTAATAATATTTTGCCGGAATAATTATTTCCAGAGAAATAGAAGCAAATTACGCTTTTTAGTGTAAAGAACATGCTGCATAGAAAAAAAAGGGAATAAATCGCTAGTCAGAATCAAATATCGATTAATTAGATGTACAGTATAGGTCTAATATGGAAACTCCGACAAGATAACTTTATATATTAGATATATAACGATCTGACCCGACTAATGTGTAGGTTTCAATTACTAAGTTTCTGTTGTGACATTGAAAAGCCGATAGTAAATAAGACAACATGGTGGTATATTTACAAGAGTGTGTATTTACAGAAGTACAGAATAGTATGTTACAGAAAGACTGTTCGTCTGATACTGTGGCTATGACTACCATCAATGACAGTATTTACTTCCTTCCCATCGCAGGAAGATGTGGCACAAGACTGGAAAGGGGGGGGTAGGGATAGGAAGCCAGTGCCCCTAAAAAGGGACACTCTGGCCTCCTAAAAATAGCCTGGGGCGCCTCAAGCAATTAGCAATAAACTAACTCTACTCCAAAGATGGGGAGGCAAAGCCTGGGAGAGTGCACCTCCTTGAACTACCCAGGACATTACTTCAGCCCCACAGATAAAAGACCACCGAAATGGCTCAGTTTCTGCCGGACTAATGGTCAAGATTAGATCCTCGACTGGTATGTATACCGACACAGAATGGCAAATGACTGGGTGTTTATTTCTTTCTCACCGCAAGAAGACGTGGCACAAGGCCGGAAAGTGGGGAGAATCAAGCCAACGACCGTAAAGAGGAGCACTCTGGCCTCCTAAAAGTAGCCTGGATAGCTCCGTCGGCATTTCTCGGTCGGGGCGCCTCAGGAAATCAGCAATAAACTAACTTCGCCCCGAAAAGGGGAGGCAAGGCCTGGGAGGGTGCACCTCCTAGTTCTACCCAGGACAATATCTCAACCCGACAGATAAAAGGCCACCGAAATGGCTCAGTTTCTGTCGGATTGATTGTCGAGGTCAGATCCTTAACTGCTATGTGTACCGTCAACATCAACGGACGGTGAATGAATGCCGCCATAACTGCCACGACACTTCGTCGTAACTCTACATATAGTGTCTGGAAGAGTCCATCTATTCCCAAAATAGGGTAGATCAACATCACACCATAAAAGTTTCTATATCTAAAAATGAACCATCGTGTGGTTCTATCTATCAGCCAATCAAATAGCTACGCTCTGTTATGAACCCAATAGAAAGCTACGTTTACTGACTGTCATTCAAACTCAGTAAGTTCAGCGCGCGAGGCCAAAAGGCATATTCCAAGTGACGCAGTCGGGTTGCACTAGTAGCGACCGCTTTATCGACAAGGTCGTCTTCTGCTAAAAACCTACGGTGCCACAACGCGTATGAAAGAACGAGTTGCTTCCACTGCCTTGCCTAAGCCACGACCGGATCCTTTCTTTCAAGGTTTCGATCAAAGACGGGAATGAAATCAGCAAATAAGTCAAAGAGAAATAATAAATAAATAAATAAAAGTAATGCCAGGTATTCTTCAAAGGTGAAAAAGCATTTATCGAGAACGGCAGCAAGACGCGAAATTGTAGGCAGATGTTTTCAAATCGTCATGTGATATTTCCGCAAACAACATCAAATAGTATTTTACTTGGATGTAAAAATAAAGATAAGACACACATACACGTATTTCATAGTTGCATTCCAATGTATATGTATATATATATATATATATATATATATATATATATATATATATGTATATATATATTTTATAGTTGCATTCCAATATATATATATATATATATATATATGTATATATATATTTTATAGTTGCATTCCAATATATATATATATATATATATATGTATATGTATATATATATTTTATAGTTGCATTCCAATATATATATATATGTGTGTGTGTGTATATATATATATTATAGTTGCATTCCAATATATATATATATATGTGTGTGTGTGTATATATATATTTTATAGTTGCATTCCAATATATATATATATGTGTGTGTGTGTGTATATATATATATTATAGTTGCATTCCAATATATATATATATATATATATATATATATATATATATATATATATTGGAATGCAACTATAAAATATATATATATATATATATATATATATATATAATGAAGAAGAATGGAAAGGAATTCTTCTTCATTGTACCTGCTCTATCCTGGATATTGAGCTGTATACTCTTCACAATAGGTTTCACTTTTCCTAAAAGTTCGCTTTTAGTACACCACTTTATATATATATATATATATATATATATATATATATATATATATATATTATAGTTGCATTCCAATATATATATATATATATATATATATATATATTTATAGTTGCATTCCAATATATATATATATATATATATATATATTTTATAGTTGCATTCCAATATATATATATATATATATATATATAAGATATGTTGGTCTCCCATTAGAAAGCATTCAATATTGAAATGTAAGAAAATTGTTTGAAGCCTAAGAATGCATTTTTTTAAAATAAATAGTAATTTATTTAAAGTAGTCCCAAATTTTCGACGTAATACGTCCTCGTCAGGGATACAAGACATTTTTTTTCATAGCGACATGTTTATCGCTAGTAGAAGGTAGAATCCGTAAGATGTTGATTCGGTAATAGTTCAAATGTCGAAGTCTTTTAGGGAAATGTCTTAATGGTAGAGATAATATAAGAGAAATAGGAATATAAAAAATGTCCAGTGCAAAGAGAAGCGATTGAAAATATGGGAAAAAGTTCACCGTTGAAGGCGTCATTAAAATTGTGGCAGCAGGTTTATTTTTTTTATTTTTATATTTATTTTTATCTTATATTATCTTTATATCTTTTCAAATTATGACTTTTGGTAATTTCCCTTACCGACTTAGCTGTTTGTATTCTTTGAAAAGTCATGGCTTAAGGAAGAAAAAAAGAAATCTTTCATTTGAAACATCTTTTTTTGAGCAACTGATGACGTAATAGATTTTGTATTTTTAAAATCTTTATTCTCATCTTTTATTTGTCGTTATAATTGCTCTATCTCGTGTATCGAGCATCAATTCTTTCATGGTAGGTTCTACTTTAAAGTATACACTATCTTTATTTTCCTGTTCTTTATATATAATAATAATAATAATAATAATATTAATAATAATAATTAATAATAATAATAACTAGCGGGACCCGTGTAAATTACACGAAATGATGTTTTCAATACTAATTATCTTGTTCCTAACCTATACATGTTTGAATAAAATATGATAAGATTTGGACTTGTATATTTATTTTTAAAAATGAACAATACATGAAACAATTTACAAAACTTCTTTACATACAATATTTCTAGTGAAGGTAATATTTCGACGACTAAACCTTACTTTGTAAATGTTTTCGATTAAATTAAATTTGGCTCCAATTCATGAATATTTATTTACTCCTCTCCAGGAGTTAGGCACAAGGCCAGTTTTATCTTACTCCCACAAGTAAGATGTGACCCAAGGTCGGGTCGGAAAAGTGGGGTTTGAAAAGCCAGCACTCGAGAAGGTGAGCACTCTGGCTATTAAAAATTGCCTGGGCAGCCCCGTTGGAATTCCCCGGTAGGGACGCCCCAGGCAGTAAGTAATAAACTTACTCCTCCCTAAAGAGAGGAGGCGAAGCCTGGGAGGGTGGACCTCCTAGAACTGCACAGGACAGACCCATAGACCGGTGTAAAGCAAGCCTCGAAGGCCAAGACAATACCAGTCTATGGAGTGCAGTATCCATCGGAACAGATACTACACTTTGATCTTAGCCAAAAGGCCAAGCCAATTCATGAGTAGCATACAAAGATTCGGAAGGTCGTTGCTTTTGATGTAAGCATGACACACAAAATCACACACGCTATCGTATTAATATGTGTCTTCCCGGTCGTCCCCTCCCAACCTCTTTTCCCTTCCCCCTCGAAATGTAGAAAAAAAATATTAGAGGTTGGTTGGGATCGAACTATAAACCAGTCGAGCCGAAATCAAAAATACTATGTCGCTAACCGTTGCGCCAAAGGGAAATACTTGAAAATGTTTCGAAAATTAGGTGAGTTGAATGTTTTTCAAAATCTAGGTGCGACACGCATGCGCAGAGCTTTTGCCGGAAGCGTGACACACGAACACACACGCTATCGTATTAATATATAGATAATAATAAAGGGGATCACCTCACTCTCTGTGTGTCCATATCAGTCCCTAAAAACGAAGACATACTAGGGAGTGTACCTTAAATATAATTGTATTCACATGTACAATTTTCATGTGAACATAATGGAAGTAGTTCTGCGTCTCTAGCTGCCCCTTAAAGAAGCTAATGACACTTTTCTAACATGTTACACAAAAAAATTAATCTATTTATAAGCGTTAGGTTAAGAGTATTAACCTATCTCAGTGGGTATGATCTCTCGCTGACAACATCAAGGTTGCTGTTAAAGTAAACTCTCCTTAATATGATGTTGCATATGATGCTATCACACACTCCAACACGAGCAACGCCGGCTAACCGTGCTATACTTATGCGTTGAACGAAGCATTGATTTTACCTTTAGAAAATGAGCCTATTCCTTTTTAGACAATCTATTAATATCATCGACCAAGAAAAGCAGACTTTAAAGTGCATCACAAATAAACCAATAAAAGCAGCCCTCACTAAACCAGGGGTCACCAAACAAGAGCATGTGTGCCGAATCCGGCCTACTAGATGTTTTAGTCTGGCTACTCAGTAAAAAGACAGTGTAGTATCTGTTCCGATGGATACTGCACCCCATAGACTGGTATTGTCTTGGCCTTCGGGGCTTGATTTACGCCGGTCTATGGGTCTGTCCTGTGCAGTTCTAGGAAGTTCCACCCTCCCAGGCTTTGCCTCCCCTCTTTGGGGAGGAGTAAGTTTATTGCTTACTGCCTGAGGCACCCCTGCCGGGGAATGCCGATAGGGGTGCCTAGGCAATTTTTAAACCCCACTTTCCCGACCCGACCTTGGGTCACATCTTACTTGTGGGAGTAAGATAAAAACTGGCCTTGTGCCTAACTCCTGAAGAGGAGTAAATCAATACTCAGTAAAAAGACAAAACAAAATAAGTTTGAGATAAAAAGCCAATGTCAGGGTTAGGGTTATTATACACCATAGAAAACATTAGTAGAAACGTTTGCTGACAAGAAATCAAAAATACCAATTATAATGAAGGACTTGTAGTTTTTAGATAAGTCATCACACCTCCCAGTCAGTCTGTTGGTCTGTCACGCTTAAGTTTGAAAAATCATTTCTGTGGTCTGTCATGTTTAAAATCGAAATATCATTTCTTTGGTCTGTCATGCTTAAATTTGAAATAACATTTCTTTGGTCTGTCACGCTTAAGTTGGAAATAACATTTCTTTGGTCTGTCATGCTTAAGTTGGAAATAACATTTCTTTGGTCTGTCTCGCTTAAGTTGGAAATAACATTTCTTTGGTCTGTCAGGCTTAAGTTGGAAATAACATTTCTTTGGCCTGTCACACTTAAATTTGAAATATCATTTTTTTGGTCTGTCATGCTTAAATTTGAAATATCATTTCGTTGGTCTGTCATGCTTAAGTTTGAAATATAATTTCGCTATCATGCTTAAATTTGAAATATCATTTTTTTGATCTGTCATGCTTAAGTTGGAAATATCATTTTTTTGGTCTGTCATGCTTAAATTGGAAATATCATTTCGTTAGTCTGTCATGCTTAAGTTAGAAATATCATTTCGCCTATCATGCTTAAATTTGAAATATCATTTCTGTGGTCTGTCATGTTTAAAATCGAAATATCATTTCTTTGGTGTCATGCTTAAAATGGAAATATCATTTCTTTGGTCTGTCATGCTTATATTTCTGTCTTAAGTTTGACGTATCATGTTCATCACTAAAGTCTCAGATTAAATGGACTTTAAAATGGCGGTTCTTGTTTAACTATTCTCTGAAATAAATCATTTCTTTATTTTTTTTGAAGAAAAGAAAATTTGGATTGTAATTTCGATCTCATCAAAAACGGCTTTTTATGTTTAAGATGTTTTAATTATCTGAAACAAAAATGATTTCATCTTATTAGTAACTAGTATTACAACAAATGTTCACTTTGTAATTTCATCACGAAATAATACGTCGAATTTGTAACAGGCTGATGCTACAATTTTTGCCCATTGAATCACAAAGTTTAAACTTATCTCTAATCTGGTTCTATCAGAAAAAAAATTAGCAACCCCTGGTTTAAAATATTTATTTTGAAATAGACTTTTTGGAACCAGAGTTATCTTCATTTGGAGATAATTGGTTCTAATGCGAGAAGGTGCTATAGTCGTGAGTTTTTAAACTTATACAACACTCTACGTGGCCGACAATTAAAACAAGATTTCAACCTCTTTAAGTTTTGACCAGACAGCACATGTTTTTATGTCAATATAAAAGACAGCTACGTGTGGAGATCTAAGATTTTACACCATGTGATGCGCGTTTTTATTTTTGCTCATTTCATTGAATAACATTTGCTCATTTCATTGAATAACACGTATGGTCAATATTGTTATGCGACTTTCTATATCTTACTTAGGAGTCAGGTTTCTGTCATTTTTTTGTGGTTCACACTTTCATTTATGGACATGTCTTTAACATGCTTTTAATGTCTGGTCGCCACTACTAACTTACACATACAACTGTAAATAAACAAATATGTTTTTTTTATTGTTAACAACGTTTTTTTCTGACACAAAGACAAGGTTGCCACATGCACAGAGTATAAGATATTCCCAACACATGTGCAACTAAGTACAATGTTTCAGACGTCGTCATCATCACTTATCACTTCCATGTTTTCCTTGGTCTTCTCCTGGCCAACTGACCTTGCTACTTCAACTGTTCTACATCTACTAACCCCAGCATTCTCATATATTCTTTCAATGTGACCAAACAAACGAAGTCTCCTGTTCTGCATGCAACTTCCTATATTGTCTAGATTTAATCTTCCTCTGAGGTCATTGGAACAAAGCCTGTCTTAAAGATTCACCTTACACATCCATTGTGTCATTCTCATATCATTTCTCTCCATGCAACGCATATCCCTTACCCTCACTGGCCACGTTTCACTTCCATACATCATGCACCTACAAATTTTATTTTAAACTAACACCATCCATACTCTACAAGTAAATTGAAACGATCATTTGGTTAATGATGAACTCAAATTAGCAAAACAGAATTTGTGAACACAAAAGAGCAATTAAACCAGGCGATTATCTCACTACTTAGTGTCTTCATGTTCACGTCACGAATCAAGTTTTCTACTTTGATAATGTTGAAGTAATCAAAATGAAATCTTTTTAACGCAGCTTAACTGAATTAGCCATTATTTCATAAAGTAATACTATAAAACAAAGAATTAGTTTTTATGGTACTTTGTTACATTAGGACCCGAGCTAACTTTGACCCTGTCGTTAGGGTCATGGTAAAAGTTATCGCGGGTCCTTATGTAAAAAAGTACCGTTTTTATAATACCTCACCATTTTTGGCTAGATTAATACTTAAGAAGACTATTAGATTATCACATTAGACATTGGATGAGTAAGCTGCGATGAAGCAATACACAACGGTCTATCTTTATTTAATGCTAGCTGTACATACCCGGCGTTACCCGGGAGTCTTTTTTATTTTCATTTTTGTTTTGCATTTCTTTCTTTCTTTTTTTCTTTTTTTTTTTTTTTCTTTTTTTCTTCTTTTTTCTTCTTTTCCTTTTTTTTTCTTTTTTTTCTTTTTTCTTTGTTTTCTTTTTTTTCTTTTTTCTTTCTTTTTCTTTCTTTTTCTTTTTTTCTTTCTTTTTTTTTTACCAAATTGTATTAGAATTTTGAAAGTTAAATTCAATTTTTATGGAAATGCATTCTGGTTGATAAAATTCTTAGCAAATCTTCATGTATTAAAAGATTGAAAGTTATTTACATCCAAAGACGATAGGTTATAGTTTTTTTTAATCTGAAAATTTTCTGAATTTTTATAAAAACATTCGTTAGGAAAAAAAATGTGACCTCTTAGGTCAACCATTGAGCTCGGGTTAGATTGCTTTAGATCAAGAAAAAGTGAGTTTGCAAAGCCAGTTAAATCTAAAAAATAAAAAGACAAAATATAAATTTGCCTCTTTATATCTCAACTCCATCTCTCACTTTTCTTCTCAGTTACGGGTTAAATAGATTTTCTACTGTGGTGTTATTCCCTTTTGTTTATAATAGACTATTCCAATTTTTTGTTTCCTTTTTTTATCGAATTCAACTGTTAATAAACAGAAAGAGAGAGAGAGGGAGAGAGAGAGAGATGGAAGCGAGAATGATATAAACGGTATAAAATAAGAGTGGGGAAGGTCCAAACAAGATACCGTGAGAGAGAAAGAGAGTGATGGTCAGAAACTTAGTAAGAGATGGGTCACTTGGTTAGCTAATTGCAAATTACGGTTAATTAGAACATTCAAAACAAATTTTCTTTTTTGTTTGTAATGGACTATTCCAATCTTTTTATTCTTTCCTTTTCTTTATGATCTTCGACTATTGATAAACACAGAAATAAAGAGTGGGAGGGGAAACGAGTGATAGGTACTATACAAAAGGGGTGAGTTAATTGCAAATTACAGGTAATTAGAACATTTAAAATGGATTTTTTTGCAAACATAGCTCAATACCAAAATCAAGGAATATTTTAGCATGTATTTTGTGTAGTTTAAAATATATGAGAAAAAAGCATTAGTGAAACAAACGTTTATTAACTCGGTTTCAGTATAATAATCAACAGCTGATGTGCTGACTGTAATATCACACAGGATCAGTGAATTTATTGATGGAGGCTTCACTTCTAGAGCAATAGCTTTTGACATATCAAAGGCCTTTGATAAAAGTAGTTGTTGATGGGCACAAGTCTGAAGCACATTGTATCAACACTGGCGTGCCTCAAGAATCCATTCGAGGTCCAACCCTCTTCCTGATCTTCATCAATGATCTCCCAAATCACATTCGAAGATCATTCGTCGTCATTTATACAGATGACACAACCATCTATGGCAACACTTCAAAGAGCATTAATGATCAACATCTTTCTGATTCTTACTATTCAGATCTGGAGCACGTGGTGCAATGAGGAAAAAAGTTGCTGGTTATTTTTAACACATCTAAAACTAAGCTTCTCTTTTTTCACCACCAATGCTCGGATCCTCACTTTGCCCCAATTGAAATGAATCGCTCTCTCCTTAAAGAAAGACCCCTGCTTTGATAAGCTTCTACCACTGACCTTCACTCCAGACCTGAAATGGAAGACTTACATAAAATCTGTTGCTAATGTCTCTGGGAAGATTGTTGGATCATTCTATCGCTCCAGAAATGATCTCACTCCTGACGCAATCCTCTACCTGTATATGAGTCAAATACGTCCTAAGAGGGGTAGGTACTGTTGCCACATTTGGGGAGGTGCTGTTGCCACATTTGGGGAGGTGCTGTTGCCACATTTGGGGAGGTGCTGTTGCCACATTTGGGTAGGTACTGTTGCCACATTTGGGGAGGTGGCGCCTAGAACAACCTTTCCTGCCTTGACAGAGTACAAAACCGACTTTGAAATCTAGTGGTCGATGTCCTCTTCTCTTCCCTACAGCCTCTTACCCACAGAAGAGACGTTGCTAGTCTTTCTCTGCTCTATCGTTATTTTCATGGTAGGTATGCGACTGAGCTCCAATCTATGGTTCCCTCTGTAAAACATTCACAGCAAGAACTCGTCTTGTTACAACCACTATCAATAATTTCTCTTTCTTCCTCTGTGTTCCTAAAACTGAACAGAAATTCCATGAGCAAAGTTTCTTTCCAAGAACTGCCTGTCTGTGGAACACAATACAACCGGGCTGCTTCCCAGCTGACTAGAACATGATCGTTTTCAAGTGCAATATTAATAAATTCTTGTTGAGCCGTCCTCTTAAATAGTCAAATGTTGCCCAGTTTCAACTATCATAACAATCATCAGTGCAGTGTCTCACCATCCACCAGACAAACTCATTAGCCCTTATCCTCGAATGGCTTTTTGGCCTCGATAAGTGGTGACACGTTGGTACATAAAAATAAATGTGAGAAAAAAATTTAGATTTGATGAGGGAAGATGGCAATGGTGACATCAGCTAAATTCTGTCAAAATATGATATGGAAAACTAAGCGGATGCGTTTATTTGATCTCTACGGGGGGGGAGGGGAGGCGGTTGAAATATTTTTCTTGTTGTCCTTGGAGAAAGTAAAATCGAATTTCGAGACAATACTTGAGTTCAACGGAAAACGCCATTGGTCACACGTTTGACATTTAACGCAAAAGGTTAATTTTCTTGGAAAGGTTAATCTTCCATTATTTTCACTTCTTTTCGCGTTTTCTTTCAATGCATTTAGCAATTAGATGAAGAATTGACATTTTCGGTAATTCCAGACATGAGTTGCTGCTACTGGAATCAAACCAGACGTGACAAAGTTTCCAAGACTAATTGTTAATTTCAAAAGTCATACTCAGATTATTCTGTTGGGATTTTCGTATTTTTTTTTAAAATGCATATCATGTTCATAAAATTCTTCTACTTTGAGTCTTAAATTTCCCCCCCCCCCCCCAAAAAAAAAACCCCAAAACACATTACTTCTCTGACATAAGGGGCTACTGTGATTAGGGGCCATATTTATAGGGGGCCATCCAAGCAATGAGTTGTGTAGCAAGATGTTTGTTCACATTACATTTAAATTTCTGCATGTTGGTACGGTCGAGGGAGCAGGGAGGGAATTCCAAAAGCAAGCAGTTAGAGAGAAAAACTATTCTTTGTTTTTTTTTGTATTTATTTTTAAAATGTATATAGTGTTCTTAGAATTTTTTTTTATTTTTTAAAACTTTTATTAACCCCATACAGGGCACATTGCTTCTGAAATGTAAGGGCCTACTGTGATTAGGGGCCAAATTTATAAGGGACATCCTAAATGTTTGTTCACATGATAATTAAATTTCTTCATGTTGATACTGTCGGGGAAACAGGGAGCAGGAAGATAATTCCAAAGGCAAGCGGTCCAAGAAAGAAGCTATTTGAGTCGAAAGTTTTCCGGCATCTGGCCACTTCCAAAGTGAAGCGGAGGGGGATTAGCTGCTAATCCGGTTTGTCAGGGTTATTTAAGTTGAAACGGGTATAAGTGCAGCAAGTTCATTGGAGCACATTCTGTGGAAGTACTTGTAAAACAAGCACATGGATGCAACATTGCGGCGATGTGACAGGGACTAGAGGTTGGCAGACAGTGCAGAACCTTTTAGGTTAGAGACTCTTTTTTTTGTACCCTGTCCAAGAGGGAGAGACTAGTGGTTGGTGCACCAGCCCAGATGAGGCAATAATATTCTAAGCACAGGCGAATCGTGGTTTTATAAAGATATAGGATACTGGCAGGTGTAAGAAGTTTACTGGCTCTGTAGAGAGAGCCCACCTTCTTTGCAGCAGACCTATCGAATAACAACAAAGCCAACCTCTCAAAAACGCAACAGAACCGATTTCAGACTACAAATCATCATCACCATCATTATCATCATCACCATCATTATCATCATCACCATCATCATTATCATCATCAGCATCATCATTATCGGTTTAACGTCCATTTTACATGCTGGCATGTGTTGGGCGCTTTTAGAAATTGACTTCCAAACTAAACTATCTCTGGCCAGGTCTTTATTATCCCTCTCTCTCTCAAGGCCATCCTTATCACTTCCTCCCATGTTTTTCTTGGCCCACCCCCTGCCACTTCAACTGTTCTACATCTACTAACCCAAGAACTCTCATCCATTCTTTTAATGTGACCAAACCAATGAATGCAGAGGGATAATAATAAAGGTTTCTTTGGAAGTCAATTTTTAAAAGCCGTCCAACACATGCCAGCATGTAGAACAGACGTTAAACTAAACATGATTATGATATGTAGACATTGTTTAAAATGAAAAATAAAGCTATAAATTCTAACAGCTTGATCAAAGTTTTCTTGTATGACGCGGAAAATTGTGACCCGCTGAGTCACACATTGAGCTTGGGTTAGATTAGTTATTTGAATCGGAACAAAAGTGAGTTTGCAAAGCCATTTAAAAATAAATAAAAATAAAACGACAAAGTGCAAAATTAGTCTATTTCTGCTCGCTATATCTCTCCTACTCTTTCTCTTCTTCCCTCTACAGCTATGATATAAATAGTATTACTACTTGTTGGGATATTCCCTTTTGTTTTTTATGAACTATTCCAATCTTTTTTATTCTTTCCTTTACTATCTACGACTGTTAATATGCATAGAGAGAGAGAGAGAGGGGTGGAAGCCCAAGTGATAGATAGCGTATAAAATAAAGGCAAGGAGTTGATATACAATGAGAGTGGTAGATAGAAATGCGTCACTTGGTGAGTTAATTGCAAATCACGACTTATTAGAACAATTAAAATAAAAAGGTTTTTTTTCCCCCAAACATAATTCAATCCCAAAATATTTAATCATGTATTCTGTGATTAAAATATATAGATAAAAAACTTAGGGAGACAAACGCTGAATAACTCAGCTTATGTATGATAATATTCGGAAATCGGAATTCTTTTAATGCATAGGATTTGTAATAAGACTTCTTTCTTCTCTTTCACATGAAATCAGTGTGTATATATATATATATATATATATATATATATATATGGTGGCTGTCTATTCGATTTCGAATATGACCACTTTTGGTGTATCGATGTGATATCAGTGTGAAGGTTTCCAGTAAGAGGCGCCGATGTGGCTCTTCAAGCCTGCCAGACTTTTACAGACCCTACTACAGATGGGGCAGGTATTGTGATGATCTGAGGGGATGCCATAAATGAAACCACCTCTTGTCTGTGCTTGATTTCGCAAAACATGCACTCGTTGGTGATTCAACATACCTGCATGTGACATAGTTACCAAGTTGCATGCTTGGCATCTTAGGTGTTCCATGTTACCTCCATGTGCTGGAAGTCTCACGTCCCGCCTCTTCCTCGCTGCTCTCTTCTGCTGCTGGTGTTTCATCCTATTCTTTTCAAAAAGCTTGCTGCCTTCAAAAGGCGCTTTCCTCTACCTTGACCTATCTGCAGCAACCCTTTCCCATCCACCAACATCAATTCCAAAGCATCTCAAATCCTCTTTGAAACAATCTTTGAATCGCTTACGAGGTTTATGCTGTGAGCGAGTTGGTTCCCCATAGATCACCTGCTTGGGCAGTCTGTCATCAGTAAGATGAATAAGATGACCAGCCCAACGAAGTCTGCATTTCCTTATACGAGACTCGATGCTTGGAACAGCGGCTCGTTTAAACACTTTGGTGTCAGGGGTAATATATGTCAGTACATATATATATATATATATATATATATATATATATATATATATATATTATTTAAAGAAAGAAAGATGAAGATAAAAAATTGTATAAAATTACATATAGTTACATACAATACAAATTTTATTACATCGAAAGTTCAGATGCAAGGAGTTACATTAATCCTTAAACCATGGTTTTTCAAAGATAAAACTCTTCTCGTCAGAGGATAAAATCTGGTAGTATGGTTTAAGGATTAATGTAACTCCTTGCATCTGAACTTTCGATGTAATAAAATTTGTATTAATTTATGTAACTTTATGCAATTTTGTACAATTTTTTATCTTCATCTTTCTTTCTTTAAAATTGATTGCTCTACTCAACGTATTGAGCTTTATTTTATCGAGATAGATCACTCTACGATATTTCACTTATCTTTAATTCTATTATCATTAGTATATATATATATATATATATATATGTATATATATATATATATATATATATATATATATATATATACATATATATATATATAACACCACTCTCACCATCTCTCACTGTATGTTGACTCTTCCTCACTCAATATCTGTCACTCTAACATTCACCTCTCTCTCTCTCATATATATATATATATATATATATATATATATATATATATATATATATATATATGTATATATGTATATATGTATATATGTATATATGTATATATATGTATATATATATATATATATATATATATATATATATATATATATTAATTTAAATTTAGAGATAATAAAGATGAAATATAAAAATATACAGAGTTATAAAAACCTGTATACATTTATATTTTTTTATCTTTTAAAATTTGTGCTAAGAAGTAATATGATTTTACTGTTTTATCCCTATGTTCTCCTCTGATGATAAAAGCATACATTTTTGAAAATCCATGAATTAAGGAAAAAAAAGGTTATTTATATATCCATTGTTTGAACTATTTTACGATTTAATAAATATTGTACTTTTTCAAATTTTTATTCTAATCACTCATTTCCTTATATATATATATATATATATATATATATATATATATATATATATAAAATAAAATAAAATAAAATTGTTTCCAAATCTTCACTCTTTCTGAAGACGTTCGATAATATGAATGAAACCGGTCAAATCTCTTGTTTTTTGTTTTTCTCCTGCATTCTAACATGTTTTCCGTTTGTCTTTTTTCAAACATATATATATAAACTTTGAAATTTTAGAATCAGTTAACATGACGCGAGATTTAGTTAAACAAATGAAATATTTATTAAATCATTTTTATTTATCTATTTATTTTTAAAATTTCTAAGCTGTAGTAAAATTGAAATCTCATTATATATATATATATATATATATATATATATATATATATATATATATATATATAATGTCTCGGAAGTTTCTCAACCATTACAACTATATGAAAAAAAATAAAAAATAAAAAAATAAAAACTTTTAGTCCCAAGTCGTTCAGTGGAAAATCACTCATGTAAGTCAATTTATTTTTTACAGTTATTATATTAGTTTGCTTCTAACATTATTTAAGGGATCATCAGTTGTTTACTATGAAAAACTGTTTCGAGAATATATATACATTACAGTGTGATACTCCGACTCTGTCGTCGAGTTCTATCGAATGTCTTTGTTTACACTCGCCGCTTAATCTCTCTTTTATCACGTGACAATCTCCCGTGGCCAAAGGGACTAAGTGAACACTTACAGATTCGTTTCTAAGACTTCTTCCATGGCGAGCTGGATTTTACCCACTTTAAAAACCTACCTTGTGTCTAACTTTGCCCTCGTGGGGAGGCAAGTAAATAGAAACAACGAGGATGAGAATAGTAATCCAAATAGTTTTAAAAAATCATCATCTAAAAAATTCCGACGCACCAAACATTTTTGTGTTTCGCCTTTCATTGTATTGTTTAATTTGTTCTCAATTGTGTATCGTCACTATCAGGCCCCATCACATTTCATAGCATGAGTTTCTAGTGATGCTATGGCATTTTTCCAGCGGTTGGCAAATTGTTATTAGCTTTCGGCTTCGATTAATTCTTAGAGGTAGATTCGACGAAACAAAAGACATGACATCGTTTTTTGTTTATGTTGTTTTTGTTTTTTTGTTTTGGGGGGTTGTTGAGGGTTTTTTCTTTTTTGTATTTGTTTTTGTTGCTTTTTTCGATAAGTGTATTCGACCCTGCCAAGCACGGATGACTGTGAGTCTTGCTTGTGTGTCGACAGAAGAATCGAATTTGCGTTGGGTGAAAATTTACTAATTGAAAAAAAAGGAAACTAATAAACAAACATTTTTAAAAAGGAATAAAGAAAAGGTAAATTTACCTTAAAAAGCTATTATATCTATTGTATCTAACCCTAACCCGGCGTTGCCCGGTAATGTTTTTACTTGCAATTTTAGTACTGATACAGAATCCGACCCAATTTCTGCCAAATTTGTGTCGGCATCTTCCGGCAGTTTACGTAAGCTGCTGAAAAAAGCCAACGCGAAGACTGGCAGACGATAAAACAAAAACGTTGCTGCGTCTTTTCAAGAAAACTTTCAAGTAAATACAGACGGAGAAAACTAAAAATAAACAACTGGCCAAACTGTTTTTTATATATAAAACGAACAAAACAGCCAAATAATTGTTAATAATCAATTTTTATTTTTTAAGAAAAGTTTCCAATAATGATTTTTTTTTTTGGTCAGGAAAATAAACAGTCAACTGGTCAAAAGTCTGTTTTTTTTTTGTTTTAACCTTTTTATATTTTCGCAGAACCAAACATAGGTAAACATCTGCTATTAAGCATTTTTTAAAAATTAAGTTTCAAATAAGTATTTTTTTTAAATTAAGTTTCAAATAAGTATTTTTAAAAAATTAAGTTTCAAATAAGTATTTTTTTTAAATTAAGTTTCAAATAAGTATTTTAAAAAATTAAGTTTCAAATAAGCATTTTTTTTAAATTAAGTTTCAAATAAGCATTTTTTAAAAAGTAAGTTTCAAATAAGCATTTTTTTAAAATTAAGTTTCAAATAAGTATTTTTTTTAAAATGAAGTTTCAAATAAGCATTTTTTTAAAATTAAGTTTCAAATAAGTATTTTTTTTTAAATGAAGTTTCAAATAAGCATTTTTTTAAAATTAAGTTTCAAATAAGTATTTTTTTTTAATTAAGTTTCAAATAAGCATTTTTTTAAAAATTAAGTTTCAAATAAGTATTTTTTTAAAATTAAGTTTAAAATAAGTATTTTTAAAAATTAAGTTTCAAATAAGCATTTTTTTAAAATTAAGTTTCAAATAAGCATTTTTTAAAAAGTAAGTTTCAAATAAGCATTTTTTTAAAATTAAGTTTCAAATAAGTATTTTTTTTTAAATGAAGTTTCAAATAAGCATTTTTTTTAAATTAAGTTTCAAATAAGTATTTTTTTTTAATTAAGTTTCAAATAAGCATTTTTTTTCAAATTAAGTTTCAAATAAGTATTTTTTTAGGAAAAAAAAACTAGTCAATTTGTCCAAACTGTTTTTTTTGTTGTTTTTTAAAAACTTTTTCAGCAGCTTACGTAACCTACCCGAAAGAGAAATTAGGTCCGATTCTGTATCAGTACCGCAATTTTGATTTCAGACAAAGCCGTCTTTCCCCCGAAAATATTATTATTTTTGTTCCAAAGGGAAGTAACTATGTATGAACTTTTAGATCTTATGTAGACTATTTCTCAAATTTACCACAAGCAACACCAAATTTGTTAGCAATCTTCGTTATATATATTGGTAACATGTCATTTTTAAGATGCTGTCCATATGAAAATAATACCGAGATGGCCAAAGTATTTTCTGGAAGGAGTTGGATCGAATTACGTTTTCTTGTTTTTAACAATATGCTGCAATGATGCACCAAAAGAAGTGACTAACCAGAATCAAATATTGATTTTGTAGGAAGAAAGCTATCGATGACAAAAATTCGATAAAGAGACTGACTTTACTTTGTATATTAGAAGTTATTAGCTGAAGAACCCGTCTACAATAGGTGTCTAAAAATGCTCCAGAATTTTAAATACACCGAAACGAGCACAAGAGGCATGCTGGCCTTGTTCCAGAGTTACTAGCGCAGGTGCGAAATAAAAAGTAAAACAATAGGAGAGTGACCTTTAAAACAGCATACAGACATGTAGGTCACAGTGTAAAGTGAGTATTGCGGATATTTAAAAGATCAAACCCTTACCCAGATGGGCATTCAAGAGAAAAAGAAGATCACATTTCAAGTAAAAATATATTTCAAGAGAAAAAGAAGATCACATTTCAAGTAAAAATATATTTCAAGAGAAAAAGAAGATCACATTTCAAGTAAAAATATATTTCAAGAGAAAAAGAAGATCACATTTCAAGTAAAAATATATTTCAAGAGAAAAAGAAGATCACATTTCAAGTAAAAATATATTTCAAGAGAAAAAGAAGATCACATTTCAAGTAAAAATATATTTCAAGAGAAAAAGAAGATCACATTTCAAGTAAAAATATATTAAAATATTGAAATTCTGACGAGGAAGTATATCTTCGAAAATTAAATTGAAAAAAAAAACTTAATAAAACTAAAATACACTGTATGGCGTTCTAATTGCTCATCATTATTTTTAATAATTCATATTAGCATATAAACAATGCTTTCTAAACCAAGAACAACATTTATTATATATATATATATATATATATATATATATATATATATATATATATAAATAAATGTTTTGAGGTACAAAATTTATAGATAACTTTAAAAAAAATACGCGGAAATCTCTCTAAGGCCCTTTCGACTATCATCTCATCAGGAGAAAATCGATAGTTTTAATTAATAATAACTTCGAAAGAAAGAGCAAATGGGGAAATTGAGTGTGCCAAAATTAACGTTGAAGCGATTAAAATTCAATTTAATTATTTCGTTAAAAGTCGATTAAAAGGCACTACGTTAGGGGATAAAAAAAAAAAAAAAAAAAAAATTGGGAAGGAGTTCAAAGTTCCCCAAAGAGATTCAGCGATCTTACAAATTCCTTCTGCCGGCACAAGGAAGGTTTTCGCATAGCAATAGAGACAGATTCCAATATTTTCAAAATTGCTATTGCTATGCGAAAACCTTCCTTGTGCCGGCAGAAGGAATTTGTAAGATCGCTGAATCTCTTTGGGGAACTTTGAACTCCTTCCCAATTTTTTTTTTTTATTTTTATTTTTTTTATCCCCTAACGTAGTGCCTTTTAATCGACTTTTAACAAAATAATTAAATTGAATTTTAATCGCTTCAACGTTAATTTTGGCACACTCAATTTCCCCATTTGCTCTTTCTTTCGAAGTTATTATTAATTAAAACTATCGATTTTCTCCTGATGAGATGATAGTCGAAAGGGCCTTAGAGAGATTTCCGCGTATTTTTTTTTAAGTTATATATATATATATATATATATATATATAAAATTATTAATGACAATATATGTATTAGCATATACTATCAGTGTCCTTTCACTTTGCAGTCTCCTGAAAGGATTCAGCTCGACGATTGTCAATAAGTGACAAAAAAGCAAATATAAGTCAGGTTCATATTATATTCCAATAACCATGTTTTTATTTTATTTTTTTATTTTTATTTTTTCACATTTCCAAAAAAACATAACATTTCTGTGAGATATATTTTTTTACGGTCCGTTTCATTTGTCTTGTACCAAACAACATTTTTATGTCAATATCATCTCTGCAAAATTACAAAATCATCAGAAAAATTCACAAAGAGTAAGTATATATATATATATATAACTTCTTTTTTTAAGTAAAAAACGATAATCTTTTCTTCTTTAAAATAAACTTTTATTTACCTTAAAGATATGAGCAAGCTTTCGACCTCAATCGATCTTTTCTGAAGCGATTTATTTAAAAAAAAATCATTTTTTATTTTTGTGTCTCGGTTATAGTAGTCCGTTCAGATGTTAGTCGGGCGATGTGAAAATCTTTATTGTTGTCGTACGTTTTTTAAAATAATTAATTTAGAAATAAATATATTAAAGAATATCGTACTAAAGCTGTAAAAATGTATTTAAAGAATTCAGGTGTTCCTATTTGCTTGTCTCCCCACGAGAGCAAAGTTAGACACGGTTTTTAATGTGAGAAAAATTCTGCTCCCCCAAAAATGGGCACTCTTAGTTGTGACAAAAATAAAAACTGCCTCAGTCTAGATGGATTTCTTCTTCACTGACTGAGATGAGATGAAAAGATGAAGTTAGAACAGTTACTACATTTTGATCCTAGTCATAAGGGCAAGGTTTGAAATATTTATTTACCTTCTCTACAGGAATTTAGATGCAAGGTCAGGTACAAACATTGGGTACACTGGTGGTACTGGTAAGTTGAGAGAAAATAACCAGTTTGTGTGCAAGAAGTGTAAGACAATGAAGATGGATGAGAACTCAGATGTGGAGAAAGTGTATCTGGATGGCGAAGCTATTGAGGTTGTCCAGAAGTTTTGTTACCTTGGTGATACCATTGGAGCACAGCAGGTACTCATGTGATTGCAAGAGTTAGCAGTGGATGGAGTAAGTTCAGGCAACTTCTGCCATAACTAACCAGCAGAGCGTTACCACTGTCAACCAAGGGAAGAGTGTATCAGGCATGTGTACGCAGTGTGATGATGTATGGAAGTGAAACTTGACTAGTGAGGATTGAGGACATGCGTTGCATGGAGAGAAATGAAATGAGAATGATAAGATAGAGGTGAAATGTGAGTTTTAAAGACAGGCTTAGATCTGATGACCCCAGAGGAAGATTAAATCTGTACAGTATAGGGAGATGTGTGCAGAAGAATAGACTTCGATGGTATGGACACGTTGAAAGAATGGATAGGAGTTCTTGGGTTAGTAGATGTAGAACAGTTGCGGTAGCAGGTCCAGTTCGCAGGGGAAGCCAAGGAAAACATGGGAGGAAGTGATAAAAATGAACCTGAGAGAAAGAGGTATAAATAAAGACTTGGTCAGAGATAAGTTTGGAAGTGAATTTCTTAAAGCCGTCCAATGCATGCCAGCATGTTAAAATGGACGTTAAACCGATGATGATGAAGAGGCGGGGGGGGGAGGATCTTGCTGTTGTGTGTCATTTTAAAATACCGAAATAAGTATGAATGCAGTTGCGTCTGTAAAATTATTTTGGAAATATTTGTTTAAAAAATTAGCGTGAATGAAAGAAAGAAAAAAAAAAGTAATAAATTTTAAAATTGCAAAAATAAATAAATAAATAAGCTTTCTTTATTTTCGTTTATGTTTAAAATTTTGTTATTTTTTTATTTATTTATTTTTGCAATTTTAAAATTTATTACTTTTAAAAATAACATTTAAAAAAATCACAGGAGAAATCATTTTTGCGAACAAATTATAAAATTTTTATTTAATTTCCTCGTTTTTTTTTTGTTTTTTTTGGGTTTTTTTAAGAAATGGAAAAAATAAAATAAAATAAAACATCACATCTTTTATTTACAGTTATAAAAATTAAATTTAAAAATAGAAAAAAAAAGAACTAAATTAAAATTCTTCAAAATTGTTTAGTTCTTTGGTCTATATTGAAGTTTCTGGTTTTATGTTTTCTTCGTTTTATTCCATTTATTTTTACATGTGATTTTATTTTTTTATTTTTTTTATTTTTCCTTTTCGTTGTACAAGACAAAATACAGGAAGTGAAGAATCCTCTTTGGATTCGCACAATGCCAAGAGAAGCAAGAATCAATGAGAAAGCCAAGCTAATTTCCTGACTTCTTCATAAAACAGTTGTTAGTCGCTTCAAAGACGACGCTCCATCAATTCTACGTCTCCCTCGTAAACAACAACGTAAAAAAAAAATTTAAAAAAAAAAAAAAAAAAAAAAAACGCAAAGCATAAATAAAAATGCAGAGAAACCGGTTGAAGAGCGCACAGACAATAAACCTGCGCTTCCTGCACTCGATAATGGAATCAAATTGTGTCATATTGTGTAAATGAAGAACAACTAGCTGTTACAGTCAAACAGCAGCTTACCTCAGATCTTATGTGAAAAAAAATGTAGACATTCCGAGACAAAATTCGATAAGTGAAAACAGCGATACTATCAAATGTTTAGAAGACAATATCACCCGACAAGAACAAGGCAGTTTAAGAGTATTGATTTACTCCTCTCCAGGAGTTAGGCACAAGGCCAGTTTTTATCTTACTCCCACAAGTAAGATGTGACCCAAGGTCGGGTCGGGAAAGTGGGGTTTAAAAATTGCCTGGGCAGCCCCATCGGCATTCCCCGGTAGGGGCGCCTCAGACAGTAAGCAATAAACTTACTCCTCCCCAAAGAGGGGAGGCAAAGCCTGGAAAAGTGGACCTTCTAGAACTGCACAGGACAGACCCATAGACCGGCGTAAATCAAGCCCCGAAGGCCAAGACAATACCAGTCTATGGGGTGCAGTATCCATCGGAACAGATACTACACTTTGATCTTAGAAAGTAGACATTGTAGGTGATAATACCAATGTTAAATGCAGAGAATACAATATCCGAAAACAAGAGCCATAAAAGTAGTTGTTGATGGACAGAAGTCTAAAGCACATAGTATCAATGGCAGCGTGCCTCAGGGATTCATTTGAAGTCCAACCATATTCCTAATCTTCATAAATGATCTTCCAAATCATATTCAGAGATCATTCGTTGACATCTATGCAGACGTCACAATTGTCTATGGCAGCACTTCGAGGAGCATTGATGATCAACACTTTGCTGATTCTCGCTCTGCTGATCTGAAGTACGAGGTATAATGGAAGAAACAAGTGGCTTGTTACTTTTAACACATCTAAAACCAAGCTTCTCTCCTTTCACCACCCTGGTACTACCAGCTCAGGCTGTCTGAAAATATCGACTTCCTGACCCAAAATGCACCAAACATTGATGTTTTATTGTTTTTTTTTCTCTTTGCAAAACTCAATTATGTTCTGCAAAATCTAAATAAAAAAAAACAACAATTTCCCCCCCCCCCTCTCTCCGTCCCTCCCTTCACCCTTTATCTCAATCAAACACCATGAATAAATACTTGAACATATAAAGAACTTGAAGCATAAAAACTTTCACCAAAATGACCGGATTCAGCATTAAATAACCCGAGGAGGGTTGATATGCCGTAAAACAAAACAACCAAGCCAAACACGATGAATAAATACTTGAAGATATAAAGAACTTGAGGCATAAAAACTTTTGTCAAAATGACCGGATTCGGCATTAAATAACATGAAAAGGGCTGATATGCCGTAAAAAAACAAAAACAAACCGAACGTTTCACCACCAACGATCGGATCCTTGTTTTGCTCCAGTTGAATTGAATGTATCTCTATTTGAGGAAGCCCCTTTGTTTTGATAAGCTCCTAGGACTGACTTTCACTCCACGTCTATAACGGAAGACGTATATTCAATCTGTTGCTTCGGTTGCTGGAAAAATGGACCTGATTCTAGATGCAATACTTTACTTGTATCAGAGTCAGATACGTCCTAAAATAAAGTACTGCTGCCACATCTGGAGAGGTGCCACTCCGAGTACATAATTTTTACATATTTTTTACATAATTTTTTACATAATTTTTACATAATTTTTACATAATTCTTCTGAACATTTTATATTGTTGCCTTTGTTATTTAAACAAACTAACAAATCTTCAGATGTCCTGCTGGCTCGGCAGGCCGAGAGAAGGCCTGAAGCATTCCCTCAAATAATAGCAATGAAAAGGTGCTTGCCAAGCCAAGTCAGCTACGATGATCCCCAGTGTGATGCGAAATTGATAGGCCTAGATCAGGGGCGGGCAACCTTTTCAGAGTGAGGGCCAGATGAGACTTTTGGAAGGAGATCGCAGGCTGGAGTGAAAAACGAAATCTCAGAATTACTATATTTTGTTTACATGAATAAATTGTACAAAAATTGCATTGAACACTCTACAAATCTGATATTTTTTCTCAAGAGACTTCTGTATGTGATGTTATAAAAGGCGCCGACGAAGAGCCATTTTGAAATCATAAAAAATAATGACAGGGGAAGTAGCAAGTTGATCCAGCATTCATTTTGACACACTTCACATAGGTTCTATGTTTCATGCCCTTTCCTCGTCTCTCGTTTCATCTTCGCCTTGCTCTTTCTTTTTTCAAGGATCTGAAATTAATAGTTAAAGAAAAATAAAATGTGTATGCATCATCGCTCGCTGATATTCATACATTTTTATCCCACTGTAAATCTTAATTAAAACCTACTTTTACATCTATGTCACAAAAGGATATGAGTTTTACTGGGATGTCCGTGGGCCGGATTGCCTAGCAGGGTGGCGGGCCGGACGCTAAGTCTTCGCGGACTGGATGTGTCCCGCGGGTCGGAGGTTGCCCGCCTCTGGCCTAGATGGTTGAGAAAAACCTGCGTAACAGAAAAAAAATGCTCCACTCATCTCTACAGCAATTGGTTGGAACACAAATCTGTTGAGGACTGCTGTATTTTGATCGCTTGCAGCCCTCCGTTGATGCTGTCGCATGGCCAGTGTTTGTCACATCTTCCGTTATTGATGATGGCTCAAATGTGTCGACACAAGTGACATTCTATATTAACGGCTTGTCATTTGAGAAGGGAAACACTGTCAAGCCGTCGGGCCGTTTGCCATCTCAACTGTTGAGGCTAACCGGTTCAAGGATCGACAGGAAGCCAGAATGCTGTGTCTATAGAAATCTATTGCCACTCTTCCTGCATTTGGGATAATATTTGAATTCAGTGCTTTCAGGTGAATTTGCGTTTAGAAATATTTAATGGCAAAAATGTTCTAGATCAGTAGTCGCTAACTGGTGATCCATGCAACATTTTTGATGGTCCGGAGAGAAATTTGGACATTATTTCAAATTTTATGAAACTTCAGATTCAAAAAGTGAAGAGTAACAAAACGTATATATGTTCAAGACTTTATGTTATCTCGAAATAAACACAAGTATTCAAATCTTTTTCTTTTATGTTCTAACTGGTCACCACTTATCAAGGCCAAAAGGCCACTCGAGGATAAGGGTTAATGAGTTTGTTAGGTGGATGGTGAGACAAACCCCTTGAGCATGGTTGAAACTGGGCTGAATTTGATTATTTAAGAGGACGGCTCAACAAGAATTTGTTAACATTGGATTTGAAAATGACCATGTTGTAGTCAGCTGGAAATCAGCCCCAAGGTATTATGTTCCCACAGAAAAAACTTCGATCATGGAAGTTCCGTTTAGTTTTAGATACACAGAGGAATGTGTCATTATCCAGCCATAGTATAACCATAGTATAACCATAGTATAACCATAGTATAACCATAGTATAACCATAGTATAACCATAGTATAACCAAACATGATTTGCAAAGTTACGTTCAATACTTGTCGATACGAGATGGTTTACTCGTGTAATTTTCTACAAACATGGGTAAAAAGCTAGTATACAATTTCTGCTGCAATACATTGAGACCATAAAATCGTAAACCCAGAATCAGGAGAACCAAGCCCAATAGTTGAGGAGGATGCCGAACGGGTTGAAATTAATTTCTAGTCAATTTTCAATACATTGAATAATTGCTTTAATTTAGAAACTAAATTTTTGTTTCTAAATTCATATTAATGTTTCAGCAAATTTCAATTTCTACATTTAGTGGTCATGATATTCGAAAAGCTGATGACCGCTATTCTAGATAACAAGATGAATATCTTTTCTCAAAGTTTCAAAGACGTCTCTGATTATTCTCATATTGCAGCACAAAGTAGCTTTACGTAGAATTCCTCTTGGATACCATTTCTCTTGGATTTAGTGCTTTTTGAAGAATCACTCCATTTCAGTTAGTGACATTTTAATTTCTGTCTTGCACCTGGATTCTCCATTATTATTTTCTATCGCACCAGCCATCGGGGGGGGGGGGAGGATTTATCGTCCCCCCCCCCCCCACTGCGCCCCTCAACGTTGGCAAAAGGGGGACTACTTCTCTTGATTACGCATTTCTCACGATGTTACGTGTTGGCTTTTATTTCGTTCTCTTCTTCAGGGTTCCCTTTCTTTTTTTTCTTTTCTTTGGATAATCTGACTAATGTTTCCAATCAATCCCAGAAACTGGACCATAAAAAAAAGAAGAAATCGATGAAGAACATCCATTATTTTTCTTCTGATGTTTCGGGGCCGCCAATAATCTTGAGAGAGGGTTAAGCCAACAAAAGTCTGTTACGGTTTTCGGCTTTTTACATTTATCCAACGGAATAAAAGAACTTAGCAAATTGTATTCATTTGTTTTTTGTGCTTCTACCACAAAGAAAATATTTGTGAACTATGGGAACATCTTCCTTCTCTACTCCTAGTATCTGTATTGTTAGCAGTGGGGGCTGTTCCCGTTCATGGCGCCTCTTGTTGATGGTCTAAATAAATTGTTCTTTTTTGGCTTGCATTATATTATTATTAATGTTGGATACATATATATATTGTATTTATTCTCCATGTATAAATGACAAAAAGTTTTTTCAATATATATATATATATATATATATATATATATATATATATTATGTTGTCAATTTCCTTACTTAAAAAAGCGCCAATCTGCGCATAACATCGCCATGACTACACTTATCCTAACGTCTTTAAGAACTTGACTTCTCTTTCTGCTCATATCGTGATTCGACCCCTCAGAGTTAATACCATCAAAATGAGGAGGAAGAAAAGAAGAAGAAAAAAACTATAAGACAGGCTTGCCTGACAAAGTTGTTCTACAATGAAAGCTTGCAAAAAAAAAAAAAAAATTCAATAAATGAATTTTTCATTTAAATTGCACGATTGTTGATTTTCAAAATATTTCACTTTAATATATATATAATCATAATTATAATTTCATGTATACACGTCTAATAATATTATATGGTGATATTATAAATTAAGTCTAGGTTTACAGTATTTACTTCAAAAGTGCTCAGTATATGAATAGAGCTTAATAGTAGTATGAAAATATATCTATGGCAGTTAAGCTACACAGAAGCGTCTATTTTTCGTCCCACAGCTTAATTGCCATGGATATATTTTAATACTATATATATATATATATATAAAATGTATATTTGGGCAGCATTTTTTCTTTAAGACATATTTCATTAAATATTACAGATGACATATTTTTATGTTGATCCTTTCTAGATGCCTGATTAATGTTTGGGTTTCAGGCTGGAACTGACAGATGAATTTGCCGTTCTCGTTGTGTACCTAAGTACTTTCAGTTCATTCCAGAACCATCTTCAGGGTGTGGGTGTATTTTAAAATGTTTAGTGATGGTTTAGGCGTATTAGTATCAAAACTCATAACTCTCGCTTCCCTTATTTTGTCTTGTTGTCCTCACATTCCATGAGCGATGTTTCTGACAAAGGGGGAAGAATTGCTGTTTTCTGGGTCAGAATCTATCCATTTAACACTTATCGTTGGCTAGTTTTTGACCTTGAAGTAGTATTTTTTATTTTTAGCTCCTTACATCAAGTGGCTTCATGCCTTGCCTGGAGCGATTTTCATAAGAAAAAAAAAGCATTGTAGGATGTTTTCACTCTTATTGAAATTAATTTTATAATTGCTGGCTTCTTAATTTTGATATGTACGGCTTCTAATAGCTGTAGTCTTAGTTTGTTATTTTCACATTCTATTATATTAGTATTGTCTACGAGAATTGTTCGAAGTTGAAAGCAGTAACAAGAGTTATTAGGTTTTAGATACTGGGCTAGAGTCAGATAGGTGCATCTTGAGACGTCTCGACAGATATTAAAAGCCCTGCATATCAAAACTAAAATCAGCGATGTGATCGCCTAATGAACATAGATGAAAAGCCAATGAAAATTAGCGGTGTATACCAGGAAGTGTATTTTACTAAATGAAATATCTGTCCGGATATAGTATGTAATCAATGAAATAGATTGGAATTTTAAGTTCTAATTTTTTAAATAACAGAGATCGATAATTGCTTAAATTGAATAGTTAGTTAAAATCAAATATTGATTTTGTATGGCAAAAGTTATCAATGACAAATTTCGAGGAGTAGAGTGGTTTCACTTTATTATATAGAAGTAATAGGTATATATATATATATATATATATATATATATATATATATATATATATATACATGAGTTTTTATAAAAAAAAATATATTTAGCTATACACTCTTGATAATCCCCAAAATTGTTTCAAATTGCAAGCTCAATGATGTTGTATTACAAGCTTCGGAGCATATATAATTTTAGTTATATTCCAATGACCAAATAAAAAATTTGTCCATTACCATGATTTTTATTTATTTATTTTTCTCAATTTCCTCATTTTACGACTGATGAATTCATTTCTTCTGTTCTGGATTAATATGTATTTTTTATTACTATTACATGAACAATTTCTCTGATGATCAGCGATGTTAAAATAAAAACTATATATTTTTCTTGACTAAGGTGTGAAACACGCGTAAGATATGAAAAAAATTAAAAAAAATGGAAAAAATAATCATAAATTTTGTTTGTAAAATGAAGGAAAAAATACAGGTATTCGTCGATATCATAAAATGAGAAAATTATGGTTATGGATTTATTTTTTTCCTTTGGTCATTGGAATATAACTAAATAGTGTATATATATATATATATATATATATATATGTATATATATATATTTCGTTGTATAGGATAAGCTCCTAAACTAATGAATTGATCATTTTGAATTATGGAATATATATTCGTGGCAACAAGGTGAATAACATGGGCACATGATTTTTTTTTTGTAAATTTTAACAATTAGGGTGTGCATGCATATGAAGTTAGGTAGGTGTATATGTTTATATATTTCTATGTATTAGATTCACTCCTAAACTAATTAACCGATCATTATGAATTTTGGAACACAGCTGCTAGGCACAAGGCTGGTTAATGCGGGCTATATTTAGTTTAATTTAGTTTTATTCAAAGGAGCAAAGAGGGGGTGGAAGCCTTTTGTGAAAATTCTGATACCTTTGATTTTTGTGAAATTTTAACAATAGGTATTAGACATCAATTATAAATAATCCCCTCAATTTCAGTTTCTTTGGAGAATTTTAAAAGGATTTTAGGGGGCATAATATGATCTTCCATTTGAATATTCAAATATTTCAGATTTGCATTGAATTTGATCCAGTCATTAGACACCAATTAAGCAAGATTCCCTGAATTAAGATCCCTTAAGCTTAAGCTTTAAATTTTAGAGATTTGCTAAAATCAAAATTATGTAATGAATTTTGATCAAAATTGGTTTAGTATCATTATATCTTGATTTTAATCTTCGTAAAGGGATATTAAAAGTGGTGCAAAACTGTTCTGTTCAGGAAATTAACTTTAACAATTCTGAGATGGCTATTCATCTAGTGTGCTAGTCTAACCGCACTTAAGAGCTGTGATACAGTGAAACAGTCCGTCTGTCTGGATGGCTATATATCAGTCCTCCCATGTTATTGCTATCGCTTGTTCCTATTTAGCATAATGCAAAACTCTTTGCAAATAAACAAATGGAGCACTGTCAAGTAGCGGTCAATGTTTATATAAAAACATTGTAGATATCATTTAACAATAACGCCCGCCCTGTGGTCTAGTGATTAGAGCTTGCTGACTATCAACTAGATAGTTGTAGGCTCGATCCCTGGCTTGGGTTAGATGCTAGTCTAGCTGCACTGAAGAGCTGTGATACAGTGAAATACTGCCTGTGGATGACTATATATATATATATATATATATATATATATATATATATATAAAACCAACCTTTCAAAATCGGAACAAAACCGAATTAAGACAACATATCTTGGGCATACAAAGTGCTCGATATCCTTTTGGATTGAGCTATATCAATACTAAATACACCCCCAAACAACCCAACAATCAGCAAAATCACACCCTTCACTGTTGAGGTCCCCAGATGCCGGGAGACTTTCTACTCTAATAGCTTCTTTATTTGAACTCCTATCCTTTGGAATTCCCTCCCGGCTCCCGGTTTCTCTGACTCTACCAACATGCAGAAATTTAAATGTAATGTAAGCAAACATCTTCCTGCACAACTCCCCACTTAGGATGCCCCTATAAATATGGCCCCTAATTTGCAGTAACCCCTTACGTCTCAATGGCAATGTGCCCCCTTGTTTCGGGTGACTAAAAGATATAAAAAAAACATTAATAATACATACTTAGCTCAACACATGACTGCAGTTTCACGGCATTACCAATCATCAGAAGTGTACTTGCATGGTCTCTAACTTTCGGCGTCAATCGATTAAGTATTTTGAAACATTGTATCTTTCCCATACACAGCACAAATATCTGATAGCCTTAACACCTTGATTAATTGCAAAAATTAAATGGCGCCAAAAATGTTCAGGTTTGTCCACTTGGCATTCAATTTTCATTATTTGAACAGAGACAAAAAAATCAATAAAATTGAAAAATCAAAACACACAACATTGTAAATCGAGACATTCTCTGAAAAAATAGCATCAATCATTTTTGAAGTTGAAAACAAAAAAAAAACTAACGAATTTTTCTTCTACCAAATATTTTGAACTTGAAACAAATTTAGAAGTTGAACAGAGTCTCAAATAGTTCAATGTAATTTCATCTCCATTAGCATAAAAATAACACACCCAGAAATTAATAATAGAAACACAACACAGCACACCCACCCTAACCCTAACCCTAACCCTAACCCATATATTTACTAGAAGAATACCTGTCTCAGGACGGATAAAATTAATTCCCCTGGACAGTTTTACACTAGTTTTATGCCCCTTTACAAATATTAAAAGCTGAAGAGCCGTTGCTCAAAACGACAGGATACTACAAAATGGGCGATTGGGAATGCATCAGAGACGCCCCTTTTCTCTCCCTGTGATCATTGCGCAAATGTGGTAACTGAATGGGTCGAACCAGCCATTGAAGCGTGTGTCCCCACGCGGAAATTCTATAGCAAGCCTCACTTTCCGCAAGGTTCGCTTCAACCTGTGCAGCTTCTATTGCGCACAGGCAGCAAGCATCTCGCCGTTTCAACTAGAAATAGACAAAAATTCACAGCGTCAAGAAATCATTATAAAAGTGTCATAGCCGCAGCAAAGAGTAGCTATACAGAGATGACCAGAAAACGCATTGAGTCGCATAAATTAGGAACTCACGATTTCTTGAACAGCTTTTAGAAATTAACTTCATGCCAGCCTGTAAAACGGGCGTTCAACCGAATATGATGATGACGATACAATTACTAGTGTTGCTATTTTTCTCAACCTCTGTATTAAAATATGGAAGCACAAAACGGTTACTATTTTAACATTTTGATGCAGAAATCATTGAAAATAACGTTCATGAAGCGCCTTAATGTACAAAATAGTGAGTGGTTTGCTCCAATCTTGGCCTTTTGGCTAAGATCAAAGTGTAGTATCTGTTCCGATGGAAACTGCACCCCATAGACTGGTATTGTCTTGGCCTTCGGGGCTTGATTTACGCAGGTCTATGGGTCTGTCTTGTGCAGTTGTAGGAGGTCCACCCTCCCAGGCTTCGCCTCCCCTCTTTGAGGAGGAGTAAGTTTATTGCTTACTGCCTGAGGCTCTCCTACCGGGGAATGCCGACGGGGCTGCCCAGGCAATTTTTAATGGCCAGAGTGCTCACCTCTCGGGCGCTGGATTTTCAAACCCCACTTTCCCGACCCGACCTTGGGTCACATCTTACTTGTGGGAGTAAGATAAAACTGGCCTTGTACCTAACTCCTGGAGAGGAGGTAAATAAATACTCTAGTATAATCTTGATTAAATTCATTTTAGTCTTTGAAAATTATAAGAATCTTTTCGTTTTTTATCCAATTTGTGGATGACCTGTTCATTTTTAGTGGATTATCCCTCGATTAGGAAAACGAGTTTTCTCTTGAAGAATTCATTTCAAAGCTAAGTATTGCTGTTCACTGATCTCTTTGAGTGACTATAAATCCACTGGCAGATTAGAACTGTCTGATCCAATTTTAAAATCTTTCGGTTGATTCGGCCGAGTGGAAACTTTGAACCGACTTTTCTTGGAGAATAAAATTATATCCACTCAGCATTTTTTTGCCATCTTTTCATATCTATCTATCTATTTATCGATAATCATTTATATCCATTTATCAATATCTGTTTCTTTAGTTCTCTCGTGAGACATAGCTTACTTGCAATTTGTCTACTTATTTTGAAATGTTTGTATAGATCTATATCTCGATCTATTTGTATCTATAGACAAATCTCAGTTTACTGATGACTATAGATCTGTCTCGGTATGTCTGTGACAATAGGTCTGTATCGGTATGTCTGTGACAATAGGTCTGTATCGGTATGTCTGTGACTATAGGTCTGTCTCGGTATGTCTGGTGACTATAGGTCTGTCTCGGTATGTCTGGTGACTATAGGTCTGTCTTGGTATGTCTGTGACAATAGGTCTGTATCAGTATGTCTGTGATAATAGGTCTGTATCCGTATGTCTGTGACTATAGGTCTGTCTCGGTATGTTGGTGACTATAGGTCTGTCTCGGTATGTCTGTGACAATAGGTCTGTATCAGTATGTCTGTGATAATAGGTCTGTCTCGGTATGTCCGGTGACTATAGGTAGGTCTGTCTCGGTATGTCTGATGACTATAGGTCGTCTCGGTATGTTGATGACTATAGGTCTGTCTCGATATGTTGATGACTACAGGTGTCTGTCTTGGTATGTCGATATGTCGATATCTATAGGTCTGTCTCCGTATGTCGATACCTATAGGTCTGAAAAGGATTGATGTGCTGTAAAACAAAACAAATTATGTTTGATTTTATACATTTAAAAATGTCCATTTAATTTGCTTTACTTTCAGCAGCCTCGTAACTCTCGCTTTTCTTATTTCGTAACTTAGTCCTCACATTTCGTGAACGATGTTTCTGACAAAGGGGAAAGAATTGCTGTTTTCTGGACTCGAATCCGTCCATCTAACACTCTTCGTTGGCTAGTTTTTGACCTAAAAGTAGTATTAAAAAAATTTTTTTTTTTTAGCTCCTTACAGCAAGTGGCTTCATGCCTTGTCTGGAGCAATTTCCATGAAGAAGATGAAGAAAAAGAATCCACTAGATCCAAAACTTTTCTCCATAAAATCGTAACCAGCTATAAAAGATTTGGCTTTACGGTTTTAAATATGAGATGGGAAACAATATGTGCGTGGAAATCTGACTAAAGACAGAAGAAATGTGTGAGTGCTCGTGTCTGTGACTAATGCGATCTGTTCTCATATTGAGACAAGGAAATCTAAACATATAACCCTAACCCTAACCCTAACCCTAACATCTTACTAAAACTATCGTAACCTTTTATCTAAACAAGTCCAGTGCATTGAATCCCAGTAGAAATGGTTTAACAAGATTGACTTTCTGTTTAGGCAGATTGATAACGTTACGCTATTTGAAAGCGAGATTATCGAATTTTTGACATATGGTACACTGAGAAACGACCTCTTTGACAGCTTGTTTCGTTTTAAAATATCCCAAACCCTGGTAGACGGGTTTTGTTTGTGAAAGATGTAATACCAAGTTGCTGATGTCTGTAATGTTTGTTGATCAAAAGTTTAGTCAAGGCATATTCTCCAGCCAATACAGCAGGATTAATAAGTTTATAAGCATAAGTTGTATTTCTATTTATTCTATAATTTTTTTTTAGAATTAAAAATTGATTCAACAACAACAAATAATAGTTCATTAATAAAATGTCCTTTTATAAATGACAAAGGGGGAATAATTGCTGTTTTCTGGGTAGGAATCTATCCATCTAACACTTATCGTTGGTTAGTTTTTGACCTTGAAATAGCATTTTTTTAGCTCCTTTCATCAAGTGTCTTTATGCCTTGAGCGATTTCCATAAAAAAATATGCAAATATCAGGACGTTTCATTGGATGTCCTGCTAGCTTGGCAGGCCGAGAGCAGGCTCAAGGCATTTCCTCGAATAGTGGCAATGGAGAGGCTCTCGTGAAGTCAATTCATGATGGTCTATGGTGTGGCATGTTATTAATAGACCAAGGCTGTTGAGGAAGTCCCGTGTATCGGGGGCCAATCGCTCCACTCATCTCCATTGGTATTGGTTAGAACATCAATTTGTCTAGAAGACTGACATATTTTGTTCTTATTTTGCTTAAAAATAAATTCAAATATTTTAAAATTCAGGTGTTTTTTACCAGGAGTGGGTATTGAAGGTAAACAGTTTTTTACCAGGAGTGGGTATTGAAGGTAAACCAATTTTTTACCAGGAGTGGGTATTGAAGGTAAACCAATTTTTTACCAGGAGTGGGTATTGAAGGTAAACAATTTTTTTTCCAAGAGTGGGTATTGAAGGTAAACAATTTTTTACCAGGAGTGGGTATTGAAGGTAAACAATTTTTTTTCCAGGAGTGGGTATTGAAGGTAAACAATTTTTTACCAGGAGTGGGTATTGAAGGTAAACAATTTTTTTTGCAAAGCTTTGTTGTTGCATTACCTTAAACAAATATAGTTTTGCACAGTTGCAAGATTATGTGAGGGGGAGGTGTCATTGATCACCACCAGATGGCCTGTGATATTTTAGTTGACAGAAACAGCTGTTTGTTTTTCTGACACCTAAGTAGTTGGCTCATTGTTTACTTTTTTTTTTTTTTTCGTTTCTTTTTACCGGCTACTTTTTCAGCAGGCTGTTTACATGTAATCGCCTTAAAAAAAATAAAAATGCAAATCTCATTTTTTTGCATGTGAATTAGCAAAGCGTACAGAAATCTGGAGCTATCCCGCTGATTCACGGGGCCAACTTTTTTGATTGTATGGCTCAAAGATTCAAGTATAAGTCCGAGTACTGAGAAATATTATGATAAATGAAGATAGCTTCAACATGATTGGACCCCTCCCCAATTTGGATATCTGAGGCCATCGTCCTGCTGGTCCCTCCCCCTCTGCACGCTACAGTTTTACCATAATTTTTTTTTTAGCTTCATAACGGAATACCCAGAAATTATAGTGTGTTAGTTATGTTGAAGGTTTTCCTTTTCCCCAGTGGAACTCACTCACAACCTTAGAGTTCTCACTTTGGTGCCAAGACTACAATGTGCCAAATTTAGCTGAGGTGAAATTGGTAAATTTGAATTCAAGATTTTCTTGGTGCAATTCGAAAACTCTGTAAGTTAATGTAGGTTGCTGTGTAAAGAAGAAGCACCTGTCAGAAACTTCTAAACAGATTTCTTTATGCAGTCCAACATTTCAATATTTTTATAATGAATTCTATTATGAAAAACCCAACAGGCCATGAACATGGATATCATTGTTTTTGTCATCAATAAAAGCTCATTTATAATTGTAGCTAATTGAATTACTTTTTGCAGTTTTAAATTTATCAAACTTCAGAATCATGTCAAAATCGTTGGCGAAAAAGGCATGTTTTTTTTTTATTTATTTATTTTTATTCATTTATTTTTTCATTTAATTTTTATTTTTTTATTTTTATTTATCAATTTTTTAAAATTTATTTATTTATTTATTTTTATTCATTTATTTATTTATTTTTTAATTTAATTTTTTATTTTTTAAATTTTATTTATCAATTTTTAAAAATTTATTTATTTATTTATTAATTTTTATTCATTTATTTATTTATTTTTTAAATTTAATTTTTAATTTTTTTAATTTTTATTTATCAATTTAAAAAAATTTATTTATTTTTAATTTTTTAAATTTTTTTATCTACCTCCCACAGCGGTAAGATGTGACACAAGGTCGGGAAAGTCGGATTGAAAAGCCAGCGCCCAAGAGGAAGAGCACTCTGGCCTACAAAATCAATTGCCTGGGTAGCCCCGTCGGTATTCCCCGTTGGGAGCGCCTCGGGTGATTAGCAATAAATTAACCCCTTCTCAAAAGGTGAGAAGGCAAAGTCTGGGAGGGTGGACCTCCTATAACTGAACAGGACTATATCTCAGACCGGCGGCATCAAGGCCCGAAGGCTAAGACGGGACCGGTCTACAAGTTGTAGTATCCATTAGAACAGATACTACACTTTGATCGCGGCCAAAGACGAGAATGTGTTAAACCGGCCCATTTAGCATAATGGTAAGAGTGTTCACTAATGGACTAGGAGATCAGAGTTCAATCCTCAGTCGAGTTATATCAAATATTTAAAAAATGGTACTTGATGCCCCCTTGCTAAACATTCAGCATTATGAGAATCAAATGTAGAATTTGTAGAACGGAGTGACGCCCTCCCTTAAACTTTGGTGTCTTAGCCAAATGAAAAGGGAGCCTTTGAGTCGCCCTCAACTATGCTCAACCACTTTATTAAATTCCCAGGGGCAAGAACTCTCTAGATTTTTCTGCCACATACTTCCTTCCATAATGTCATATCCTTCAACGTGATCCTAATTCTAAACTTTTAACTTCTCAATAGAATATTCCATTCTCTTTCTTGATTTTTAGGGAAGTATTATCGACTTGACCGGCTCATTTAGCACATTGTCTGCCACCTGGCTGGGAGATTGGGGTTCAATCCTCGGGTGAGTCATACCAAAGTCTAAAAAAATGGTACCATATTTGTAAAGTAAACAATGAAAACAGAGCCGCTGGGTCGTACTTGACTAAAGTCGACCTACTGTACTTTATTATTATGAACTATATAGGTTAACCAATTTTTTAAATATATATGGGTTAACCAATTCTGAAAATATATATGGGTTAACCAATTCTGAAACTATATATGGGTTAACCAATTCTGAAACTATATATGGGTTAACCAATTCTGAAACAATATATGGGTTAACCAATTCTGAAAATATATATGGGTTAACCAATTCTGAAAATATATATGGGTTAACCAATTTTTAAAATATATATGGGTTAACCAATTCTGAAACTATATATCGGTTAACCAATTCTAAAACTATATATGGGTTAACCAATTCTGAAAATATATATAGGTTAACCAATTTTAAAAATATATATGGGTTAACCAATTCTGAAACTATATATCGGTTAACCAATTCTGAAACTATATATGGGTTAACCAATTCTGAAAATATATATGGGTTAACTTATTCTTAAAATATATATGGGTTAACCAATTTTGAAAATATATATAGGTTAACCAATTCTTAAAATATATATGGGTTAACTTATTCTTAAAATATATATGGGTTAACCAATTCTTAAAATATATATGGGTTAACTTATTCTGAAAATATATATGGGTTAACCAATTTTGAAAATATATATAGGTTAACCAATTCTTAAAATATATATGGGTTAACCAATTTTTAAAATATATATGGGTTAGCCAATTTAGAAAATATATAGGTGTTAACCAATTTTGAAAATATATATAGGTTTACCAATTTTTAAAATATATAGGTGTTAACCAATTTTTAAAATATATATAGGTTAACCAATTCTTAAAATATATATTGGTTAACCAATTTTAACAATATATATGGGTTAACTTATTCTGAAAATATATATGGGTTAACCAATTTTGAAAATATATATGGGTTAACCAATTCTTAAAATATATATGGGTTAACCAATTTTTAAAATATATATGGGTTAGCCAATTTAGAAAATATATATGGGTTAACCAATTTTGAAAATATATATAGGTTAACCAATTCTTAAAATATATATGGGTTAACTTACTCTTAAAATATATATGGGTTAACTTATTCTGAAAATATATATAGGTTAACCAATTCTTAAAATATATATGGGTTAACTTACTCTTAAAATATATATGGGTTAACTTATTCTGAAAATATATATGGGTTAACCAATTTTGAAAATATATATGGGTTAACCAATTTTGAAAATATATATGGGTAACCAATTTTGAAAATATATATGGGTTAACCAATTCTTAAAATATATATGGGTTAACTTATTCTTAAAATATATATGGGTTAACCAATTTTGAAAATATATATGAGTTAACAAATTTTGAAAATATATATGGGTTAGCCAATTTTGAAAATATATATGGGTTAACCATTTTTTAAAATATATATAGGTTAACCAATTCTTAAAATATATATGGGTTAACTTACTCTTAAAATATATATGGGTTAACTTATTCTGAAAATATATATAGGTTAACCAATTCTTAAAATATATATGGGTTAACTTACTCTTAAAATATATATGGGTTAACTTATTCTGAAAATATATATGGGTTAACCAATTTTGAAAATATATATGGGTTAACCAATTTTGAAAATATATATGGGTTAACCAATTTTGAAAATATATATGGGTTAACCAATTCTTAAAATATATATGGGTTAACTTATTCTTAAAATATATATGGGTTAACCAATTTTGAAAATATATATGGGTTAACAAATTTTGAAAATATATATGGGTTAACCAATTTTGAAAGTATATATAGGTTAACCAATTTTGAAAATATATATGGGTTAACCAATTTTTAAAATATATATGGGTTAACCAAGTCTGAAAATATATATGGGTTAACCAATTTTTAAAAATATATATGGGTTAATCAATTTTAAAAATATATATGGGTTAACCAATTCTGAAAATATATATAGGTTAACCAATTTTTAAAAATATATATGGGTTAACCAATTCTGAAAATATATATGGGTTAACCAATTTTTAAAATATATATGGGTTAACCAAGTCTGAAAATATATATGGGTTAACCAAGTCTGAAAATATATATGGGTTAACCAATTTTTAAAAATATATATGGGTTAATCAATTTTAAAAATATATATGGGTTAACTTATTCTGAAAATATATATATATATATCATTATAGCATCATAAACAAAATATGTAGACTAACATTCTAACCAATTTTTTAAATATATATGGGTTAACCAATTCTGAAAATATATATGGGTTAACCAATTTTTTAAAATATAGATGGGTTTATCAATTTTTAAAATATATATAGGTTAACCAATTTTTTTAAATATATATGGGTTAACCAATTCTGAAAAGTGAGGAGTAATTTTTAAAAAAAATTACATTGCTAATTATTTCTAAACGTGATGTCATATTTTCGAAAGTCCAAATGATAGGAAGATTTTAATTCAGATAAGTCCGCCTGAATTTCCAACAAATATCTTTTTAGGCTGACAAAATTTGGCTCACATTTAGGATTATTATTGTGCAATTCAAATTTGAAATTTTGTTTTAATAATGAAGAGAAATATCTAAGATTCTCTTTTTAATCAATTGATCATCTTCGAGTGCGCGATGCGAAATTAAACGTAATACGTAGCTTGTCGAAAACTTTTAATAATGACAGTTTGGCTTTCTTTTGAAAATTGTTTCTTTAGAGTTTAGTGCAGTTAGTTAAAAGCACCTAAATTAAAAATTAATTTGCTTGTCAAATTTATTTTTATAAAATATTTAAGCGACTTTCAATGTTTTTACAAGGATGATCTGAAATTATACTAGGATTGAAACAAAATAGACTATAACATCCATTTTCCTCCTACTCCACCGTTTTCTTTCTTTCTTTCTTTTCCTCCTACTCCCCCGTTTTCTTTCTTTTTCTTTTTCTCCTCCTACTCCCCCGTTTTCTTTCTTTCTTTCTTTTCCTCCTACTCCCACGTTTTCTTTTTCTTTTCTCCCTCTTACTCCCACGTTTTCTTTCTTTCTTCTTATCCTCCTACTCCCACGTTTTCTTTCTTTTTTTTTCCCCCTCTTACTCCAACGTTTTCTTTCTTTTTCTTTTTCTCCTCCTACTCCCCTGTTTTCTTTCTTTCTTTCTTTTCCTCCTACTCCAACGTTTTCTTTCTTTTTCTTTTTCTCCTCCTACTCCCCTGTTTTCTTTCTTTCTTCTTATCATCCTACTCCCACGTTTTCTTTCTTTTTCTTTTCTCCCTCTTACTCCCACGTTTTCTTTCTTTCTTCTTATCCTCCTACTCCCACGTTTTCTTTCTTTTTCTTTTTCCCCTCTTACTCCCACGTTTTCTTTCTTTCTTCTTATCCTCCTACTCCCACGTTTTCTTTCTTTTTCTTTTTCCCCTCTTACTCCCACGTTTTCTTTCTTTCTTCTTATCCTCCTACTCCCACGTTTTCTTTCTTTTTCTTTTTCTCCTCCTACTCCCACGGTTTGTTTCTTCTTTTCCTCCTACTCCCCCCCGCTTTCTTTCTTTCTTCCTTTCTACTTCTCCTCCTACTCCCCATGTTTTTTTTTCTTTCTTTTTCTCCTCCTTCTCCCACGTTTTCTTTCTTTCTTTTTCTCCTCCTACTCCCACGTTTTGTTTCTTTCTTCTTTTCCTCCTACTCCCCCCGCTTTAATTCTTTTCTTTCTTTTTCTCCTCCTACTCCCACGTTTTCTTTCTTCCTTTCTACTTATCTTCCTACTCTCACGCTTTCAACCTGGGATGAAGACACAGAAAAGCATCCTAAACAAAATATGTAGACTAACATTCTAATCTCTATTTATATAAGTTAGGTACGTGTATATGTGTATATATTTCTATGCATAAACGAATGAAGTGGTCATTAAAAATTTTGGAACACAGCTGCTAGGCGTAAGGGTGAGTAATGTGGGCTACTATATTTAGTTTTATGCAAACGGGATAAAGAGGAGATGGAAGCCATTTGTGAATATCCAGATACCTCCGATTTTTGTGCAATTTTAACAATAGGTCTTAAACATCAATTAATAAATATTCCCCAAACTTTCTGTTTCTTTGGAGTATTTTAAATGGATTTTAGGAGGATAATATGGGCACAACCTCCCATTTGAAAATTAAAATATTTCAGATTTGCATTGAATTTGATCCATAGTCATTACACACGAATTAAGCCAAATTCCCTGAATTTCAATTTCTTCTTAAGACGTCTTAAGCTTAAGCCTTAAATTCTTTGAAAATTTCTCGAATCAAAATCATTTAATGGATTTTTATTAAAATATGAATAATGATTCTAGACATTAGGTTTAGTAGCATTATATCTTGATTTTAGTCTGTGTAAGGGCACATGAAAGTGGTAAAAAACTGTTCTGTATGGGTAATTTTACCCATCTTGGAATGGGTAATCTTCTAGTTTATATATATATATATATATATATATATATATATATATATATATATATATATAAACTAAAATAAGTTTTCAATAGCTTCGCTAACAAAAGGCAAATACATAAATCTGTTCAGTTAGTGATTTCTGTCACATATTTGTCCATGTTGTTTGAAAACAAAATTTTAGTTTAGCTCGCTTTCTTTGATTTTAATATTTAGTCCTGATCAATTTTTGCTTTTCTTTTGGTAAGATTCAGAGGTAGTTGGAGGAAAACTTACTCAATATTTCTCAAGTCCTCCCACTTCATTCACATTAACCAAGAAAAAAAACATTATAATTTGGTATGCATTGGTTTGTCTTTCTTTTGCTACTGGTTTTCTGCTACACACGGAACTTCATAACTGCCAAAGTAATTCAACTATAACTACAAAAAACACCATTATTCCAATAATTATAGTCGATACTGTGATATCGTAGATTATGCTTGCGTGGTTGAAACGAAGGGCAAAGTAAAACAAAGAAAGAAACAAAGACAAAGAGATATGGTTGTGGCTTCAATCTGTGCTCTATTTAGTATACCCTAAAACTAACCCTAACTCTGTTTCCAATTACTGTTCAGGATCCCACATATTTCGAGAAAGGTATTTTGAGTGTCCTTGAATTGCGGTTTCGGTTTATGAGGTGGCCTCTTTTCTTCACAAAGTTCTCCATGAAAAAGCTATGTATATATATATATATGTATATACACACATGCTTGCATTAATAAACTTATGTTCTACTACAAGTATTCACACACACACACACACACACACACACACACACACACACACACTTTTCACCAGATTGTTTTGTGTCGTCCACTTGATAGGATTTCTTTTCTCATGTTGAATCAGCTTAATTTTTTCTCTTTTTTTCGCAGTGGCGCTGTTTCTGCCACTGTTGGCGCTTTGTCGTTGTCAATGGAACCTCCTTCTCGTTCTCCAAGACAAAAGCTGCAATTACCAAAAACAATTTCGAAAAAAAAAAAAAGGAAAGTAGAACGTGAATTCGTCACTGAAGCTGTTTACATGTTTGCCAATGTTTGCGAGAAACGGAGGAGGGAATGTAAGAAAAAAAAGTAATGGGATTTAATAAAACGGAAGGAAACCGATTTGGTGTCTTTAACACGTGCGAGTTTTAGAAGCATGACAATTCTTCGTGTCTTTCTTTTTCGTTCTCTTTCTCTTTTTTTATATTCCTTCTTCCTTTTCTTTTCTTTTCGTTCTTTTTCTCTTCTTTTTTCTTTTCTTTTACCTTTTATTGTTTTTCTTTTTTCTCTTCGTCCTTTTCTTTGGCCCTTCTTTATTTCTTCCCCATTTCTTTATTTCTTCCCCTTTCTTTCTCTTTTTGCTCCTGTTTCTTCCTTGCTTTGTTTTTTTTATCTTCTTTTTATTCACGTTCTTCCATTTTCTTTTATTTCTTTCTCTTTTCAACTTATTTCTTTCTTTTTGTGTTTCTTTTCATCTTTCTCCTCCTCACTTTCCTCATCTTCCTGTTTTCACTCTTCTTTCTCTCTCTTTCTCTTCTCTCCCTATGCTTCTCTCTCTCCCTCTCCCTTTCTCTCTAGTAATTCTTCTTTATGTTATTTGAGAATGTTCACTTTCATCTCTTTCTTAATCTCTCTCTTTCTTTCACTCTATTTCTAACAATGTAGAAAAGTATCGGTATTTTGCTTCTTAGTGAATCATGAACAAGCCTCAAATGAACTAAGAGGCGAAATATGTATTCTTCTCACATATATTTGATCTTTGTTTATTTCATTGCTCCACATATCTATACATCTCAGTCTGTTCACATCAATTTATATATTTCAGTCTTTTTATATAAATTTATATATTTCAGTCTTTTTACATCAATTTATATATTTTAGTCTTTTTACATCAATTTATATATTTCAGTCTTTTTATATAAATTTATATATTTCAGTCTTTTTACATCAATTTATATATTTTAGTCTTTTTACATCAATTTATATATTTCAGTCTTTTTATATAAATTTATATATTTCAGTCTTTTTACATCAATTTATATATTTCAGTCTTTTTACATCAATTTATACATCTCAGTCTTTTTACATCAATTTATCTATCTCAGTCTTTTTACATCAATTTATCTATCTCAGTCTTTTTACATCAATTTATATATTTCAGTCTTTTTACATCAATTTATATATTTCAGTCTTTTTACATCAATTTATATATGTCAGTCTTTTTACATCAATTTATATATTTCAGTCTTTTTACATCAATTTATATATTTCAGTCTTTTTACATCAATTTATCTATCTCAGTCTTTTTACATCAATTTATATATTTCAGTCTTTTTACATCAATTAATACATCTCAGTCTTTTTACATCAATTTATCTATCTCAGTCTTTTTACATCAATTTATATATTTCAGTCTTTTTACATCAATTTATACATCTCAGTCTTTTTACATCAATTTATATATTTCAGTCTTTTTACATCAATTTATATATGTCAGTCTTTTTACATCAATTTATCTATCTCAGTCTTTTTACATCAATTTATATATTTCAGTCTTTTTACATCAATTAATACATCTCAGTCTTTTTACATCAATTTATCTATCTCAGTCTTTTTACATCAATTAATACATCTCAGTCTTTTTACATCAATTTATACATCTCAGTCTTTTTACATCAATTTATCTATCTCAGTCTTTTTACATCTATATATAACGATGAAATTATTTATACGCCCACTAATATTCAATATGTTTACTCATTTCTTCGAATTAAACGCTTGTATGGTGGCAAGCTTTGTGATCTATTATCAAATATAAAAAATGCAATATAAAACTCTATTTTCATAATGGTAGATTTAATTTCACAAATATAACGAGAAAATTATACGAAAGATGAAAAGAGAAAATTATTCGAAGAAAAATCGTTTTATTCATGAAATTCTAACGAAATTTACATTTTTTATTTCATGTGCTAAGAATTCTAGTATATAGTCATTCAGTAGAATATTGTGGAAAGTTCTAGAACATCACGTGATCGAAAGTTCTAGAACATCACGTGATCAAAAGTTCTAGAACATCACGTGATCAAAAGTTCTAGAACATCACGTGATCGAAAGTTCTAGAACATCACCTGATCGAAAGTTCTAGAACATCACGTGATCGAAAGTTCTAGAACATCACCTGATCGAAAGTTCTAGAACATCACGTGATCGAAAGTTCTAGAACATCACGTGATCGAAAGTTCTAGAACATCACCTGATCGAAAGTTCTAGAACATCACGTGATCGAAAGTTCTAGAACATCACGTGATCGAAAGTTCTAGAACAGCACGTGATCAAAAGTTCTAGAACATCACGTGATCGAAAGTTCTAGAACATCACGTGATCGAAAGTTCTAGAACATCACCTGATCGAAAGTTCTAGAACATCACGTGATCGAAAGTTCTAGAACATCACCTGATCGAAAGTTCTAGAACATCACGTGATCGAAAGTTCTAGAACATCACGTGATCGAAAGTTCTAGAACATCACGTGATCGAAAGTTCTAGAACATCACCTGATCGAAAGTTCTAGAACATCACGTGATCGAAAGTTCTAGAACATCACGTGATCGAAAGTTCTAGAACAGCACGTGATCAAAAGTTCTAGAACATCACGTGATCGAAAGTTCTAGAACATCACGTGATCGAAAGTTCTAGAACATCACCTGATCGAAAGTTCTAGAACATCACGTGATCGAAAGTTCTAGAACATCACGTGATCGAAAGTTCTAGAACAGCACGTGATCGAAAGTTCTAGAACATCACGTGATCGAAAGTTCTAGAACATCACGTGATCGAAAGTTCTAGAACAGCACGTGATCGAAAGTTCTAGAACATCACCTGATCGAAAGTTCTAGAACATCACGTGATCGAAAGTTCTAGAACATCACCTGATCGAAAGTTCTAGAACATCACGTGATCGAAAGTTCTAGAACATCACGTGATCGAAAGTTCTAGAACATCACGTGATCGAAAGTTCTAGAACAGCACGTGATCGAAAGTTCTAGAACATCACGTGATCGAAAGTTCTAGAACATCACGTGATCGAAAGTTCTAGAACAGCACGTGATCGAAAGTTCTAGAACATCACCTGATCGAAAGTTCTAGAACATCACGTGATCGAAAGTTCTAGAACATCACGTGATCAAAAGTTCTAGAACATCACGTGATCGAAAGTTCTAGAACATCACGTGATCGAAAGTTCTAGAACATCACCTGATCGAAAGTTCTAGAACATCACGTGATCGAAAGTTCTAGAACATCACGTGATCGAAAGTTCTAGAACAGCACGTGATCGAAAGTTCTAGAACATCACGTGATCGAAAAGTGTCGGCATTTTTACTATCATCTTCAAGCAATCAGGTCGATAATTTTTCTCGGATGCTCCTCACCCGTTCCTTACAGGAATTTACTTGGCGCTCCACAAGGGCAAAATTAGACACAAGGTCATTTTTTATATGGGAAATATCCAGCTTCCCCAAAAAGGGGCATTCTGGATGGGAAAAAAAATAAAAAGTGCCCCAGTTAAGGACTTTTCATTCTCTGATCGAAGACAAAACAGATACTACATTTTGATCCTGTCCTGAAGGCAAGGGATGTTAGTCTTCCAGGAACTGTTACCTGAATCTTTGGTACTCTTATAGAGAACACACCACGTTTCCGTGACATTGCGCTGTCAATGTTCGGGCAGGTTTCGGAAGCGCCCGAGAGTTGACGAAACTATTAACCAATCAGGTTGCAGCAGGCATTAGACAATCAGGTTCCAAGCAGACGATAACTTTTGGAAGAAATTAATTTCTACAATCTGCACTGTGTTAAAAAAAAACTGAATTTCTACGATCTGTGTCAGTGTGTTGAATCTCCCAAAGGACGCATTGAGTTCTGTCAGCAACGGCCACTTCTAGCGAAAGACTAACCCTAAACCCTAACCCTAACCCTAACCCTAACCCTAAACCCTAACTCTAACTCTAACCCTAACCCTAACTCTAAACCTAACTCTAACCCTAACCCTAACCCTAACTCTAAACCTAACCCTAACCCTAACCCTAACCCTAACCCTAACCCTAACTCTAAACCTAACTCTAACCCTAACCCTAACCCTAACCCTAACTCTAACTCTAACCCTAACTCTAACTCTAACCCTAACCCTAACCCTAACCCTAACCCTAACTCTAAACCTAACTCTAACCCTAACCCTAACCCTAACCCTAACTCTAACTCTAACCCTAACTCTAACTCTAAACCTAACTCTAACCCTAACCCTAACCCTAACTCTAAACCTAACCCTAACCCTAACCCTAACCCTAACCCTAACCCTAACTCTAAACCTAACTCTAACCCTAACCCTAACCCTAACCCTAACTCTAACTCTAACCCTAACTCTAACCCTAACCCTAACTCTAACTCTAACCCTAACTCTAACCCTAAACCCTAACTCTAACCCTAAACCCTAACTCTAACTCTAACCCTAACTCTAAACCTAACTCTAACCCTAACTCTAAACCTAACCCTAACTCTAACCCTAAACCCTAACTCTAACCCTAACTCTAACCCTAACCCTAACCCTAACTCTAAACCTAACCCTAACTCTAACCCTAACCCTAACTCTAACTCTAACCCTAACTCTAACCCTAAACCCTAACTCTAACCCTAACCCTAACTCTACCTCTAACCCTAACCCTAACCCTAACTCTAAGCCTGACTCTAACTCTAACTCTAACTCTAACTCTAACCCTAACTCTAACTCTAACCCTAACTCAGAAAATGTTAAAAAGAAAAAAAAAACAGTGAAAGGAAAAGGAAACAAAAAAACAAAACAAGAAATTGGTTAAAAACAGTGGTTTCGTTGTTTTTGCTATATAAAAAAATCATCTTTTGAAACAACAGTTTATTTAAAAACATTTGCTTAACAATGGTTCCTTTGACAAAAAAAATAAACATCTAATTAATAACAGTTAATTAACTATCGTTTGTTCGTTCTTTATTTTTATATATGTATTTTACTTTAATTTTCTTCACCTGAATTTATCGTCTGCCATTTTTCAATTTATCGTTTGCCATTTTTTCGCCTCGTCAACTCTCGGGCGCTTCCGAGACCTGCCCGAACGTTGACGACCCAAAGTCACGGAAACACGGTGCGTTTTCTATAAGAGTACTGAATCTTTAGATGACTAAACTTGCTATTTCAAACTTAAGCTTGACAGACCGAAGAAAATGACAATCTTTAATAACTTCAAAATTATTTCTTAATCTCTCTATTTTTTTACGAGGTACAATTTTATCAAAATAAATGCAGTCTTTATCTGTATTTATAAGGTTATGTCATTTGTCGCATTGACAGTGAGATTAAAAGGCCAACTGCCTATTCACGATAGAAGAACAGTTTTCTAATACTCAGTCATGTCTATACAATCGACGTTGTAAGGTTTATTAATCTGTTATAAAAAAGTTTAAACAGTTTGGAACAACAGAGTTTTCATTGGCATGGAAGAAAATTGAAATTTCGAACAAGAAAAAAAAATGTGTTGTGAGGTCAATATCATTGAATTTAGTAATCAACGCTTAACTATCTGACCAGTTGAGCGACAAACAAATACACTGCAACGAACGCTAAAAAGCTGGTTTATAAAAAGGCTGCAATGTTTCATTATGCTCAGATTGGAAAGTTTATTCTCTGACTTTTTATTGGCTGCTAGTCCATGAGGGGATAATCTAGTTTGAGATTCTTGCTTGATTTACATATCAATTATTGGAGTACTTTATGCCAGTAAGTGTCAATTAGATTCTAGAAATATGAATCCAAGAGTTTCGGTGAAGGACACCGCCAAAAACATAGATAACAGATTATCAGTACTCGCATAATTGTTTACATCGGAATGGATTCAATGGAAATCAACAATAAACCCAAACCATTTCATATTGTGGCCATTTAAATTTTTCACAGACTTTCTGGAACAAACAGAGTTGCTTTTGGTTTTGTGAATGAATACTATGGAGTTGTTGCTACTTACTTGCCTCCCCACAAGGGCAGAGTTAGATACAAGGTCGTTTTTTAATGTGGAGAAAATCCAGCTCCCCAATAAGGAGCCCTCTGTTTTTGGAACAAAAAATAAAAATAATCCCAGTCGAGAAGGACTTCTCCTTCACTGACCGAAGAGAGAAAAGACTAAGTGCAGCATCAGAACATATACTACACTCTGCTCTTAGTCAAAAGATGGAGTTGTTAAGCTAACAAATATTTTATATCCTAGCTTTTACGTTTTTAGCAACCTCGTGTTCGGGTATCTTTCCCGTACAGGCCGTCGCCGTTTTGTGTGTTCTGTTATTATTGATCACACATGCATGTCAGAAGAAAGAGGAAAGAACGATAGTGAAGAAACAGCTGGATATACATACATACACATTTATTCTCATATAAACAGTTTGCCGAAGACAAAAGCAAAAAACCGTCACGGAACATGTTAGGTGGTATATAATATACAAAGAGAGAACAACAGACATAATTACTAAAGAAGGAATACATCACAGCCCCAATGCAAACGGAAAGACATACGTTGTTGGGGTCAGAGATAGAGAAGATGCGTGAACACTGTATATGTAAATATTACTTAAATTTGTGTTGGCCTTTCTGGGAGTCTAGGCGACTGCTAACAGAAGAGGTGCCGGATGGATACAAAATCATGGGTTGAAGTCTATGCAAAGATGGGCAGCTACAGCAATAGCTTTGAAAGACCAGCCAGAAAGAGAACCTCATTCTTAATTTCTGCACATGCATGGAACGAGTTTTCTTAACTTCCGAACAGAGGCGCACATTCCTCTAATGTTGGCCGGAATAATTCAAAAGAGATATAACTTTGATGTAATCCAAGTGAGATAATTCGGTGGCAAAATAATGATGAAACAAAAATTGAGCTTATTGGACTTAATGTCGTGAGTAAGATTTGGCGGCAAAAAGGTGAGTCTTTCCTCCCAAAAGACACAGTAAAACATGAAGAAAGCTCCATGATGCTTTGGGTCTTTTTAGGCTCAAGAAAAACTGGAGAATTAATTGCCAGAAGAGGAATAATGAAATTCTGCCATGGCCATCGATGAATTCTGACTTTAATCCGATTGAAAGTTAGATTGAAAGTCTTCGGGCTCCAAAAAACTTTCAAGAATTAAAAATGGTAACCATTGAAGAGTGGAAGAATATCTCAGCAGACACTTTACTGGAAAACGATCGAAATTGATTGCCGGAAGTTATGAAGATGAAAGACTACGCGATTGACTATTAATATTGTGATTATCTTCAACATTCCCAACTGTGCCAATAATTTTATCTTTTGTATAATTTTCTTGCTATATTTCTTAAGTTTAATCTTTCCTTTCGAAAATGGAGTTTGATATTCCGTTCTATGTACGTAACACGTAAAATACCCGCAATGTATGAGCGATCCATTCAAAGTAATGATTAACAGGTACTCTTATAGATGACACACCATGTTTCCGTCGTCAACGTTCGGGTAGCTCTCGGAAGCACCCGAGAGTTGACGAGGCGAAAACTGTCAAACGCTAAATTGAAGAATGGCAGACGATAATTTCAGACGAAGAAATTCAAAGTGAAATGCATATATAAAAATACAAAACGAACAAAAAATAGCTAAACAACTGTTATTAATAAGATTTATTTATTTTTTATTCATTAATTTTTTTTTTTGTCAAAGGAAACATTGTTAAGCAAATGTTTTTAAATAAAATGTTTTTGTTTTTTTGTGCACCGGAAAGTTTCAAAAGATGATTTTGTTTGATATTTTTTAAGCAAATGTTTCTGCTTTTTTTACATTTTCTTCAATGTTTTTTTTTTTTACATTTTCTTCAATGTTTTTTTTTTTTACATTTTTGTCAATGTTTTTTTTTTTTTTACATTTTTGTCAATGTTTTTTTTTTTTTTACATTTTTGTCAATGTTTTTTTTTTTTTACATTTTTGTCAATGTTTTTTTTTTACGTTTTTGTCAATGTTTTGTTTTTTTTTACATTTTTGTCAATGTTTTTTTTTTTTTACATTTTTGTCAATATGTTTTTTTCTTGTTAACATTAAATACCGAAACAACTGTTTTAAAGCAAATATTTTTTTTTCCAATCTTTTTCTCTTTTTTTTGTTTGTTCTTTTATGATAGGGTTAGGGTTAGGGTTGCAGCTGGTCCAAAAGTTTTCTTGGGTACTGGTTCAGTTGTGCTGAGCCTAGCCGACGACATCGACGAAAGACAAGCAGAAGAGGAGGGGGGTCGTTCAGGAAGTGGGAGAAAGATGGTCGACAATGAAATTCGTTTTTGTTATTGAACCCAATTAATTGCTTCCCAAAAAATTGCTTCCAAAAAATTGCTTTGTAAAAAATTCGTTTTGGTTATTAAACCCAATTAATTGCTTCAAAAAAATTGCTTCAAAAAAATTGCTTTGTAAAAACTTCGTTTTTATTATTAAACCCAATTAATTGCTTCCAAAAACTCTAGACTGCTTGCCTGAATGGCTAATGCCTGATGCAACCTGATTGGTTAAAAGTTTCGTCAACTTTTGGGCGCTTCCACGACCTGCCCGAATGTTGACGATGCGAAGTCACGGAAACATGGTGTGTTCCCTATAAGAGTTCCGATTAAAAAATATTGGTGGGTTCGTCTGTTGACAACCGTCTATCTCAGTCTATTCACATCTATCTATCTATGATCACCCACTTCCTGACATCCAACCGTTAATGATCACCAACTTTAAGACCAGATATTGCGAGAGAGAATGGGTAACCATTTTTTTCTCAACATCTGAGTCCGTTTACATTTATCTATGTATCTCACTTTATTTTTCACCAAATAATCTTCATAAAAAAGGAATTCTATTTTTTAAGCGATTACATACAAACAGACTAGATGTACAAAATAGTAATTAAAAACGCCACACAATGTAAATTTTAAAGTAGGGATCGCCTTCTCATATCAATTTAACATAGAATGAAAACCCACTTCGTGGCATGCAAACATTAAGAATCAGTTACATCCAAACGAGATAGTGTGGGAGAGAACGGGTAACCATTTTTCTCAACCTTCCACATCTATCTATCTCGGTTTGTTCACATTTTAGTATCTATCTAAATCTCTCCCTCTCTCTATCTTCTTATACTCACATCCGCCTCCCCCTCTAACTTATCGCTCTCAGTCTCTCTTGTGAAGATTTTCTCCTTTTGTTCAGCGAACAATACCTCCCCCCCCCCCCCCCGTATTTACGTTGAAATAATTCAGAAAGTAATCAAATAATAGCTCGTACTTTTAGGTTTTCTTTCTCTCTCTTTTTTTTTTTTTTTTTTTTTTTTTTTTTTTTTTTTTTTTGGCTGACTTTAGTTTCGCTCCCCCATGAGGATCGACCAATATAATTCTGGAAAAAGTAAAAGTAAAAAAAAAATGTTTCAAAACAAAAGTTTGCATTGCATTTGCTTTCATATCTTTGTTTTCTCATTGGGAAACAAAGAGACAAAAAGACACAAACAACAAAAACTCACACACAATCATATGCACTTAAATCACACACACACACATTCACTCACACATAACTCACATACTGACATCACTTCTTTACTAACTCAACGTTTGAGAGGTAAAAGACAACTGTAGTTGAACACTCGGATATCTATGTATATATCATATATAGATCAGGGGCTAGCCCGAGGCTGCTGCAAAGAAGGTAAGCTCCCTCTACCGAGCTAGAAAACTTCTCACCCATGACAGTATCCTGTATCTCTATAAAACCACCATCCGTCCATGCATGGAGTATTGTTGCCACACTTGGGCTGGTGCACCAACCACTAGAGTATCTAACCTAATAGGTCCCTCACTGTCTACCAAGCTCCAGCCCCTGTCCCATCACCGCAATGTTGCATCCTTGTGCTTGTTTTACAAATACTTCAATGGAATGTGCTCCGATTAACTTGCTGCTCTGGTGAGCCCTCGACGTAAATACACTCGACCAACTCGACAATCAGCCAAATCCCATCCATTCACTGTGAAGGTCCCCAGATGCTGGAGAGCCTTCTACTCTAATAGCTTCTTTCCTCGTGCTGCTAGCCTTTGGAACTCCCTCCCTGCTCCCTGTTTTTCCAACTGTACCGACATGCAGAAATGCAAAACAAATGTGAACAAGCATCTCGCTGCACAGCTTCCAATTTAGGATAACCCTCAAAACTTTCACCCTAATTCTCAGTAGCCCCTTACGTCTACAGTGGCAACTTGCCTTGTTTGGAGTGAACTATGTTAAAAAAAAAAGGAAGGGGCCCCTTGATTTCTGAGACTTTATACTGAAGTAAAATGAAGAAAAACCTAACTCACACACTTGTACATATTTTCTCTCTCCGTCTTTTTCTCTTTCTCCCTCTTCCTATCACTTCCCTTTTCCTTCTTCCTCTCACTTCCCCCTCCCCTCCCTTCTTCCCCCTCCCTCTTTCTTTATGTCTCCCTCTCACATTTTTTTTAATTTTGAAGGCGCCTCAGTAAACGGTACCATCGTTTCCGGCCATTATTATAGATAACAAAATAACTGTCAGAGATTTCTTGTTGGCCATGCGAAATTCGAAAATAATTTTCAGGCCTTCAAACTGTCGATTCGAAAGCCGTTCGAAAGTAATTTCTGGCGAGAATTCAAGTTTAAAAACTAAAGTCGAGTTTTAGGATTTATTTCTCTGCCCCCCCCCCCCCCTACATAAAAACAAACAGTATTTTCCAATTGCGTCACAATCAGAATGAAATTAGTAGCAGTACTAGACCACCCGTGACCTGTTGGTCAGTATTTGTTATATATATTATCTAATATATAAAATTAAGTCGGTCGGATTTTCCAAGTAAAACCTAGATAGCAATGCATCTGACAAATAGATATTTGATTCTGACTAGCCAGTTAGTTTCGAAAATGATCACTTTGAGTGGAGTGTAGCTAATAGTTTAGAGTTAAAGTATATGAAATTATGAATAATCTGAGAATCTCTTTAAAATGTATTTACTTTACACTCGAATAATAATAATAATTATAATGATAATAATAATTAAAATAATAGTATTCGTCGACGCAATGATAATACACAAACTAGCTGAAAAAAAAGAAAGTGAATACCAAATATTTATAATTTGCACTAGTACATATAAAGAACTAGAAGCTTAAGGGTCTTAAGAAGAATTTGAAATTCAGTGAATCTAGCTTAATTAGTGTTTAATTACAATAGATCAAATTTAATGCAAATCTGAAATATTTTCAAAACTCCAAAGGAACTGAAATTTACAGAATATTTATTAATTGATGTGTAATATCTGTATTTAAAATTTCACAAACATCTGAGCTATCTTAATTTTCACGAAAGGCTCTGCCACCTTTGCATAGAACTAAATCAAACCAAATATAACCCACATTACGATCCCTTATGCATAGCAGCTGTGTTCCAAAATTCATAACGATCGTTTAATTAGTTTAGGCGTGAATCCTGTACCTACAGATATATAAACATCTCTATACATATGCCTACCTTTATACCTACCTATATATAGATATTATGTATTTCTGCCGGAAAGAGAATCTGATTGTTTGATGCCTCGTGGTATAGCTGTTCAGTCTACAAACAGTACAACCCTCACGCTGTTGCTCTACAGAATCCTGAGTCAGTCCCGGAAATGGCCGAATCGGTTTAAAGTTTGAAAATCGCGAAAAAAAAAAAAAAAAAAGATATAAAAATGCAGATGACGTTTACCATGCGAAGGGGTAGGTTAGGTCTAAGTTAGGATTATGGTTAACTTTTTTTTAGCCTCTAAAAAAAATTGAAAAAACTTCCTAAAATGTGAAAGAAGGTGGCTTTCAAATCATAAACTGCTTCGGTCATTTTTGGGACTAACTCAATTTTCCCCGTCAATACTCGGGACTGACTCCGTAAGTACAGACACCCTCTGGATATTCATTCATTACAATAACCGCCTCTAGTATTATACTAGTTCGGCGTGCCATTCAGACTTTCATCGCAAAAAAAACAAAACAAAACAAAAAAAAGATACATTCACGTTAAATCGCCATTGTCTTTGGAACTGCGTCGTCTTTGCGGTCTTTTATAGTTTCCATTCATTTATAGATCTTCTTCTTTCTGGCGCTGCTTGCCTATTTTTGTCGCTCTGTTCACGTGGAACGGAGCGTACTCATTGTTTACGCAGAGTTTTCCATGGTGTGAGTATCTAGCGGGAGTCATCGTGATCTTGATGCGAGAGCCTTCTTCCCCCCTCACACGCACAGTCTCGTCTCCACGGGTCCAAATAAACTAAACTAACACCAGCGGTGCCAGAACTAGGGGAGCGATCTCTTATTGTTTCATTCTTTGTTTTCACTGACACTAGTCTGGCAAAAGGCTGCCGACTCTGAGCGCTAGCCTCTGTCTATGCATTAGAAAAATCTAAGGTTTTACACTGTTCGTTCTATAGTTTGTGAGCTTATAAATGGTGATTATTTTTATCATTATTATTTTTTACTCACTAGGAGTTCTCACACAAATAATTGTCAGTGATCGCTCATTCGTCAGAACAAGTATTAATCCCTGGAGTCTAAGCGACAACAAGTCTCAACAGATTTTCAGTACTCTGTTTCTTTTGATCACCATTGCAAATCACTTTGCATCATCGCAACAGCCGTTTACCATTGAGTTTTCGCTGATAACAGCCATTGGCTTTCTCTGAAATTTGAGTGACAATAAATCTTCTCAGGATTGCAGTACTCTCCGTAACCTTCCAGTGGAGGTCTGAATGGTGCTATCCCTCCTCGGTCTTTCCATCCTCTCACACACTTCACAGCTAATCTGTGGTTGGTGCCACGGTGTTGTTGTTGTTTATCATCATCATCATCAGCAGCAGCAGCAGCAGCAGCAATGTTGATGGTGGTGTTTGTCATATGGAAGAAGTATCTTGAGAATTTATTTGAAAGAAGAATCCTCAGTTCTACCCGATTGTGACGCTCCCAAATGCCGCAGATTATCCAACAGACGCAAGGGTGGGAGAACCAAAAGTAACCACCGGTGGCCAATGAGGTTGGTCGATCGATGAAAGTTGAAAGATTGCCTCAGTCACATCCTGCATTGGCGGATGGCTGACTGTCCTGGTTGTTTTCTGAAGGAGACACTATTCAAGAAAAAACGTGTTTATCAATCTATCATCTGATCGATTGTCTTCTATGGCTGCGAGACGTGGCCAATGAGGGTGGTCTTTGACAATGACTACTTTTGCCACGTCCTGTGTTGCCACGTCTCGGCTGACTGTGTCTCAACTGCTGTTCTCCACCAACGCCGCAACCTGAAGTCACTGTCATACGTCTGGGTGGCACAGGCGTATCGATGGGCAGCTGAAGATCAGAGAGAATGCTTGACTGAGCTCTCTGATTCACAAGTTGTCAGTCTTTTATGGTGGAATTATGATTGGTTAAACATTTCGTGCAACTTTGATCAGAATAGCCATCGTTTAGTGTTATGCTACCTACCTTTACAGACTACATGAACTTTTCCGTTTCACTATAAATACCGAGAGCACATGTCTCTCGGTGTTGGAACCACCCCAGTCGTTGGGCCTCGCCCCATCCTGCTCAGTCTCTCATTAACTTCGGTTGATTGAGGACGTCGGGATGGGGTAATACCAGTCGAGGATTCGTTCTCGACAATCAGTCCGGCAGGAACTGGGCCATTTAGTTTACCTTTTATCTGCCGGGCTGAAGTATTTTGTCCTGGGTTTTCCTAGGAGGTGCACCCTCCCAGGCCTTGCCTTCTCTCTTTGGGGAGGGGTAAGTTTATTGCTTGCTGCCTGAGGCGCCCTTACCGGGGAATGCCGACGGGGTTGCCCAGGCTATTTTTGATAGGCCAGAGTGCTCCTTCTTTAGGGGCGCTGGCTGGCTTGATCTCCCCACTTTCCGACCTTGTGTCACATATTGCTTTGTGGGAAGCGATTAAATACCTGGAACTACCCCAGTCAAATACTGGCCGTCAGACAGACGTTCAACCACTCTCTTTATATACTGTATATACACTTTCTTCAATATACTTTGTTTCACTTAATCTCGAGTTTGTGTCTTCTTTCCGGACCCTTTACAGGTCCACAACATTTAGGATGTGGTACAGGTCAAAGAAGCCGGTTTAACCCGATCAAGGTGAATGCCGTTGCAACCACAAAACGTATAAAATACGTTCTAATAATTTATTCCAACTCCTGTTCTCCTGGAAGTCTTTGACAATGACTACTTTTGCCACATCCTGTGTTGCCTGTCGGACGCCCGTATTCCAACTACTATACTTCACCAACACCTCAACCTGAAGTCTCTGCCATACGCTTTGCCGCAGCGATGTCTTCAATGGTCCAAGCATGTAGCTAGTTGCTCAGATGGGGAATTTGTGACGTAATCCTCTCTACCTGGGTGGCACAGGCATATCGGTGGACAGTTGAGGACATATAGTTATTTATTATCTTAAATACATTATTCGGGCAGAGAGAGAGAGAGAGAGAGAGATCTTAGTGGTGAATGTTGAAGGGTCGTTTGTCTAGCTCGATCGTTGTTAGTTACTAATAAGTTTAAAAGTGAATCTTGTACATACAAATATATAAACATATACACATATCTAAATTCATACAAAAAGTGATACTCCAATTTTTGGTTTGGGTATTCCAATAGTGCGTCACCCAAAGTACATGCCGTTAATGTTATTATCTCTAGTACCTTATTCGGGCAGAGAAAGATAGTGAGAGTCTACTACTGGCTATTTTTAACATGTGCATTCCACTTTGTTTCTAAACGCATTCTCTCAGCTCCCAGCATGCTAGGTAATACTTCCGAAACGCAGCTAGCGAAAGAAAGAGAAAGAAATCAAAGAAACAAAGAAACATGTAGAATACATTTTGAATATGAATATGGAAATGGAACAGCCAAGGGAGATAACTAAGGAATACCAAATCGAATTTCCTTGCTTTCTTGCTGAAAAGAAATGCAATTAATTAAAAACTTGGCAATTTTTTCCAATTACCTATGGAACGGTAATTAAGGGAGGTGCGTCGTCTCGTGAAAGCGTTTCCATTTTTGTTCAATCCTTTCTTATCTGTATGTTTGGTAAGGACGCTCAATCAAGGACGTTCTTGCATTCTATAAATTCCACTTTCTGCTATAGTTCATAGTGAAGCTAGGGTTGCACAATCATCTACCGCACTTATCCTGATCTGACATTGCTTCAGGGGCAGAAAGAAATCCGAGATGACTTGAAACAGTAGTGTGCTGAATAGAGATACCCGGATTTGCTTGTCAAGTATTTAAGATGTTAAACAAGGTGTGGTGACGGTGTGGAGAGACTGGGGTATAAGCAGTCGTGACTAGCATGCACCCGCTGCAAGGAAACAGTGGTCGCACACGGGCGTGAATCTAGAACCATTTGATTACAAGACGAGAGTCATAATTATGCAAAATAGGCGCTGTTGGCAGTGCAAAATGTCTAAATAAAAGGAGTGAGATTTTCTGCTCGAGGGGTCAGTTTTGTTTTGGACTTCATGCGTGTTTTGGATAGGTGACATTTATCTCTTGTTTTTGGACTGTGTTCTCGGTGAAGAGAAGAAAAGAGAACTACTGCTACTACTAAGAGTGAACGTCTCGTTTGTTTGTGAAGAGAAAAAAGGAGAACTACTACTGCTGATATCAAAAGAATCCGGCACCCTGCTTGAATGCTGGCATTCTGTGTGTTCTTTCAACTCTAAAAAACAAAACATGATGCAAACATAGCAGTAGCAAGTACAGGAATCAGAGCAAAGAAACCAAGAAGCAATTCATAGGCGGTACATAAGGTATACAAGAAGTACAGTGGAATTACTAGTTGAGGACATGCGTTGCATGGAAGGAAATGACATGAGAATGATACGATGGATGTGTAATGTCAGTCTTAAAGATAGGCTTAGATCTGATGAGCTCAGAGGAAGATTAAATATGGACAGTATGGGGAGATGTGTTCGCAAGAGTAGACTTCGGTGGTATGGTCACGTTGGAAGAATGGATGAGAGTTCCTGTGTTATTAGATGTGGAACAGTTGAGGTAGCAGGGTTCAGTTCACACAGGAAGGCTAAGTGAAACATGTGAGGAAGTGATAAGAATGGACTTGAGAGAAAGAGGGGTAAATAAAGACCTGACCAGAGATAGGTTAATTTGGAAGTCAATTTCTTAAAGCCGTTCAACACATGCCAGACATTAAACCGAATATGATGATGATGAGACGACATCAATAAAAATCAATAATCTGCACAGCTTCTAAATAATGAAGTAAAATCAGTCGGTTTGTCGATGTTGTTCATCGATAGCTTTCGTCCTACAAAATCAATGTTTGATTCTGGTTAATCAGTTTTTATTGTGCAATGTTCGTACATTTTCTTAGCAAGAAAAAATGCAATTTGATTTAATTCGTTTAGGAAATTATTTTATCCGACCTGAATAATTTTTAAAATGACACCATTTTAAGAAAAAAGGAAAACTAACTATGTATTCGTCAATAGACAAACGTGTATTCGATATGGACACAGAATTTCTTAATTACTATTTGCAGTCTTTAGAGTCACAATGCCTGTGTGATTCTTCATTTGTTGTGTAACTATAAGGGCTGCTTTTGGTAATTCTGAAATACAGACAATAAAAGTCAAATAATATTTCTGCTATAGTAAAAATAACACATGTCCTTAAATACTTTACGCACCGTGTAAATATAATAGAAGTTTATAATGCCAATGCAACGAGAAGTGAGAACTGAATATGTTTGTATTATATTTTTAAATCATTTCATATATATTTCAGGATAGTGAATACAATTTTAAAATATCTTTTTAAAAATTGGCTGGTGTACCAATCATATATAACTTTCACCAAACATGTGTAACCATTACCAAACATATATAACCATTCCCCAACATATGTAACTTTTACAGAGCATATGTAACCATTACCGAACATGTGTAACCATTATCGAACATAGGTAACCATTACAGAACATAGGTAATCAATACAGAACATAGGTAACCATTACCAAACATAGGTAACCATTACCGAATATAGGTAACCATTACCGAACATAGGTAACCATTACCGAACATAGGTAACCATTACCGAACATAGGTAACCATTACCGAACATATGACTTTCACCGAACATATATGACTTTCACCGAACATATGTCATTTTTTCTGCACATACGTAACCATTACTGAACATATAAAACCATCACCGAACATACGTAACCTTCACCGAATATACGGAATCTTCATCGAACATACGGAACATTCACTGAACATACGGAACCTTCACCGAATATACATAACTTTCACCGAACATACAGAAACTTCACCAAACATACAGAACCTTCACGGAACATACGTAACCTTCACCAAACATACAGAACCTTCACCGAACATACAGAACCTTCCCCAAACATACAGAACATTCACTGAACATACATAACTTTCACCGAACATACAGAAACTTCACCAAACATACAGAACCTTCACGGAACATACGTAACCTTCACCAAACATACAGAACCTTCACCGAACATACAGAACCTTCCCCAAACATACAGAACATTCACTGAACATACATAACTTTCACCGAACATACAGAAACATCACCAAACATACGGAATCTTCACCGAACATACGGAACATTCACCGAACATACGGAACCTTCACCGAACATATAGAACCTTCACCAAACATATGTAGCCTTCCTAAAATGTATATCCTTAATCGAACGTGCAATTTTCTCAGCGATTCCCATCTCGACTAACTCAGTTCTTCACTGTCCGTCTTATATCGACCACAGGAGACGGATCGATTGATTCGACAGTCAACATTTGCAAGAGAAGCTGAGACACTTAAATTTGCATGAGCCAGTTCTTGCTAAGTTGTGCATAATGACACAGCACATGCGACTCAATGGCGTTGGCATGCCTGTTGTTGCTTCTCCTCCACAGAACAGCCACAATCTCTATCTAAACCAATTCATATCTATCTAACAATTTAATTTATATTTATTTATATAGCTACCCATCCATCTCTATCTAAGTCTATTCCTGTCCAAGTTTATGCATATTTATCTATATATATTTATCTACTTCCATTCATATATATCTAAGTTTATTTATATCGATGCCCATTCCTATCAAAGCCAATTCATATCTATCCGCATCCATTCATATTTTTATATCTATCTCAATAGGTCCAAAAAAGTGTCGCCAACTTAATAGGTCCCTCACTATCCATCAAGCTCTAGTCCCTGTCCCAGCGCCACAATGTTGCTTCCTTGTGCCTGTTTTGCAAGTACTTCAATGGATTGTGATCTGATGAACTTGCTGCTCTGGTGCCCCCATGACGCAAATTGACTAGACCAACCCGACAATCTGCCAAATCCCATCCATTCACTGTGGAGGTCCCCAGATGCCGAAGAGCTTTCTACTCCAAAAGCTTCTTTTCTCGTGCTGCTGGACCCAGGAACTCCCTCCCTGCTCCCTGTTTTCCTGACGGTACTGACATGCAGAAATTTAAAACTAATGTAAACAGACATCTCGCTGCACAGCTCCCAAATTAGATTGACCCCCCCAAACTTTCACCCTTTTTCTCAGTAGCCCCTTATGTCTACAGTGGCGGCTTGCCTTGTTTGGAGTGAACTATGTTTAAAAAAATTAAAAAATCTATCCGCATCTAGCTATCGATGTATGCCTATTCCTATCAAAGCCAATACATATCTATTTGTCTATCTAAGCCTACTAATTTTATTCACAATTATAAGAAACCTTTCCAAACACCAACTGCCATGGCTGATAGCACCCTGTTTGGGAGCCCGGCATTTAAACATTCACAGGTAACATGAATGGGAATAAATACATAGATATTGCAAAATTTGCTGCAAGGAACGTGAGCTCCCTCTACCGGGCTACAAGACATTTCACGCCTGCCAGTATCCTATATCTCTACAAAGCCACCATTCACCCATGCATGAAGTCTTCTTGTCACATCTGGGTTGCTGCTCCAACCATTAGTGTCTCCTCCTTGGACAGGCTGAAAAAAAGGTCTCTAATAGGTCCTACACTGTCTATCAAGCTACAACCCCTGTCATATCGCCGCAATGTTGCATCCCTGCGTTGTTTTACAAGTAGTTCCACGAAATGTGCTCTATTGAACTTACTGTACTGGTACCCCCTCAACATATATAACTCTGATCAACCCGACTAACAGCAAAATCACACCCCTTCACCTTAAAAGTCCCCAGATGCCGAAAAACTTTCTACTCTAATAGCTTGTTTTCTCGGGCTGATTGCCTTGTGAATTACCTTCCTGCTCCCTGTTTTCTTCAACTATTCTAACATGCAGAAATTTAAATGTAGTGTGGGCAAATATCTTGCTGCACAACTCCCCACTTAGGATGTCCCCTATAAATCTGGTCCCTAATCACAGTAGCCCCTTACGTCTCAGTGGTAATATGCCTTGTTTGGGGTGAACAAAATAAATTTATTTATCAAATATATCTATCTGTAGATTCAGATCCATCTACCTATCTCTGTACATTTCTATCAAAGCCTATTCATAACTAAGTGTGTGTGTGTGTGTGTGTGTGTGTGTGATGTTCGTGCGTTCCCTATAGAAAGAAAGGTTAGAGAATCTACATAAAAATTAAAAGTGTATTCTGATGTAGAATTTACTGGGGAAGACAATAGAAGAGTTCTTGATTTTCTAAATGCAGTCCTAAGGGAGCTATGGGGGCTCGAACCTTTTTTGAAACTTCAAATATATCCTATTTTGTTGGAATTTATATCATATGTCTCAAAGTCCCCGGGGAAGACAATGGAAGTGGTCTCGAATCTCTATGTTCCCCTATATGTGCCGAATACTTACGTGCCACCACTTCTAAGTGACCCATTAGGACAAAAAACCCTAAAAACTTCAAATACGTATATCCGATTTTAATGAAATGTAAACCATGCGTAGAAGGGTTAGGGTTAGGGTTAGACACTAATTCAGGGAGTGTTTCAACATTTCAATATTTCAGCTTCTTTTGACTATATCAGGGGGCGAAACTGAAAGAGGCAGGGGTGGGGGCAAAGAAAGTAATATAGCATTATGAGCAGAGTGAAAAAATACATAGTATGGTTCCTCATTCAATCCCGAGCAACGCCAGGTCTTCCTGCTAGTATCTATCTAAATCTATCTATCTATCTATCTATCTATCTATCTATCTATCTATCTATCTATCTATCTATCTATCTATCTAAGTGTATATATACCTACCTAGCGATACTCTCTTCTATTTAGCAGTCGTTCCATACCTACTTCGCCAGTATTAGCCGATTTCTAAAATTCCTTCCATTCAATTTCTTCTCATCTCCCACAACAGAAGATTAAGTTTTTCAAATCTTTTCTTTATTCCAACGTGCACTGATTCAACTCCCAATTGAATTCCATACCATTTGTGGCAGCAACAGCGGCAGCAGCAGCAGCAGCAGCAGCAGCAATTGCTTCAAGACGAAGTCACAAGTTTACTTACCATCTGTACGAAATGTTGCTATATTTGTGCGCCAATGCCATAGCTTGAAGTCATTAAATTCTTCGAATGCAGAACTTTTTGCATAATTTTATTGCAGGTTCTGCATTTTGCATTGTTGCGTGTTGTAGCTGACAGAATTTTTCCACTTGGAATCGGTGTTTGTTTTCTTTGACTTATTCTACTTTTTTTTCTTCCAATGCACGTCTCCTTAAGCAAAACAAGACTCAAAGACTCACGAAGACGTTTTATTTATTTTTATTATTATTTTAAAGAACTGAACAATTTTGCATGTATTCTTTGCAATAAAATATTGCAGACGAAGTGAGTTCAGATTTCCATGTCTTATATTTGGAACTTTTTACACATTTTTCTTTTTGTGTGTGTGTGTGGGGTGGGGGGTGTAAGTACAGCAATTTTTCGCATATAATTATTTTTTGTATTTATATATATATATTTTTTTCAAATATAGAAACCAAAAACAAACTCCACAACATAGGTGTTTGTCAGTTGAGTGTCGTGATTTGTTTATTTGTAGCTGTTTATTATCATAGAGATTGGATCTCTTTAGGTATGGCAAACTATTGGCCATTGTTGTTGGACTGTAGTTCGCTGCATACTTTTTTACAAAGAATATTTTTTTGTTTGTATGTAACTAATTTTTTAATAAGGTTATGAATTTTTTTTGTTTCGGAATTTTTGAGTTGAAGATTGATAATTTCTATCATTTTGATTATTCGGTGGTGGGAGGCAGATTAAATGAGACACATCAACTAAAGGGATACATATATATATATTTTTTTTTTCTAAAACTATGACACTACCTACACACCAAAGACACAGAGCCTCCCCCTTTCCCTCCTCTTTCCCTAGCCCCTCAAAATCCATGCTACACCTCACCACAACAAAAACCTCAGCACCCCCCTTCCTCTCTCTCCCACCCTAAGACAAATTCACTAACACTCCCATCCCTCCCCTTTTTCACTCACAGCCATCCACATTCATTTCACTCTCTGCCACCGACTTCCCTCAGCCCGGACCTTGGTCCTGCGCTCCCAGTAGTGGCTGCTACTTCTTCTCATCAACCCGTCATGTCAACCCAATATTTCTATGTACTTGCATGACGTTTTTCTTAAAATTATCATCCTGAGGAAGTCTCACAAATAAAGACGAAACGTTGATGAATACATAAAAAAAACATCTTTTGGTTTTTCCTTTTTCATTTCCCATATATATATATATATATATATATATATATATATATATATATATTATATATATTATATATATAGAGAGAGAGATAAATAGATATAGGTTTATTCGTAGGAACAACAGAACAGAACATCCTTCATAAATTAGGTTGAATACATATTGACAAGGCAGAGTAACATTTTCCCGGTATTCGTATGTTCTTTGCCATCGACCTGGTAGAGAACGCAGGATCGCATCTTTCCTTGTTGACTGAAAGTCACGAACTTGTTAACCACGCTGATCACGTGATTTGGGTTTTCACCAAATCACGATCCATTGCATGAATCTCGTGCGATGAAGAGCGCACTTCCGGTAAATCATGTAAATCATCAATTAACCTTTTGTCAATCACCTGCCCCCCCCTCTCTCTCTCTCTCTCTTTCTCTCTCTCTCTCTTATTTTATACAATGTTTATCACTCTCGCTTCCATCTCTTCCTCTCTCTGTTATTAACAATTAAAGGAAATAAAACTATAAAACTCAAGATTAGAATAGCCCATTATATGCAAACGGAAATATCACCACAAGTAGTAATACTGTTTAGCCTGTTTGTAAGAGAGGTAAAGAGAAAGAGAGATATAATGTGCATAAATAAACTAATTATGGATTTTTTTTTTCAAATTCAACTGGCTTTGCAAACTCACTTTGCGTCAAACAATCTAACCCGAACTTAATAGGTAACCCAACAGGTTACATTTTCTCTAGTGTAATCGAAAACGTTCGTGATACATATGGAACATACATTATTTTTTTTGATTTGAGAAAAAATTGAAAAAAAAGTATAATCAAGCAGAAAATTATGTTATGTTTAACAATGTTTGCTTAAATCAAAGAATGCTGAATAAATAAACAGACACCCTATATATATATATTGCCACTGTAGATGTAAGGGGCTACTGAGAATTAGGGTGAAAGTTTAGGGGATCATTCTAAATTGGGAGCTGTGCAGCGAGATGCTTGTTCACATTAGTTTTAAATTTCTGCATGTCGCTACAGTTGGGGGAGCAGGGAGGAAGTTCTATAGGCCAGCAGCTCGAAGAAAGAAGCTTTTGGAGTAGAAGGCCCTCCGGCATCTGGGGACTTCCACAGTGAATGAATGGGATTTAGCTGATTGTCGGGTTGACAGAGTGTATTTACGTCGAGGGGGCACGAGAGCAGCAAGTTCATCGGAGCACAGCCCACTGAATTACTTGTAAAACAAGCACAAGGATGCAACATTGCGGTGATGGGACAGGGGCTGGAGCTTGGTGGATAGTGAGGGACCTATTAGATTAACAACTCTTTTTTTGACCTTGTCTAAGAGGTAGAGACTAGTGGATGGTGCACCAGCCTAGATGTGACAACAATACTCCATGCATGGGCGGATGGTGGCTTTGTAGAGATATAGGATACTGTCAGGTGTGAGACGTTTTCTAACTCGATAGAGGGAGCCCACTTTCTTTGCAGCAGCCTTGGCAATGTATTTTATATATTCATTCCAATTCATGTTTCCTGTGAATGTTAGGCCGAGGAGTTCAATCGATTCATTCACTCTTTACGGAGAGTGGGTATTTAATAGAAGTAGTAATAGAAGTAACAGAAGTAGTAGCAGCAGTACTAATAGCACTAGTAGTAGCAGCAGTACTAATAGCACTAGTTGTTGCTTTAGTATTAATAGTAAGCACAGTAGTAGGAGCTGTAGTAAAAAATAGCAATAGTAGTAGTAGTAGTAGTAGTAGTATCCGAAAGAGTCGAAGTGATAGTATAAGTGTTATTGGCAGTACTATTATTAAAAGCAGTAGCAGTAAAAGAAGTAGTAATAGTATTTATAGGAGTGGTAGTCATAGTAAAAGTAATAAAAAAGGTAATAGTAATAGCATAAGTAGTACTAGTAGTTATAAGAGTAATTGTACTTGTCATACTGGCTTTACATCTTCTGTAATAGGTTAGAGCAATAGTATTAATAGGAGTAGTAGTCATAGTAAAAGTAGTACAAACAGGTAATAACAATAGTAATAGAAACACCAGCAGCAGCAGCAGCAGCAGTAGTATATGTAGTACTAGTAGTTATAAGAGTAATTGTACTTATCATATTTACATCTTCTGGTTGTTCTCCTGGTCACTGTCGGATGGCTGCCCCTTTTTTTCGATAACCGACTTTGGTCGTTTACTCATTTGCACATGAATACTTACCCTGATTTTCATACGCAAAGTGAACAGCCGCCCCAATTGATTCTCGTGAGAATATGCAAAATTTCTATTCCGATGATTATTGCTAAGATACAGCCAAATCAAATGCAATTGGCTTTTTTTCCTTCGAGTAAAAATAAAATAGTGCCGCCCGCTCCCCTCACCTCCCCCCCCAACTGCAAAGTCGATTGTCAAAAAAGCATACATTAACCTTTTAGGATTATTCGGACTAATATTCGCATCTTGGATGCTATTCTAACAACGTTTCAGCCGATGTAACATCCGACTTTCTTAAGGTACCTCTTTACGAACTCGGGAATCGTCACAGTGAACTCGGGAATCTTGTTCACAAGATTAAGGTGTTGAGTAACATTCAGTTCGAAGTGGCAGTCTTCTGGAGGTTGAAGGTTCAATCCTCACTACGGGCGGTACTAAGAATAAAGTAAAAATTACTTAATTAACATTTCTACCCGGTCATGATTGAGAGGACAAGAACAGTCTACCCCTGTGAATTAAATAAAGAGTTCAGTTCGAAATTCAACATAGATTTCGGAATTATTAAAGATGCACCTGGAGAAGGTTGGAGGTGACATCGGCCGAAACGCTGTGAGAATAACAGGAAGGTACAGGGTCAATGCTGTCCTTCACTCAGAGGTAGTAAGTCATGGCTAGGTACAATACAAGTAAAATGTTTTTTTCCTTAAAATTGTGAATTAGTAAATGTCTGCTGCAAAGAAGGTAAGCTCCCTTTACCGGGCTAGAAAACTTCTCACACCTGCCAGTATCCTATATCTCTACTAAACCACCATTTACCCATGCATGGAGTACTGGTGCCATATCTGGTCTGATGCACCAACTACTAGTCTCTCCCTCTTAGAGAGGGTCCAGTCTCGAACCTAATAGGTTCCACACTGTCTACCAAGCTCCAGCCTCTGTCCCATCGCCGCAATGTTGCCTCCTTGTGCTTGTTTTACAAGTGCTTCAACAAAATGTGCTCCAACAAACTTGCTACACTTGTGCCCCCCCTCAACGTAAACACCCCCCGACCAACCTGTTAAGCAGCAAAATCACACCTCTTCACTGTAGAGGTCACTAGATGCCGGAAGGCTTTCTATTCTAGTAGCATCTTTTCCTCGAACCGCTTGCTTTTGGAATTCCCTCTCTGCTCCCTGTTTTCCCGACTAAACCAACATGCAGAAATTCAAATGTAATGCAAACAAACATCTTACTGCACAACTCCCCACTTAGGAAGGCCCTATGGATATGGCCTCTAATTCACATTAGCCCCTTTACGCCTCAATGGCAGTGTGCCCCCTTGTTTGGAGTCAATAGCATTTTTAAAAAAATGTTTTAAATGTGTAATCAAACGTTTGCTTTGTTGACATAGACTTGAAAGTTGTTATGGTACCTACCTTACGGACTACATGACCGCTTCCGCTTTACTATAAATACCGGGAGAACATGCCTCTCGGTGTTGGAACTACCCCATCTTGATTGAGGACGTCGGGATGGGCCATGAAAATAAGCTAGATTAATCTCACATTTAAAATTTAATTTTTTCTCTTATGTATTTCTAGTTTTTAAAGTTCCTAGTTATTTGCCTCCCCACGAGGGCAGAGTTAGACACGAGGTCGGTTTTTAATGTGGGAAAAATCCATCTCCCAAAAAATGTGCGCTCTGGATTGGGACAAAAATAAACATTGCCTCAGTCTAGAAGGGTTTCTTCTTCACTGACTGAGGACAGAAAAGATGAAGTGTAGCATCAAAACAGATGCTACACTTTGATCAAAAAACCAAAGAAGCTGAAATTACTCTGCTTGGAATAATAGTAGGCCGAAACATGTTTTATGTATTTTTCTTGTTCTGAAAGCCGCCTCACATCCCTCGTCTGACATCATTTACACTAATTTTGGTTCCCATGCTAGCCGATTGCCCCACAATGTTAACCACCTGAACCCTGCAGATCCCTTGTCTACGATGCATCCTGTTTACATTTAAATCTCCCTGCGAACACAATTCAAGCAAATAATTACGAGCTTATATATCCAACCTCTCATTTGAAAATTCAAATATATCGGATTCGCATTGAATTTTATCCATAGTCATTAAGAAACCATTTGATCCATAGTCATTAAGACACCATTTGATCCATAGTCATTAAGACACCATTTGATCCATAGTCATTAAGACACCAATTAAGCAAGATTCCCTGAATTTACAATTTATTCTTAAGAACCCTTAAGCTTAAGCCTTAAATTTTAGTCATTTTCTAGAATTTAAATCATGTACCTGATTTCGATCAAAATTAGAATAAGGATTCTAGACATAAGCTTTAGTATCATTATATATTGATCTTGATCTTTGTAAGGGTCCATAAAAGTGGTGCAAAACTGTTTTGTTCAGGGAATTAATTTTACCCGTCATGGGTCGAGTATTCTTCTGGTTTAGCATAAGAATAAATGGATCCATCTTCTTCTCTACGTGTTGATTCGGGCTATCGTCAGTCACATAATTTAATTAACAAATCCGCTATTTATTCTCATATCAGGCGACAGGTGAATCAGGGTTCAAAGCTTGTCATTCATACTTAGGAAAACTTTATGCATTTATACAAATTATCCTACACTTAACTTCGTGAGCGTAATACTGTTATGTCGTGCACTTCGCTGTGAAGCTTGTCCAGCGTTTGACCAACCACTGGCCAACCACTGGCCAACGGTTTATTTGCTAAACAACACTAAACAAAGGCTAGGATCAAGAAGTCAATAAAACTAAGGTCACAGCATCAACCTGAAAACAATAGGAACTCAAATGAGACTAGGCATGATGCAGTATACAATAGTGGCGAATGAGAGAAGGTCTAACATTGAGTAGCATAAAATTATTCTTATCTAAGTAGAGTATTGCATCTAGAGTCAGATACTTTCTGGATCAGTAGAATAATCTAACCATTTTTACAGCGACCTTAGTAACTAACTGAATATACGTCTTCCGTTATAGATGTGGAGTGAAAGTCAGTCCTAGGAGCTTATCAAAACAAGGGGCTTCTTCAAGGAGAGAGACATTCATTTTGACTGGGCAAAACAAGGATTCGAGCGTTAGTGGTGAAAGGAGAGAACCTAGAAAAAAGAAATATTGCCGACAAAACCCTTTTTTTTTTTCTTTTTTTTTTAAATATTCTCAGAAATTATTTAGTAATCACTAACTGTCCCTATCCGGCATTGCCCGGGAATGTTTTTACTTTCATTTTTTTTTTCTTTTCTTTTCTTTTTTTTAAACTACTAGCAAATATACGCTCCCTTCAGTCGCCTATTTTTGCTTGGCTACCACATCACCCCCCTTCTCTCTCTTGCTGTCTGCGAGAGAGTGTTCCTATTTACGTGTCTAGAATTATATAATTGTGAAAAAACTACATACAATACATATTTGAATAGTTTGGGACTATTAGAATAATTAAAGTCCAAGTTTACCCATTTATTATTTTTTTTTATTATCGTTTATGTTTGAATTCATGTTTTGAAACATGACGTAAATCATGAATCTATTGACGTTACGCCAAAGCTATAATTATTTTGCTAAGGGAATGTTTTAATATCTATTTATAAGAAAGTGCAAATAGCTCAGTTGGTAGATTTCCAGCCATGGCATCCACTTTATTTGTTGGGAATTTATTATTTACTATTGATGTAACATTTTCCGTTTCTAGTTGTAGTTAAGATCTCTGATATTTCAAAATTAGACAGATTCTGCAATATATTTATTTTGTTTAAAAAAATTGTGACTGACGCACAGACAGACAGACAGACAGATGGATGGACAAAATCCCTATTTATATAAGATACCGCTTTTTTATACAAAATCTTAGTTTTTTGTTTTTAATTATAATTTTGAAAGTTAAATTTAATTTATTATCGTTTAGTTATTAAATTATTAATTGAACCAAATTGTTACGAAACTACAATTATTTGTTGTTTAAATTTCTATTTATCAAATTATTGGATGTAAATAGCTTTAAACCCCTAACCCTAACCTTTCACTATTTTAATTAATTGAGGATCTGCTAATAATGTTAAAACTAATTAAAATTACGTTTTATTCAACAGTTTAAATGTTTCCAAATTATTTTAAAATTTCGTAGGGTCACAAATAAATTTGGTTATGTTTTCAACTAATAAGAAAATGTTAAAATGGCTGACTTGTTTACAAAGAAACAGAAATGCATTGGTTTTAGTATTTTACGCTTTTTCATTTTTGATTTGAATAAATAATGTATTAACAGTAAATGATTGATTTCCAACTAAAAACAAAAGTAGATGCTGAGACTCATGATTGAAACTGAAGATCGCAATTAAACAATTTCAGCTGGCTATATCTCTTGTAATGCTAAGCATTTATATTTGTACTTGCTGCAGCTGGTATCTAGGTTATTAGTAAAAAAACGTTTAGTTAAGAGGGTGTTCATTTTTAAAATCTTCAAATGCGCATAAATTATTTTTTGAAAGAAATTAAATCGAAATACATTTTTTTTGTTAAGAACATGGACCAACGTTCTGGAAACAAAAAAAATTAAATTAAAATAAACTGGTGTACCAGTCATTATTGACACACATTTAGTTTAGATGGTGTTAATTTTTTAAATTTTCAAATGCGCATAAATTATTTTTTGAAAGAAATTAAATCGAAATACATTTTTTTGTTAAGAACATGGACCAACGTTCTGGAAACAAAAAAAAATTAAATTAAAATAAACTGGTGTACCAGTCATTATTGACAAACATTTAGTTTAGATGGTGTTAATTTTTAAAATTTTCAAATGCGCATAAATTATTTTTTGAAAGAAATTAAATCGAAATACATTTTTTTGTTAAGAACATGGACCAACGTTCTGGAAACAAAAAAAAAACAAACAACAAATAAACTGGTGTACCAGAATCAAACATTGATTTTGGAGGAATAAAACTATTAATGACAAATATTCGAGAAACAGACTGACTCTACTTGATATAATAGACTTAAGTCTGCATATGCCTTTCCCCATTTGTGGAATCTAGTTGCACAGCTTCTAGGCCTGTTATAGGCATCGCCTTGGTTATGTGTTTTTAACTTGATCGTTATTTTTTCACATGTAAATAAAATTATGTTTGCTTATCTACAGAGTGATACCCCCCTCCCCCCACATGAACTCATTAATATAATTAACAATCCTTTCTGCAATTCAACCGTATGTAGTACAAATAAACTTCAGTCTATGCTTGACTTGCCCACCAAGTTATAGTTAATAATGTTCAACACTCCTCTCCTGGCACTGCCCGGATTTTACCTGCGAAGGTGCTTTTCATTTCAGGAATAGTCTGGGAATAGTTTTGATAAACATTATCTTTAAGATAACCCACAGATAAAAATCTGAGGAGTTATGGTCCAGTGAGTATGAAAACCATTTAGCCTCTACTGATAAGACGATCACCAAAGTGTCCCTTCATATTATTAAACGGTTATGAAACAAAGACTGTTGGATAGCCATGTGTGAGACTTAGTGGACAAGTCAGACATATTGCAGAGAAGATGGTGAATTTTATTAACGATTCCATTAATGGCATTTTTTTGTGTGTGAGGGGGGGGGGGTCACCGTTTATGTAGATGTTTTTATTTGTGTCATTTTGCAATTTTAATAATAAATCTGTTTTTTTTTCTTTTCTTTTCAGGTAAGCTTCTTAGAATGGAACATTCGAATTCTTTAAATTGAAAATTCTGGTTGATTACCATTTTCCAAACGAGGAATACAGAAGGTATTTTTGGTGTTTTCTCCACTTTTTTGAATTTCGTGAGGAAAGATAATTTATTTGTCGAAAGAACTAATTTTAAGCAACTATTGTTAAACGCATTAATAAATAGCATAAATAACACACACATACACACACATATATATGTATATATATATATATATATATATATATATATATGTATATGTATATAAATAAAAATAATATATATATATATATAAATAAAAATAATATATATATATATATATGTAAATAAATAATATGTATATATTTAAATATTTCACTCCAAACAAGGCAGGCCGCCACTTTAGACATAAGGGGCTACTGAGAATTAGGGTGTAGGTTTTGGGTGTCATCCTAAGCTATGAGCTGTGCAGCGAGATGTCTGTTTACATTACTCTGCATGTCGGTACAATCGGGGAAACAGGGAGCAGGGAGGGAGCTCCAGAGGCCGGCAACACGAGGAAAGAAGCTATTGGAGAAGGCTCTCCGTCATCTAGGGACCTCCACAGTGAATGAATGGGATTTTGCTGATTGTCGAGTTGGTCTAGTGTATTTACGTCGAGGGGGTACCAGAGCAGCCAGTTCATCAGAGCACAATCCATTGAAGTACTTGGTGGATAGTGAGAGACCTACTAAGTTGGCGACTCTTTTTTGGACCTTGTCTAAGAGAGGAGAGTAGAAGACGATGCACCAGCCCAGATGTGGCAACAATACTCCATGCATGGGCGGATGGTGGCTTTGTAGAGATACAGGATAATGTCAGGTGTGAGGAGTTTACTAGCACGGTAGAGGAAGCCCACCTTCTTTGCTGCAGTCTTGGCAATGTCTTCAATGTATTTGTTCCAATTCATGTTACCTATGAAGAGTTTGGATATATATATATATATATATATATATATATATATATATATATATATATATAAGTCAGGTTCATATTATATTCCAATAACCATGGTTTTATTTTATTATTTTTATCTTTTCACATTTCCAAAAAGCATAACATTTCTGTGAGATATATTTTTACGGTCCGTTTCATTGGTCTTGTGCCAAACAACGTTTTTATGTCAATATCGTCTCTGCAACACTACAAAATCATCATAAAAATTCACAAAGAATACAAAAGTTCTTGGATTAAAGTGTCTTGAAAAAACCTACACTATACAGTGGTTCATTTTTGGGTGAAACCAAACAAAAAGCAAAGAAAAAGAGCAAACCCACACGTGGGGGAAACAACTAATAGTATATGTTAACACATATATTGTCATTAACAATTATATATATATATATATATATATATATAAGCTAATCGTTGGTGGTTTAATGCCTTGGCTTCCTCGTCTTTATTTTGTGTTATGTAATTTTTCTTTAAATTTCCTTTGTATGAATGTTTCCAATGTTTTCAAATGTTAAAGATGGATATAAATATTTTCTGTTTCCATTTTACTTCAGTAAGTTCTCAGAAATCACCCCCCCCCCCACTTTCTGGGGCGAACACTTTATTTCTATATGATATACATAGATATCTGAGTGTTCAGTCAAGATTCTCCTCTCCCTCTCAAACGTTGAGCCAGTAAAGATGTGAAGAACATTAATTTTCTTCTCCCTAATTGACCAGTTAATTATGTCATAGTATATCTTTCTTGCGGCTTCTTGGTCTTACCGGATTCCAGGACAAGAATTCATCTAGTCTGATGGAGTATCCAGCTAAGTGCTGTTACTTGAGGTAACATTACTTGGAGAAGGTGCACCATTCCTCGTATGAGCCAGTGTATAGCCGTGTCGAGGTGATCTTCTTTGGGTCTCGAATACTATGTTATTTTGAATATTTGGTCAGGGTTTAGGGAGAAGTATCTAAAAACTCTTTAAAACAAGAAAAAATGTATTTATCTCCCTTTTAATTACTTATTTATTTATTTATTTATTTTTTTTTTGAATATTTTATATTTGAACGCACCGATGAAGTGCCATATATTTATATATAAACCCCCCCCCCCCAAAAAAAAAAAACAACATTTTTTTTTATTTGGAGGGGGGAGGTAGAGATAACAGCCAAGAGCGAAGTTTAATAAAAAAAAAAAAAATGATGTTTTTTTTTCATATAAATATATGGCACTTCATCGGTGTGTTCAAATATAAAATATTCAGAAAAAATAAAAATAAAATAAATAAGTAATTCAAATAATAAAAACAAAAAAAAATCAGTTATAGTTTTAGTTTTATTACATTCGCTGCAGATATTAATATTTACTGCGTAATAAACAATATTGCCAACCGCACGTTTTTTTGAGATTTGAAACACCTACCATTTGACAAAGAGGTCTTCCTCGAAATATATTATGGAACACGGTCACACACATTACATCACAGTGTTGAAGGATTGCCTAATCAAGTAAGATTTGCTATAAAAAAATATTTTAAGAAGTTTTGAAAAAATATATAAATTAAAATTACTTGTTTTTGTCTTACTTCTCAACGCCGACATATTTCCGTTTCTTGCATTGTGATAGCCTTCTAATACTCCTCTATATACGTATTACACACAATGCTTCAAGCAAACTACCTCTCCTTATATATATTTAAAGTTAAAATATAAATATTTATAACACAAAGTTTTCCAATAGCTTTATAGTGTAGGACTAGAGTTGTAATGAAAATAGTTTAATATTATAAAAACCACATCAAATGTAGGGAACAAATTCTGACAAATTTACCAAAAAATCGTTTTTTATTTGCATACAATTGTTTCGGCCTAACACCAAGATATATGTAATGTTCGAAAAGTATTTCTCTCTCTCTCTCTCCCTCTCTTTCTCTCTCTCCCTCTCTTTCTCTCTCTCTCCCTCCCTCTCTCTCTCTTTTTCTCGAATTGTCTATTATAAACAAAGAGGAATATCACCATAAGTAGTAATATTATTTACCCCGTGGCTGTAGAGAGAGACAGACAGACAAACAGAGACAGAGAGAGAGAGAGAGAGAGAGAGAGGGGGGGGATAGAGCGATCAGAAATAGATTCAGTTTGGATTTTGTGTTTTAATTTTTATATTTACCTGACTTTGCAAACTCCCTTTTTTCTGATTCAAACAATCTAACGACTTCAAACGTAACATATTTTCTAGTATATATGTGTGTGAAAAATGACAAACGGAAAACAGGTTAAAGTACAGGAGAAAAACAAAAACAAGAGATTTGACCGGTTTCGTTCGTTGTTTTTGTTTTTCTCCTGCACTTTAACCTGTTTTCCGTTTGTCATTTTTCACACATTTTGTCCACCTCGACATTTCATTTTCATGAATTATCGTGTACCTTACCCCATATATATATATATATATATATATAAATAAATAAAAAAGCAACAAGTCTGTACTTTTTCAACTCTTAATGAAATTCAAGTAGGAAATAAAAACGTATTTGATGATGGTAGACTCTTATGAATGTCTATGTCTTATAAGATTATCCCTTTTCTCACCTTTCACGAGAAGAAAAATAAGAAAAATAGAAAAAACTTTGACAAGATGGTGGAAATCTTCTTATTTACTTTTTTTTGAACGTATTATGTAACAGACAAAAATATCTGAGTTGTAGTCGTGTAAAAATATTGATTGATGGGGCAAATAAACGCCAGTGTTTGTGTTCAACTTCCGGCGGTGTGTGATGAGTGAGTGGATGGAAAATGACCAAGATACAAATCTCAAGTGACACAGCAAAACACTTGAAGCTATAATGTTTTTTTTTATTATTAATATGTAAAAACACAGAAGTCTACGAATAACATAATAAAAAGGAAAGACTGAAATTTCACTAGGAAAAAAAAAAAAGAAACTAAAAGACACAAGAAAACAAACAAACCAAAAACAACACAAGAAAACAAAAACAACACAAGCAAATGTACAAAACAACACACGAAAACAAAGAAACAAAAATAACACAAGAAAACAAAAAAACAACAACACGAGAAAAGCAAAGAAGCAAACAAAACACAAGTAAAGCAACAAAAAAACAACACAAGAAAACAAAAACAATACAAGCAAATGTACCAAACAACACACGAAAACAAAGAAACAAAAATAACACAAGAAAACAAAAAAAACAACACGAGAAAAGCAAAGAAACAAACAAAACACAAGTAAAGCACAAAAAAAACAATACAAGAAAACAAACAAAACAACAAAAGAAAAGCAAAGAAACAAAACACAAGTAAAGCAAAAAAACAAAACAACACAAGAAAACAAAAACAACAACACAAGAAAACAAAAAAAACATCACAAGAAAAGCAACGAAAAAACAACACAAGTTAAACAACAAAAAAACAACACAAGTTAAGCAAAAAACAAAACAACACAAGAAAACAAAAAAAAACAACACAAGTTAAGCAAAAAACAAAACAACACAAGAAAAGCAAAAAAAACAACACAAGAAAACAAAAAAAAACAACACAAGAAAACAAAAAAAAACAACACAAGTTAAGCAAAAAAAAACAACACAAGAAAACAAAAAAACAACACAAGAAAACAAAAAAAACAACACAAGTTAAGCAAAAAAAAAACAACACAAGAAAACAAAAAAAACAACACAAGAAAACAAAAAAAAAAAACAACACAAGAAAAGCAAAAAACAAAACAACACAATTTTTGTAGGAACTAACTAAATTGTTACAGAAGAGATTTGGAAAATAAAATTTACTAAAGAAACATTTAAAGTACAACATATAACTCCCAAAATATTAGAGATTAATATATATTAAACAACCGAAAAATGAAGAAAGTAAAGAAAGTTTTGCTTATATTTTTTATTGCATGTTGATGTATTTAAAGCAAACAATTATATTTTATCGAGAGCAAATGGAATGATTTGATTGGATGGTTCGAAATATTGTTCCAACATATTCAAACATTATTTTAAAGATATTCAGTTCAAGTCTCGTCTGGGACAACCAGTCTATGTACCATTTCATGGTTTTCTTGGGAAGGTTCAATGGTAAACGGCTGTTACGATAATGCAAAATGATTTGCAATGATTATCAAAAGAGGTTGAGAGTACTGGAAATCTGGAGAGACTTGTTGTCACTCAGACTCCAGGCAACCCCACTTGTTATTTCCAGTGAGCAATCGCTGATAATGACGTGTTTTAAAACTCGGTACTTCTCCAGATTGGGACCCGAGCTAAAATCGACTTGTCGCCGTTAGGGTCAGCATAAAGGTCAGGGTTAGGGTCAGATTTAGCTCAGGTCCTAAGCTAAAGAATTACCAAAAATTCATAGTGAGTATATAATAATAATAATAAGGATAATTATTATTTACTCACTAGGAGTTATCACACTGGTCATCGTCAGTGATCGCCCACTGCCGACAACCTGTGGTATTCCCTGGAGTCTGAGTGACAACAAGTCTCCTCAGACCTCCAGTATGCTCCACCTCTTTTCGTTCATCACCGCTGATGACCTTGCGGTAATCGCAACAGCCACCTACCAACGATTTCCCGCTGATAAGGGCCATTGGTCCTCTCTGGGGCCCGAGTGGCAACAAGCCTTCCCAAGGTCCCAGAGCTGTCCGCGCTCTTCCAGTGGAGGTCTGGTTTGCGCTTTCCCTCCTCGACCCTCTGTCCATAATTTTCGTGGCGTCAGCCTATGCTTGCGCCTCTCTCGTGCGGTTGTATTTTCCCCGGTTCTGTTGTTTTGTGCTTCCATGTGTTTGTTCTCCATTCGTTGCTTATGTGGGTTGGTTTCCGCATTCGAGGACATTTCTCAGGATTGTAGCTGTTTTGATCATTACTGTCCTTTGTATGGTCTCAGTTATCCCTTTGATTCCTATTTCTCCTAGTCTTTTCTCCATGTTTTTGGGGACTGTTCCTAGTGCTCCTATGATTATTGGTGTTATACTGACTTTCTTCATGTTCCATATTCCTTTCAATTCTCTGGCAAGTTCAGTATATTTGCTTCTTTTTTCCGTCTCTTTGATCTTCACTCTGTTGTCTGCTGGAACGGCAACGTCCACGATTTTGCAGGATTTTTCTTTCTTGTTGATTATTATCATATCCGGTCTATTTGCTGTTATGGGTTTGACTGTTTGTACATTCATATCCCATATGATTTTGTGTTTTTCGTTTTCTAGTACAGTTTCTGGTTTGTGTTTGTACCGTTTCTTTGCATATTCGAAATTCAGTTGTTTGCACATTTCCCGGTGTACTTCTTTCCCCACGCTGTCATGTCTGTTCTTGTATTCCCTTTGTGCTAGCTTGCTGCATTCACTTATTATATGATTTATCGTTTCGTCTCTTTGTCCACACAATCGGCATTTGCTGTTTTCCTGGGTTTTATCTATCTTTGCTTCAATAAAGTTTGTCCTAATCGCATTGTTCTGTGCGGCCGTCAGCAGAGATTCCGTTTCTCTGTTCAGGTGTCCTTTTCTTAGCCATGCCCAGCTGTTTTCATTGGCTTCATCGCTTGTGAGTCTTATAAAATTATTATTATTATTATTATTATTATTATTATTATTATTATTATTATTATTATTATTATATGGTCAAGGAGGATGGAAAAACAGGAGAAAGAGCACTATCCAGACCTCTACTAGAAGGGCACAGAGAGTACTAGAATCCTGGGGAGGCTTGTTGTCACTCAGATTCCAGGGAACACCAACGGGCATTATTGGCAAATAATCAATAGTAAACGGCAGTTGCAAAAAACGCAAAGTGATTTGCAACGATATCAAAAGAAGCACTGGAAATCTGTGGAGACTTGTTGTCACTCAGATTCCAGGGAACACCACTGATAATGACTTGTGTGTTAACTCTTAATAATAATGTTTGTGTAAAGACTTGTTTTTCCCATTCACAGCTCAACATTTTGTTGTTGTTTTTTTTTCTACCTGTATTTACTTATTAATTCTGACAAGGTTGGCCAATACAAACAGTTCGGAACGATTAGGTGGATGGAAACGAGCCAAGAATTAAAGCAATTTTAAACTCAACAGAGAAAAGAAAAAAAACGGTCCTGTTTTATCATTGATTTTTTTCATCAGAATTATATCCTAACAACAAGAAAGTCATCTGCATCTTTTAAATGAATGCGAAAGTTGTTTTTTTTTCATTTATCACTCCGATATTACCAACAAAACTGTTTACTATTATTTAAATCAATAATACAACATAATATTTTTAAATACTCGATATATAGTACAGACGCAAGATCCAAAGAAAGCTATTTAAATGTCTAATTTGGATGACTATTTTTCTTAAATAGTTCATAATAAATTAATGTTTAGTGTTATTCATTTGTAATTTTGTTGTCCTATTCTTTCTATACATATGTAATAGTTCATTAAAAGTAATTAATTAAAGTGATTTAATAAAAAGGCATAAGCAAGAATAAAAAAGGGAGGGAGCGGATGAGTGACTAATGAACTTGCTCGCTTTCTCTTTCCCTCCCTCCCGTTAGCGATGCCAAATTTTCTTTCTTATGTTTTTAGAATTCAATGATTGTTTTGATCCTGCAGACGAAACGTTTTGCATTTGTGTTTAAATGTTCCTGTCCGGCCTTTAGGGCGACTGATTTGATTTTCAACAAGTTGTCATCCTTTTCTAAATTGTAAGTTAAAATAAAGCCCCCCCTCACACACCAGCCTTCAGGCGAATTGATTTCTTCTTTCTTTTGATTTCAGTACGGTCTTATTTAAAAAATAAATAAATTTGTATCAAAATTACTAAAATGTTAATGTTTATCTATTTATATGAACAAATGCGAAAGTTTTAGTCTCGTGTTTACAAGTAACTTATGAATGAAATGTTTATTATTTAACATTTTAGTTTCAGGTATTTCAAGTAGCGAACTTTGCGAGGCGATGACAGACTAGCAAAGCCAGCTAGTTAATTATAAAGCAAACTCAGCCCTCCTCCTCGACATTAGTGTTCGATAGCTTTCTTAACAAAAGTTTTGTACAAAAAATCTGTTTTCTTAGTCGGACATACTGGTCTGTGTTGATAAAAACAAAACTTTTACTTTCAAACGATTTCTTTAATTTTTATATTTTATCCTGGTCAATATTTGATTTTTTTTCGGTCATACTTAATAGAAAGGGGAAAGAGAACTTACTTCTTAAGTCTTATCTACTCCCACTGTTCTCATTTACACCAGGCCAATAATTTGATAAGAGACATTATCATTATTCACCTGTTCAAAAATGAGTGCTTGCAACATTAAGAAAAAATCTACATCGACCTCTCTTGTGTCAGCTTTCAGATAAACAATTATATTTGTTTACAATAAATATTTAATTATTATTTATTTAATTTGTTATTACATCATTACAGACTGTTATTCCCATCGTGGTTGTTGTTTATTTTAACAACATTTCGTATTGTTATTTGTAATTCTAATGCATTGTGACAACTTGCAGGTTAGGATGATGTTTTTTACTTTTCTGTCATGTACTTCCTCCCATGATGCAACTACCAGTACACGTCAGCCTGAGTTTGTATTAAAATACCTGTCAGAATTAAATATAATCTGTCCTAGGTATGACATGAAATTGCATCTGTTAATTTTGTAGCACTTCGATCACCATGGACTGTCCATTGTCTTTTCCATTGACAGAAACAGCCGTTCGTCTCTCTCTTTGACATGTAGTAGTTGGCTCATTGGATAGCGATGTCCTCATCTGTGGTGATGTAGTAGTCATAGAGATGTTTTCTTCTTTATTCTTATGATGGCTTTATTTTGAGATTATATCTTGCTTTGCTTAAATTTAACTCTAGTTATGACTTCACAGGCAAATTCATATGGCAGTCATGATGTTAAACTAGTGATTGGACGATTCCAATATTTTTCCAAATTCCGATACAATTTTTTTTTTTAACAAAGTTTACCCCAAACAAGGCATGCTGCCACTGTAGATATAAGGGGTCATCCTAAGTTGTGAGCTGTGCAGCGAGATGCTTGTTCACATTAGTTTTAAATTTCTGCATGTCGGTACAGTCGGGGAAACAGGGAGCAGGGAGGGAGTTCCAAAGGCCAGCAGCACGAGGAAAGAAGCTATTGGAGTAGAAGGCTCTCCAGCATCTGGGGACCTCCACAGTGAATGGATGGGATTTAGCTGATTGTCGGGTTCGTCGAGTGTATTTATGTCGAGGAGGCACCAGAGCAGCAAGTTCATTGGAGCACATTCTATTGAAGTACTTGTAAAGCAAGCATAAGGTTACCAATTTTTAAATTTTCTAATTTCTTAATGTTTTCCCTTTTTGATAAACTCATTGTACGATTTTCATCTATATTTTCCACTTTTTTTTCTATTTATCCACTCATGCCATTTTAACGAACCATTTTTCCCGGTGCCATTTTGACATAAATAAATTTACATATGATCTATGAATTTTAGTTTTACTTGTAGTTCAAAATCAATGAATATTTATTATTTTATCATTAGTACCAGCAATGGAAAATTAAGTTTTAAACAACAACAAAATTAAAAGAATCGTTTTTGGAATCGGAAATGAGGCTAAAAGTTTTCCGATTCCGATATTGATTCCAAAAATTCCTCAAAATGTTCCGATTTTTCCGATTTTGATTAATCGTCCGAACCCGTAAGAATTCATCAATTAATTAATTTCATTTTTTCTGTTCATTGCTTTTTTTTAAATGGAGATCGCTCCAGACAAGGCATGAAGCCACTTGATATAAGGAGCTAAAAAGTATGAAATATGATTATCGCAAAGACAGGAGATGCCTATTGGTCTTAGCCTTGAAAAGACCAAGGCTATAGGTAGGAGGAAAACAGTCAGCAGGAAGAGAGTTCCACAAGCCAGCAGTTCTTGGAAATAAGCTACTGGAATAGGAAGCTGTTTTACAATGAGGTATCAAAACAGCAAATTGATGGAGACCACTAGACCAACGAGTCAAACGAGCTGGAACAAAGGAAACAGGGAATAAATCACACAATTCCGAAGAGCACATGCCATAATAGTACTTATAGAAAAGACTGAGACTAGCAACATCGCGTCTGTGAAGGAGAGGGTGTAGAGAAGTTGTTGAGTTCAACATTCTGACTAAATAACTCGGGGTGGATCAAAACAGCAAATTTAATAAATTCAGAGAAATGCATCTGATTGGCTTAAAATGTTTCTATTTGTTTTTATTAATTCAGGCGAGTGCATACGTCGAACCATATGCGCAGAAATGAGTTAAAGCATTTTCATTCTGTGAACTTCGTCGCTACAGGTTTCCCCGACATACTCCTCCACTGTAGACATGATATATGCTGTAAGACGGTTGCATGGAAAACCTAAAGAACAGCCATAACTTCTCCTCCTGGCATTTGTTGATCTCGATCGAAGCCTTTGACCTGGTGGACAGCGCATCACTCTTCACGCAACTGATGAAGCAAATAGCCGCCCTCCTACCGCTCTATCACTTATCAAGTCCTTTCATGATGAATGGGTGCGTGATTGGCCTAGTGGATACTCGTGTGGCTATGAGATCGTCTATACTGAGTTAAAATCATATCGGATTTATAATGTTCAATCTATCTGATATACTACTAAAACTCTGTAGATTCGTCTTATCTTGTTTGTCCCCGTGCACGCTTGATGACGTCATGCACTAAAACAGGTGAAAGACAGCGGGAAGATCCTTTATAATGTCAGAAATGGATGACGTCATCGGAAACATCTGGAAGAGATGCTTTATGATGTTATAAATAATGAAGTAACAAAAGGATGACAACATCCATTAAACAGAGAACATAGACGACCCGTGACACTACAGGTCACGGGTCGTTTATGTGAACAGTGACTATATATATATATATATATATATATATATATATATATACTGGATGAACCATCTATATCTGGGGGGATCTAGTAATGTACTAATACCTTTGGAAAATTATATTTTGTTTTTTACTAATGAGTCACCACTTATCAAGTCTTAAAGGCGTTCGAGGATATGGGTAGCGAGATGGATAGATTGTCTGTTGAATGATCATGAATATTATGAGAGGATTGAAAAAGTTGAATGGAATGGACAAAAATTTGATTACGTATGAGGACCGTTTCTGGCAAGTATTTGTTGTATAAATCTAAAATGTTGCCCTTTACTATAGGTTAAATACCGACTTATTATATTATAATGGATATTTGGTGTTTGTCTGTAACCGAAACTACGGGGTGACTGCAAAAAATTCCACCCATGGAAACGTCTGTAAAAAGAGTAACGAGAGTAGAAAATGGAGCTTGGGTTTACTTTCGGCAGTCTCGTAACTCACTTCCCTTATGTTGTCCTTTAGTCCTCACATTCCATGAGCGATGTTTCTGGCAAAGGGGGAAGAATTGCTGTTTTCTGGGTCGGAATCTATCCATCTAACACTTATCGTTGGCTATTTTTTAACCTTGAAGTAGCCTTTTTTTTTTTAGTTCCTTACATCAAGTGGCTTCCTGCCTTGTCTGGAGCGATTTCCATAATCAAAAAAATGTTTAATAATTGAACACTCGCTTTAATATGTCAGCTTTATGAAAAAGAATTATTGCACGAAGGATTATTTTCAAAATTCTTGCACGAAGGATTATTTTCAAAAAATATCTTGGACGGATTAAGAAAAGACAAAATCTATGGTCACTTTTTGAAAATCGCTTCAAGAGAAAATTGCGATATCATCAGTATCCAGACAAAACATTCATGTACAGCTGAGTCCACAGATTCATGGCCATTGGAACACTGTTAAACTTGATTTCTGAGGGCAACAGAGCCACTCATTCAGTGCGAAAAGGGGAGCATGTGAAAGTTATTTGACAATTCTGCACGTCGTATCAATCCGGCCTTTTATGATCAAAGTGTAGTATGTGTCTTGTATCAATGCAGAGGTTCACATTTGGTGCATACCATTAAACGGTGATAAAAAAAGACTGTTGGACATTCATGACTGAAACTTGGTGGACAAGTCAGGCATCAACTGAAGTATATTTGTACTACGTATTGTTGGATTGCAGAAAGGATTATGAACGTTATTAATGGGTCCATAAGTAGCATCACCAGATAATACAACTACTAATAATTATAACAATTAGAGGTTCCAAATCTATTGGTTAGATTTCATAAAATTTGACATAAAGAGCCCTCCAGATGTAATAAAATTGAAGAATAGTAATTATGACATATAAATAGAGGACACTAAGAATATATGTATATGCCATTGTCACTGCTGGTTAAGTATTATTAGACTGGGAAAGTGTTCGGGAGAGCTGGAGAAATGTACAAGATTATAGGTTGTAGCAAGATTGGAGGTGTATATGTAAAAATAATGTTAAAAACGGTGTTTTCCATATAAGGTTAGAGTAATCAGAAAAGTGGAAACTTCTATTTGAAATTCAAGATTAGAATTAGGGCTACGTGTCAGGCTAGGGTTCTGAAGAGATGGAGAAAACGTTTATTGGGAACATTGTAGAAAGAATTGTGAAGTTTATTAACGATTCCATAGGTGACATCACCCTATAATACTACTACTAATAATTATAACAATTATAGGTTCGAAATCTATTGGTTAGATTTCACAAAATTTGGCATAAAGTGCCCTCCAGATGCAATAAAATTATTACTGAGAATATATGCATATGCCATTGTCACTGCTGATTAAGTATTATTAGACTGGGCTAGGGTTCGGGAGAGCTGGAGAAATGTACAAGATTATAGGTTGTTGTTTGGGTCACCCTCTATGTCATTATTCCATAAGTTATGACGTCATATCTTTATTTTTCATGATTTTATGTAAAATTTCAACGATTAAGAATTATTGTCTCCCCTTCGATTATTTATACTCTTATTCTAAATAGTTTAAACATTTATTAATGAAATGGAATGGGGTAGAATATCTAAACATCCTAGTGGGTAAAACAGAAAAATCTCAATCATTGTTTAAAATCTATCTCAACTATACATTTAATCCAGCCAATAACATGCTGCGAAAATAGGGTGTTTCAGTGTCTAAAGTACAAATAGCTAAATTACATATGTGGATCATGTATTATATTGCTAGTCCCAGCCGTACGTACTCCTTGAAAGTAGAGCACTGTAATTGGTAGTATTAACACAGCATGACGTCACTTGCTTATAATGCATCATTCCTTCGTCAAAGCCGCCGTTAAAGTGTTAAAATTATCATAGTTTATTCGCTGTTTACAATTGGCCCAGCGATTAGCGACATCGGACTGGAGTTGAAAAATACTTGAGGTCCGGGGTTTCGAATTGCATGACCGGTAGTGAATAGTCATATCTCTATGCTGATGAGTCCCGATTGAAAAAGGACGAAACGTATACGTACATAGATAATAAACAATAACAAATATTTATTATATATATATATATAAAGTGGTGTACTAAAAGCGAACTTTTAGGAAAAGTGAAACCTATTGTGAAGAGTATATAGCTCAATATCCAGGATAGAGCAGGTAGAATGAAGAAGAATGGAAAGGAATTAGAGAAGCAAAAGTCAAATCATAATTCAATTCAATTGCTCAGAGCAAGGTATATTCCGCAAAAAAGGCAATTTATTCAAGTTAAATTTTCCTTAAGCCAGGCTTTTCAAAGATCAAAATCTTATCATCAGAGGAAGTCGCTGGGATAGATAAGTTGGCAAAGGCCAAGATTTAAAATTTGAAAAAATAAAATAAAAGTTGTAGGGGGAAGAAACACAGGGCAAAATTCTGCCCGAATGCAAGCAAATGTCCGATTGCTAAAAATTGAATTGAATTATGATTTGACTTTTGCTTCTCTAATTCCTTTCCATTCTTCTTCATTATATATATATATATATATATATATATATATATATATATATATATATATATATTACACAACCAACTGGTGGTTCACAGACTGAATCGAATATCTAATTTGCATATTGATTTTTTAATAAATAATTGTCTGGTTTTATTGATTTACGATTTTTTCGTTTTATTTTTGTAAATATGAGACGGAATCTCGTGAAGAAATCTTATGAGAAAATTGAAGCGATTAAAAAAAACAAAAAAAAAACGAAGTCGTTTTTTTAATCGCTTCAATTTTCTTATTTAGTAAAATAAAGATAATTATAGCCAGCGAAAAGAATGGATCATTCCATTCTGCATTTGTTAACAGAGCCGTGTTAGGAATGTTCCATTGTTAGTCTGAAGTGGTGAACAAAAATGATGTGTGTGTGATACTATCGTGACTTTCTCTCTGTCTCTTTCTTCTTCATCCATATTATGTCTCTTTCCTTCTCTTTCAGACCTTTCACTCTCTCTCTCTCTCTCTCTCTCGATTTTATCACAGCGAGAAAGAGTTTTCAGTTTGGTGTTGTCCTTCATATGGGACGGACGCATGTCCCACCCAGTTCGCCAACTCGACCGACTTTCGAGTTTGTATGTTCTTTTTAGAAGTTGAAATGTAATAAATTATATTGTTCTATATATAAAGTATCGTATTATAAGTGGTTATAAAGTTTCTATTATAAGTGTTTATTATAAGTGATTATTATAATAAGTGGTTAATATATTATAATAAGTATAATATATATAATATTATATTAATATATATAATATAAGTATAATATATATAATATATTATAATAAGTGGTTAATATATAAGTGGTTATTATGAGTGGGTAATATATAAGTGGTTATTATAAGTGGTTATTCCTATTATAAGGTATGAGATGGACGCATATCCCGCCCAGCTCGCCAACTCAACCGACTTTCGAGTTTGTATGTTCTTTTTGGAAGCTGAAATGTAATAAATTATATTGTTCTATATATAAAGTATGGTATTATAAGTGGTTATAAAGTTTCTATAATAAGTGGTTATTATAATAAGTGGTTAATATAATAAGTGGTTAATATATTATAATAAGTATAATATATATAATATTATATCAATATATATAATATAAGTATAATATATATAATATATTATAATAAGTGGTTAATATATAAGTGGTTATTATAAGTGGGTAATATATAAGTGGTTATTATAAGTGGTTATTCCTATTATAAGGTATGAGATGGACGCATATCCCGCCCAGCTCGCTAACTCAACCGACTTTCGAGTTAGTATGTTCTTTTTGGAAGCTGAAATGTAATAAATTATATTGTTCTATATATAAAGTATGGTATTATAAGTGGTTATAAAGTTTCTATTATAAGTGGTTATTATAAATGCTTATTATAAGTGGTTATTATAATAAGTGGTTAATATATTATAATAAGTATAATATATATAATATTATATTAATATATATAATATAAGTATAATATATATAATATATTATAATAAGTGGTTAATATATAAGTGGTTATTATAAGTGGGTAATCCTATTATAAGGTATGAGATGGACGCATGTCCCGCCCAGCTCGCCAACTCAACCGACTTTCGAGTTTGTATGTTCTTTTTGGAAGCTGAAATGTAATAAATTATATTGTTCTATATATAAAGTATGGTATTATAAGTGGTTATAAAGTTTCTATTATAAGTGGTTATTATAAATGCTTATTATAAGTGGTTATTATAATAAGTGGTTAATATATTATAATAAGTATAATATATATAATATTATATTAATATATATAATATAAGTATAATATATATAATATATTATAATAAGTGGTTAATATATAAGTGGTTATTATAAGTGGGTAATCCTATTATAAGGTATGAGATGGACGCATGTCCCGCCCAGCTCGCCAACTCAACCGACTTTCGAGTTTGTATGTTATTTTTTGAAGCTGAAATGTAATAAATGATATTGTTCTATATATAAAGTATGGTTGTTGCTCCTTTCATGCAGCATTCGATACCAGCACAGCGGTTCCCTCAGCCTGATAATTACTTCTCTGGAGAAAATAAATGATGCCTAATGTCGCCGTCTAAGACCCGTCAAGCCAAACAATGGATCAAACCCTTGTATTAAAGGGATGTGCCTATCGTTTGCCACTTGGGGAGCCGGGACGAAAAGAGATTTTCTAGAAAAGTCCCCAAGGTGCTGACCACCAAGTTACACTCCCGGTAGTTTTACATGTGACGCAGAATTACTAGCACAATTTTTTTTTCTAATTTATACTATACTATCTGTACCTAGCAGGCGGTGCCCAGAAGTGGTTTTACGTGCAACTTGATTTTTCGTTTTTTTCTTAAACTATGTCGCTTTTTTTGTTCAAAATATCTTTTTGGGCTTTAAACAAAGCAAGCTTGCAAAGTCACCATCCCTTTTTTAAGATAGCGTTCGTATGAAAATAATTCCGACTTGGTCAAAGTAATTTCTGGAAAGAATAAAATCGAATTACATTTTATTGTTCCTAACAACATGCTGCCATGATCCATCCAAGGAACTGATTAATCAAATATTGATTTTGTAGGAAGAAAGCTATCGATAACAAAAATTGAGAAAGCGACTGACTTTAGTTATATATTAGATTTGTGTTGTCTGTGAAACCTTGTCAATCATACTTAAGTAATCGTCTGCATTTAGCAAATCATATATCTACACTTAAATTCGAAAGCATAGTACCACTGAGTAATATGTAATACTAGGTTTAATCTTAAAATAGCAAATAAACAAACAGGAAGTGACGGGTGTTAAGTGGATACCAACATGGACTGATGACAGGGTTTTGCTAATTTTAAATTCTGTCAGTTCCATAACATCACTATAGATGTTGGCAACCTTCATTTATCTTATTACAAGCTTAGTTATATGGACCAAAGGCAGAAGTGGTGCTCAGCAGGAGAAAGTTTTACATTCTGCATTCGTTGGAGGGTCTTGATTTACGGCATATCAATCCTTTTCAGGTTTAATATCAAATCTAGTCATTTGGGGAAAAGGGTTCATACTTCAAATTTTGGTTGTTGTTAACATCTTAAGCACATGGACAAGACAACTAGAACGTTGGTTATAGTGTACAGGTTAATTTGAGGCCCTGAGTTCAATCCTGGGCAAAGATAGCAACACGAGTGAACAACTTCATATTTATTTGCCTCCCCAAGAGGGAAAAGTTAGACACAAGGTCGGTTTTTAATGTGGGAAAAATCCACCTCCCCAAAAAGGGGCACTTAGGATTGGAACAAAAATAAAAATTGTCTCAGTCTAAAAGGACCTCTTCCTTTACTGACCGATTACAGAAGAAACTAAATGTAACATCAGAACAGATACTGCAAAGTTGACTGAAGAAAAACGTTGCAAAAAGTCGTACCATGCGAAGTTATATTTAATAAACAAACTTTCTTTTATATCTATATTGTATTTGTATTGTCTGTCTGTCCGTGTGTCTTTCGCTTTCTGCTTGATGATGTAATAAAAAAAATAAGCCCTATACCAAGATCAAATAACTTTTCTCAAGTAAAATTTTAGAGGAATCCAATGGTGGTATACATTTCGTATGACGTTGTTTTTATTTTTTTACAATAATGTTGTGGGGTCTCCGTTCGTACCGAACATCTCAATAAACATAATTTTATTTATAACTTGAGCGTAACAGAGCAACAAAACTTTTTTAAAAGATGTGTGGACGCAACGAAAATGCTATTTCAAACTGACGGACAGAGCCTTTTAAAAAAAATGTGTGGACGCAACGAAAATGCTATTTCAAACTGACTGACAGAGCCTTTTAAAAAGATGTGTGGACGCAACGAAAATGCTATTTTAAACTGACGGACAGAGACTTTTAAAAAGATGTGTGGACGCAACGAAAATGCTATTTCAAACTGACGGACAGAGCCTTTTAAAAAGATGCGTAGACGCAACGAAAATGCTATTTCAAACTGACGGACAGAGCCTTTTAAAAAGATGTGTGGACGCAACGAAAATGCTATTTCAAACTGACAGACAGAGCCTTTTAAAAAGATGTGTGGACGCAACGAAAATGCTATTTCAAACTGACGGACAGAGCCTTTTAAAAAGATGTGTGGACGCAACGAAAATGCTATTTCAAACTGACGGACAGAGCCTTTTAAAAAGATGTGTGGACGCAACGAAAATGCTATTTCAAACTGACGGACAGAGCCTTTTAAAAAGATGTGTGGACGCAACGAAAATGCTATTTCAAACTGACGGACAGAGCCTTTTAAAAAGATGTGTGGACGCAACGAAAATGCTATTTTAAACTGACGGACAGAGACTTTTAAAAAGATGTGTGGACGCAACGAAAATGCTATTTCAAACTGACGGACAGAGCCTTTTAAAAAGATGTGTGGACGCAACGAAAATGCTATTTCAAACTGACGGACAGAGCCTTTTAAAAAGATGTGTGGACGCAACGAAAATGCTATTTCAAACTGACGGACAGAGACTTTTAAAAAGATGTGTGGACGCAACGAAAATGCTATTTCAAACTGACGGACAGAGCCTTTTAAAAAGATGCGTAGACGCAACGAAAATGCTATTTCAAACTGACGGACAGAGCCTTTTAAAAAGATGTGTGGACGCAACGAAAATGCTATTTCAAACAGAAGTGTGACAAGTCAAAGAAAATACTATTTCTAACTTAAGTGTGAAAGCAAATGCTTCCTTGGTCTTTTGGCTAAGATCAAAGTGTAGTATCTGTTCTGACTGTCCTGTGCAGTCATGGGAGGTTAACCCCCTCCCATGCTTTGCCTCCCCTCTTTGGGGAGGAGTAAGTTTATTGCTTACTGTCTGAGGCGCCCTGCCCAGGCAATTTTTTGAGATTCACCTCACTCTTCCTCTAGAGTGAAAATTCCCACCTTCCGACCTTGTGTCACATTCTACTTTGTGGGAAGTAGATAAATAGGTGAAAGCAAATAAGATGTGTACGTTCAATCTGTGCGTTTAGTGATGCAAATGCTATTCCAACCGGAAGTGTGACAGACCAACCGCCAGAGCGTCTCGTAGAAATACGAGGAAGCCACTAAAGTAACCCAGATAAAAAAAAAGAGAGAATATTTTCTGCTAAAATCTTCCGATAATTTTGATCTTTCAATATTGCTGCTTAGATGGAGCGCATCTCGGCAAGACCAAATCTGGCCCCGAGCAAATTTCTTCATGGCTTACGGAAATATTTTTCATCTTTTTCAGACAGTCTTCGTGTTTATTTAAAAATCTTACATAATTTTTATTTCGTTTGTTATATAAAAACTAGTCAAACTGTTGGTCTGTTTAGCTAGAACGAAAGATGTCTTTTGTTTTTTTACTTATCAATGATTTTAATGCCAAACACAATTCATTGCTTTGTTTGGTCCATGTGTTTTTGTCACAATTTATCAAGGACAAAATCCACTCAAGGATATGGAGATGCATTGATTGTACATTGAATCATAACGATTATTATGAGATGATTGAAAATGTTGAACAAAATTTGATTACTTTCATCATCATCATCATCATCATCATCATCATCATCATCATCATCATCATCATCATCATCATATTCGGTTAAACGTCTGTTGTACATGCTAGTGCTACCAGATCAGGCTGTCTGATGATACCGGCTTCCTGACCTAAAATGCACCAAACATGAATGTTATTCTTTTTTTTCCTTTCCCTTTGCAAAACTCAATCATGTTCTGCAAAGCCCAAAACAAAAAAACAACAACATGTTTCCTCTACAAAACAACCAAACCAAATACCATGAATAAATATTTGAACATATAAAGAACTTGAAGCATAAAACTTTTTATCAAAATTACTATATTCAGCATTGAATAATCCGAAAAGGGTTGATATGCTGTAAAACAAAACAACCAAACCAAACCAAACACAATGAATAAATATTTGAACATATAAAGAACTTGAAGCATAAAACTTTTTATCAAAATTACTATATTCAGCATTGAATAATCCGAAAAGGGTTGATATGCTGTAAAACAAAACAACCAAACCAAACCAAACACAATGAATAAATATGTGAACATATAAAGAACTTGAAGCATAAAACTTTTTATCAAAATGACTATATTCAGCATTAAATAATCCGAAAAGGGTTGATATGCCGTAAAACAAAACAACAAACCAAATACCATGAATAAATATTTGAACATATAAAGAACTTGAAGCATAAAACTGTTTATCAAAATTACTATATTCAGCATTAAATAATCCGAAAAGGGTTGATATGCTGTAAAACAAAACAACCAAACCAAACCAAATACCATGAATAAATATTTGAACATATAAAGAACTTGAAGCATAAAACTTTTTATCAAAATGACTATATTCAGCATTAAATAATCCGAAAAGGGTTGATATGCCGTAAAACAAAACAACCAAACCAAATACCATGAATAAATATTTGAACATATAAAGAACTTGAAGCATAAAACTGTTTATCAAAATTACTATATTCAGCATTAAATAATCCGAAAAGGGTTGATATGCTGTAAAACAAAACAACCAAACCAAACCAAACACAATGAATAAATATGTGAACATATAAAGAACTTGAAGCATAAAACTTTTTATCAAAATTACTATATTCAGCATTGAATATTCCGAAAAGGGTTGATATGCTGTAAAACAAAACAACCAAACCAAACCAAACCAAACACAATGAATAAATATGTGAACATATAAAGAACCTGAAGCATAAAACTTTTTATCAAAATTACTATATTCAGCATTGAATATTCCGAAAAGGGTTGATATGCTGTAAAACAAAACAACCAAACCAAACCAAACCAAACACAATGAATAAATATGTGAACATATAAAGAACTTGAAGCATAAAACTTTTTATCAAAATTACTATATTCAGCATTGAATATTCCGAAAAGGGTTGATATGCTGTAAAACAAAACAACCAAACCAAACCAAACCAAACACAATGAATAAATATGTGAACATATAAAGAACTTGAAGCATAAAAACTTTTTATCAAAATTACTATATTCAGCATTGAATATTCCGAAAAGGGTTGATATGCTGTAAAACAAAACAACCAAACCAAACCAAACCAAACACAATGAATAAATATGTGAACATATAAAGAACTTGAAGCATAAAACTTTTTATCAAAATTACTATATTCAGCATTGAATATTCCGAAAAGGGTTGATATGCTGTAAAACAAAACAACCAAACCAAACCAAACCAAACCAAACACAATGAATAAATATGTGAACATATAAAGAACTTGAAGCATAAAACTTTTTATCAAAATTACTATATTCAGCATTGAATAATCCGAAAAGGGTTGATATGCTGTAAAACAAAACAACCAAACCAAACCAAACCAAACACAATGAATAAATATGTGAACATATAAAGAACTTGAAGCATAAAACTTTTTATCAAAATTACTATATTCAGCATTGAATAATCCGAAAAGGGTTGATATGCTGTAAAACAAAACAACCAAACCAAACCAAACCAAACACAATGAATAAATATGTGAACATATAAAGAACTTGAAGCATAAAACTTTTTATCAAAATTACTATATTCAGCATTGAATATTCCGAAAAGGGTTGATATGCTGTAAAACAAAACAACCAAACCAAACCAAACCAAACACAATGAATAAATATGTGAACATATAAAGAACTTGAAGCATAAAACTTTTTATCAAAATTACTATATTCAGCATTGAATATTCCGAAAAGGGTTGATATGCTGTAAAACAAAACAACCAAACCAAACCAAACCAAACACAATGAATAAATATGTGAACATATAAAGAACTTGAAGCATAAAAACTTTTTATCAAAATTACTATATTCAGCATTGAATAATCCGAAAAGGGTTGATATGCTGTAAAACAAAACAACCAAACCAAACCAAACCAAACCAAACACAATGAATAAATATGTGAACATATAAAGAACTTGAAGCATAAAACTTTTTATCAAAATTACTATATTCAGCATTGAATATTCCGAAGAGGGTTGATATGCTGTAAAACAAAACAACCAAACCAAACCAAACCAAACACAATGAATAAATATGTGAACATATAAAGAACTTGAAGCATAAAACTTTTTATCAAAATTACTATATTCAGCATTGAATATTCCGAAAAGGGTTGATATGCTGTAAAACAAAACAACCAAACCAAACCAAACCAAACACAATGAATAAATATGTGAACATATAAAGAACTTGAAGCATAAAACTTTTTATCAAAATTACTATATTCAGCATTGAATATTCCGAAAAGGGTTGATATGCTGTAAAACAAAACAATCAAACCAAACCAAACCAAACCAAACACAATGAATAAATATGTGAACATATAAAGAACTTGAAGCATAAAACTTTTTATCAAAATTACTATATTCAGCATTGAATATTCCGAAAAGGGTTGATATGCTGTAAAACAAAACAACCAAACCAAACCAAACCAAACACAATGAATAAATATGTGAACATATAAAGAACTTGAAGCATAAAACTGTTTATCAAAATTACTATATTCAGCATTGAATATTCCGAAAAGGGTTGATATGCTGTAAAACAAAACAACCAAACCAAACCAAACCAAACACAATGAATAAATATGTGAACATATAAAGAACTTGAAGCATAAAACTTTTTATCAAAATTACTATATTCAGCATTTAATAATCCGAAAAGGGTTGACATGCTGTAAAACAAAACAACCAAACCAAACCAAACCAAACACAATGAATAAATATGTGAACATATAAAGAACTTGAAGCATAAAAACTTTTTATCAAAATTACTATATTCAGCATTGAATAATCCGAAAAGGGTTGATATGCTGTAAAACAAAACAACCAAACCAAACCAAACCAAACCAAACACAATGAATAAATATGTGAACATATAAAGAACTTGAAGCATAAAAACTTTTTATCAAAATTACTATATTCAGCATTGAATAATCCGAAAAGGGTTGATATGCTGTAAAACAAAACAACCAAACCAAACCAAACCAAACACAATGAATAAATATGTGAACATATAAAGAACTTGAAGCATAAAACTTTTTATAAAAATTACTATATTCAGCATTGAATAATCCGAAAAGGGTTGATATGCTGTAAAACAAAACAACCAAACCAAACCAAACACAATGAATAAATATGTGAACATATAAAGAACTTGAAGCATAAAAACTTTTTATCAAAATTACTATATTCAGCATTGAATAATCCGAAAAGGGTTGATATGCTGTAAAACAAAACAACCAAACCAAACCAAACCAAACACAATGAATAAATATGTGAACATATAAAGAACCTGAAGCATAAAACTTTTTATCAAAATTACTATATTCAGCATTGAATATTCCGAAAAGGGTTGATATGCTGTAAAACAAAACAACCAAACCAAACCAAACCAAACACAATGAATAAATATGTGAACATATAAAGAACTTGAAGCATAAAACTTTTTATCAAAATTACTATATTCAGCATTGAATATTCCGAAAAGGGTTGATATGCTGTAAAACAAAACAACCAAACCAAACCAAACCAAACACAATGAATAAATATGTGAACATATAAAGAACTTGAAGCATAAAAACTTTTTATCAAAATTACTATATTCAGCATTGAATATTCCGAAAAGGGTTGATATGCTGTAAAACAAAACAACCAAACCAAACCAAACCAAACACAATGAATAAATATGTGAACATATAAAGAACTTGAAGCATAAAACTTTTTATCAAAATTACTATATTCAGCATTGAATATTCCGAAAAGGGTTGATATGCTGTAAAACAAAACAACCAAACCAAACCAAACCAAACACAATGAATAAATATGTGAACATATAAAGAACTTGAAGCATAAAACTTTTTATCAAAATTACTATATTCAGCATTGAATATTCCGAAAAGGGTTGATATGCTGTAAAACAAAACAACCAAACCAAACCAAACCAAACACAATGAATAAATATGTGAACATATAAAGAACTTGAAGCATAAAACTTTTTATCAAAATTACTATATTCAGCATTGAATATTCCGAAAAGGGTTGATATGCTGTAAAACAAAACAACCAAACCAAACCAAACCAAACCAAACACAATGAATAAATATGTGAACATATAAAGAACTTGAAGCATAAAACTTTTTATCAAAATTACTATATTCAGCATTGAATATTCCGAAAAGGGTTGATATGCTGTAAAACAAAACAACCAAACCAAACCAAACCAAACACAATGAATAAATATGTGAACATATAAAGAACTTGAAGCATAAAACTGTTTATCAAAATTACTATATTCAGCATTGAATATTCCGAAAAGGGTTGATATGCTGTAAAACAAAACAACCAAACCAAACCAAACCAAACACAATGAATAAATATGTGAACATATAAAGAACTTGAAGCATAAAACTTTTTATCAAAATTACTGTATTCAGCATTGAATAATCCGAAAAGGGTTGATATGCTGTAAAACAAAACAACCAAACCAAACACAATGAATAAATATGTGAACATATAAAGAACTTGAAGCATAAAAACTTTTTATCAAAATTACTATATTCAGCATTGAATAATCCGAAAAGGGTTGATATGCTGTAAAACAAAACAACCAAACCAAACCAAACCAAACCAAACACAATGAATAAATATGTGAACATATAAAGAACTTGAAGCATAAAAACTTTTTATCAAAATTACTATATTCAGCATTGAATAATCCGAAAAGGGTTGATATGCTGTAAAACAAAACAACCAAACCAAACCAAACCAAACACAATGAATAAATATGTGAACATATAAAGAACTTGAAGCATAAAAACTTTTTATCAAAATTACTATATTCAGCATTGAATATTCCGAAAAGGGTTGATATGCTGTAAAACAAAACAACCAAACCAAACCAAACCAAACACAATGAATAAATATGTGAACATATAAAGAACTTGAAGCATAAAAACTTTTTATCAAAATTACTATATTCAGCATTGAATATTCCGAAAAGGGTTGATATGCTGTAAAACAAAACAACCAAACCAAACCAAACCAAACACAATGAATAAATATGTGAACATATAAAGAACTTGAAGCATAAAACTTTTTATCAAAATTACTATATTCAGCATTGAATATTCCGAAAAGGGTTGATATGCTGTAAAACAAAACAACCAAACCAAACCAAACCAAACACAATGAATAAATATGTGAACATATAAAGAACTTGAAGCATAAAAACTTTTTATCAAAATTACTATATTCAGCATTGAATATTCCGAAAAGGGTTGATATGCTGTAAAACAAAACAACCAAACCAAACCAAACCAAACACAATGAATAAATATGTGAACATATAAAGAACTTGAAGCATAAAACTTTTTATCAAAATTACTATATTCAGCATTGAATATTCCGAAAAGGGTTGATATGCTGTAAAACAAAACAACCAAACCAAACCAAACCAAACACAATGAATAAATATGTGAACATATAAAGAACTTGAAGCATAAAAACTTTTTATCAAAATTACTATATTCAGCATTGAATAATCCGAAAAGGGTTGATATGCTGTAAAACAAAACAACCAAACCAAACCAAACCAAACACAATGAATAAATATGTGAACATATAAAGAACTTGAAGCATAAAAACTTTTTATCAAAATTACTATATTCAGCATTGAATAATCCGAAAAGGGTTGATATGCTGTAAAACAAAACAACCAAACCAAACCAAACCAAACACAATGAATAAATATGTGAACATATAAAGAACTTGAAGCATAAAACTTTTTATCAAAATTACTATATTCAGCATTGAATATTCCGAAAAGGGTTGATATGCTGTAAAACAAAACAACCAAACCAAACCAAACCAAACACAATGAATAAATATGTGAACATATAAAAAACTTGAAGCATAAAAACTTTTTATCAAAATTACTATATTCAGCATTGAATAATCCGAAAAGGGTTGATATGCTGTAAAACAAAACAACCAAACCAAACCAAACCAAACACAATGAATAAATATGTGAACATATAAAGAACTTGAAGCATAAAACTTTTTATCAAAATTACTATATTCAGCATTGAATATTCCGAAAAGGGTTGATATGCTGTAAAACAAAACAACCAAACCAAACCAAACCAAACACAATGAATAAATATGTGAACATATAAAGAACTTGAAGCATAAAACTTTTTATCAAAATTACTATATTCAGCATTGAATATTCCGAAAAGGGTTGATATGCTGTAAAACAAAACAACCAAACCAAACCAAACCAAACACAATGAATAAATATGTGAACATATAAAGAACTTGAAGCATAAAAACTTTTTATCAAAATTACTATATTCAGCATTGAATAATCCGAAAAGGGTTGATATGCTGTAAAACAAAACAACCAAACCAAACCAAACACAATGAATAAATATGTGAACATATAAAGAACTTGAAGCATAAAACTTTTTATCAAAATTACTATATTCAGCATTGAATAATCCGAAAAGGGTTGATATGCTGTAAAACAAAACAACCAAACCAAACCAAACCAAACACAATGAATAAATATGTGAACATATAAAGAACTTGAAGCATAAAACTTTTTATCAAAATTACTATATTCAGCATTGAATATTCCGAAAAGGGTTGATATGCTGTAAAACAAAACAACCAAACCAAACCAAACCAAACACAATGAATAAATATGTGAACATATAAAGAACTTGAAGCATAAAAACTTTTTATCAAAATTACTATATTCAGCATTGAATAATCCGAAAAGGGTTGCGATGCTGTAAAACAAAACAACCAAACCAAACCAAACCAAACACAATGAATAAATATGTGAACATATAAAGAACTTGAAGCATAAAACTTTTTATCAAAATTACTATATTCAGCATTGAATATTCCGAAAAGGGTTGATATGCTGTAAAACAAAACAACCAAACCAAACCAAACCAAACACAATGAATAAATATGTGAACATATAAAGAACTTGAAGCATAAAACTTTTTATCAAAATTACTATATTCAGCATTGAATATTCCGAAAAGGGTTGATATGCTGTAAAACAAAACAACCAAACCAAACCAAACCAAACACAATGAATAAATATGTGAACATATAAAGAACTTGAAGCATAAAAACTTTTTATCAAAATTACTATATTCAGCATTGAATATTCCGAAAAGGGTTGATATGCTGTAAAACAAAACAACCAAACCAAACCAAACCAAACACAATGAATAAATATGTGAACATATAAAGAACTTGAAGCATAAAACTTTTTATCAAAATTACTATATTCAGCATTGAATATTCCGAAAAGGGTTGATATGCTGTAAAACAAAACAACCAAACCAAACCAAACCAAACACAATGAATAAATATGTGAACATATAAAGAACTTGAAGCATAAAAACTTTTTATCAAAATTACTATATTCAGCATTGAATAATCCGAAAAGGGTTGATATGCTGTAAAACAAAACAACCAAACCAAACCAAACCAAACACAATGAATAAATATGTGAACATATAAAGAACTTGAAGCATAAAAACTTTTTATCAAAATTACTATATTCAGCATTGAATAATCCGAAAAGGGTTGATATGCTGTAAAACAAAACAACCAAACCAAACCAAACCAAACACAATGAATAAATATGTGAACATATAAAGAACTTGAAGCATAAAACTTTTTATCAAAATTACTATATTCAGCATTGAATATTCCGAAAAGGGTTGATATGCTGTAAAACAAAACAACCAAACCAAACCAAACCAAACACAATGAATAAATATGTGAACATATAAAGAACTTGAAGCATAAAAACTTTTTATCAAAATTACTATATTCAGCATTGAATAATCCGAAAAGGGTTGATATGCTGTAAAACAAAACAACCAAACCAAACCAAACACAATGAATAAATATGTGAACATATAAAGAACTTGAAGCATAAAACTTTTTATCAAAATTACTATATTCAGCATTGAATAATCCGAAAAGGGTTGATATGCTGTAAAACAAAACAACCAAACCAAACCAAACCAAACACAATGAATAAATATGTGAACATATAAAGAACTTGAAGCATAAAACTTTTTATCAAAATTACTATATTCAGCATTGAATATTCCGAAAAGGGTTGATATGCTGTAAAACAAAACAACCAAACCAAACCAAACCAAACACAATGAATAAATATGTGAACATATAAAGAACTTGAAGCATAAAAACTTTTTATCAAAATTACTATATTCAGCATTGAATAATCCGAAAAGGGTTGCGATGCTGTAAAACAAAACAACCAAACCAAACCAAACCAAACACAATGAATAAATATGTGAACATATAAAGAACTTGAAGCATAAAACTTTTTATCAAAATTACTATATTCAGCATTGAATATTCCGAAAAGGGTTGATATGCTGTAAAACAAAACAACCAAACCAAACCAAACCAAACACAATGAATAAATATGTGAACATATAAAGAACTTGAAGCATAAAACTTTTTATCAAAATTACTATATTCAGCATTGAATATTCCGAAAAGGGTTGATATGCTGTAAAACAAAACAACCAAACCAAACCAAACCAAACACAATGAATAAATATGTGAACATATAAAGAACTTGAAGCATAAAAACTTTTTATCAAAATTACTATATTCAGCATTGAATATTCCGAAAAGGGTTGATATGCTGTAAAACAAAACAACCAAACCAAACCAAACCAAACACAATGAATAAATATGTGAACATATAAAGAACTTGAAGCATAAAAACTTTTTATCAAAATTACTATATTCAGCATTGAATATTCCGAAAAGGGTTGATATGCTGTAAAACAAAACAACCAAACCAAACCAAACCAAACACAATGAATAAATATGTGAACATATAAAGAACTTGAAGCATAAAAACTTTTTATCAAAATTACTATATTCAGCATTGAATAATCCGAAAAGGGTTGATATGCTGTAAAACAAAACAACCAAACCAAACCAAACACAATGAATAAATATGTGAACATATAAAGAACTTGAAGCATAAAACTTTTACCAAAATGACCGGATTCGGCATTAAATAACCTGTAAAACAAAACAACCAAACCGTTTTAGATGCTGGCATGTGTTGGACGGCTTTAAGAAATTGGCTTCCAAATTAACTTATCTCTGGCCAAGTCTTTATTTATTCCTCTTCCTCTCAAGTCCATTTTTATTATTTCCTCCCATGTTTTCCTTAGCCTTCCTCCATGAACTGAATCTGTTATCTAGGAGTGGTTAAGCTTCTTTTTTTTTCATAGTGGTTGGAAATCAGGTGGAAAATTTATTACGACATATGAATGACCATAATTGGGTAATGCAAGTTGAAGAAGAAATGTACATTGCCCCCTCGCGATCGGTTAGGTTGTGTCAACGGTTAATGATATTTTAATTTTATTTTCTGTGACAATGGAGAGCAGTCGTTCTCGGAGAAAATAATTTTGATCTCATATTAACATCATCCAGTCACCTATGAATACTCATGACGACTATGATTAAGAAACGGAATACAAATAAAGACACCAGTACTGGCACTGTGTTAAACTGTCCATTCAATGAACACACAGCAAAATAAAAAAATAAAAATCTACAGATCTCCAATGACCTCAAATCCACCATCTGACCTCTTATCCTTCACACCATCTGTCAGTGAGGAACGTTTCTTGGAGACTTAAGAATGACCATGTCACCTAAAATCCAGATTGATGATTGGCCGAACACCAACCAGGATCTCTCGTATGTAGATTAGATTCACACCTTCAATACTGGCCTCCTCTCCGCATATCCAATTTATCAAAAGGACATAACTCTTCTGGCAATGGTACTAATTGCCAGCAAATGTCCTCCTACCCCTAACCCTAACCCGCCGATCACACAAGATGCACCCTCCCCATCTTCCAGCCTGTTTTCGTGTTCACCAGTCTCTCCTCTACCGAGTACATTCAAAATTACCCGATTGAATGTGACTTGGAGAAGTGAAAAAGTATGGAAGCATCTAAGATCTGATCTGATCTGATTATTACTGATTTTGTCATGTTATCCATAGGTATTTAATAACTCGGACGGCCAACATACAAATATAAAAGGGTTTATTACTGCAATTGAACAGAGCAATAGGTAGTTACAAGTTGGGTAACTGGCTTGTAATGTATATGGGGAACGGCCAACATACAAATATAAAAGAATTTATTACTGCAATTGAACAATGCAATAGGTAGTTACAAGTTGGGTAACTGGCTTGTAATGTATATGGGGAACGGCCAACATACAAATATAAAAGAATTTATTACTGCAATTGAACAATGCAATAGGTCGTTACAAGTTGGGTAACTGGCTTGTAATGTATATGGGGAACGGCCAACATACAGATATAAAAGAATTTATTACTGCAATTGAACAATGCAATAGGTCGTTACAAGTTGGGTAACTGGCTTGTAATGTATATGGGGAACGGCCCGTACTCCTAGAGGCTAGCATAATCGTTGTTGATATGCTACTTTGGATAGTTCATCGTATAAAGGAGGGGGTGTACGTACTTTCTTTACAACAACTCAGGTTTCTCATTTTTGTTGTTTGTTTTGCCGTTTTTTATACTTCATTTTGAGGTTCAAATTATCTTCATGAAGTCGCTCCAGACAAGGCACGAAGCCACTTGATGTAAGGAACTGAAAAGAACGAAAGAGGATTGAGATGCATAATAACAAAAAGGGAGAGGAAGGTAGAATCACTTCAAAACAAGGTAGGCGTTTAACTGACAGCGATAGATTCAGAGGTAAAATTATCAAACCTAAAGCTGAAACAATCAATTGAATTATTGAATTTGGTAGCCAGTGTTCAGCTATTTGACCAGTTCAGCTAGAGAGAGATCAGAAGCCAGAGAGTTGGTATATAAGCAGTCTGGGATGTTCTATTGATAAAGTCCATTTTCTGGGCTCTAATTGGTTTTTAGTGGGCAGTCAAGCAAGCAAGCAAGAGTTTTTCTGTCAATAGCATCATTTTCGTTCTGCAATGTCAAAATTGAAAGAATAGTTAATTAAAACTGATTGACTTTTTCAATTCAAATTATCCAAATTGTAAACTTTGCTAAGTTTGTAGACCTTTTTTTTTTTTAAAGAAAATCCCAATATCTTTTCACTTTTGATGCAGTACACTTTTTGAATATACTTACTGAAGTTTACCTGAACTGTTTATGGATTTTTTTGCCATAATTTACTACTTACCTACATTTAGTTATCACTAGTTGTACCTACTCGGCGGTACCCGGGATTCAGTAATTTCGTTTTAGTTTTTAATGTGTAGGTCACGTATGACGTTAATATACAGGTGAAAAAAAATGCTCCTATAAGGGAGATAACTTCTATTTTAACGTTCAAGTTCAAATATGAGTTATCACCCTTACATTATTAGAATCATCATTAGAAATAAAGACACCATTTACGAATGACGTTAAGGTTGGGGTTAGCATCATTGGAGTAAACTAAGAGTTTAGATAGTTGTTTGGTGCTTTGTTACATTAGGACCCGAGCTAACTTTGACCGCGTTGTCAGGGTTAGGGTCAAAGTGAGGATTGGCGTTAGGGTTTAGGTTAGCGCGGGTCCTAATGTAACAAAGTGACAGTTGTTTTAAAAGAACTTTTTTTATCTACTCTCATTGTAAAAAATTAATCAGCTCTTATATAAAGAAAACATATAATTGTTTATCTGATGGCTCAATATGCCCAACTGACCCATTATGCCCAACTGACCCATTATGCCCAACTGACCCATTATGCCCCACCCCACTCTATCCTTTGACAGTAGTAGCAGTCGATCGACTAGTTATTTCGGGCAGCATTTTTCTCCAGTACCTACTCGAACAAAAACGACATTACGTTGTTTACTGTAATTGATATCTCCCACACTCCTTCATATAGAGTGTGCTCCCTATTGGAATCCCACTGGGGAGACAAAGCACAGGACGTCCTCGCTTCTCGGAAGCAAATTTACTCTCCGTCGTTTTCCGATCAGCTCACCATACTTATCAAAATCTGTTTTTATTTTTACACATTCCTTTTTAAACAACAAAACACAAATGTTCATTTTAATAATTACCTACCGATTTTCTTAAATCATAAACTGTCAAAACAAAACTGCCTTGGTTTCAAATGCCACTCAAATCTGCATTCTAATCGCAAACCTATAGTTGTATAACCCACTTTTGTAACAAAGACAGCTATCATCTCCTTCGTCATAACCATTACTAGTTATAACATAATATTATTATTATTATTACTTCCTCTACGTACTCCATGGTTAGTCTTGTTAGTTTATTTATTAAACTTGGCAGCTGAAGCAGTTAACATAAAATATTATTGTGTATAATTTGGGTTATTCGGACTACATTTCTCATCTTGAGTGTTATTATCACAACGTTTCGGCTGCTGTAACCTCCGACCTTCTTCAGATGTATCTTGTCGAACTTGGGAATCTTTTTGTCAAACTCGAGAATCTGTATGGAATTTCGAACGGAACTCTTTATTTTATCCACGGGGTGGGGGTGGGGGGGGGGGGTAACATGCTCTCGTTCTGTCAGCCATGACTGGCTAGAAGTCCTAAGTAATTCGCAATTGTAGAAAAATGTCACTTAGAACTAAATTTTACCTTGTACTTTATCCGTTACACCACGGGTCCAAGCGGACAATTCTAGTATGAATTTTGGGAGCTTTTCTGCGGATATAACCTCCGACGTTCTTTAGAAGTATCTTGTCGAACTCGGGAATCTGAAACAAAATATTATTCAGAAACAAAATATTATTACTTCTTCATATTTTCTTCCCGGTGTCATTTTTACTGGTGTCATTTTTACCATGTCATTTTTACTGTGCCATTTTTACTGGTGTCATTTTTACTGTGCCATTTTTACTTACACTATACTTACTTCTGCCACCTTTTAACTGTTCTATTTTACCTGAAAATTTTCCTGTGCCATTTTTATTTATTCCATTTTACCTATGGCGTCTCTACCTGTGCCATTTGTACCATGGTATTTTTACCTGCAACATACAGGTTTACCATTCACCACCTATATCTACCTCCTCAACAAAATTGACTTATTTTAACGGAATATTTATTTATGAATTGCTAGAATCATTTAAACACCTTTTAATGGGTTATTTATGAATTGCTAGAATCATTTAAACACCTTTTAATGGGTTATTTATGAATTGATATAGAATCATTTAAACACCTTTTAATGGGTTATTTATGAATTGATAGAATCATTTAAACACCTTTTAATGGGTTATTTATGAATTGCTAGAATCATTTAAACACCTTTTAATGGGTTATTTATGAATTGATATAGAATCATTTAAACACCTTTTAATGGGTTATTTATGAATTGATAGAATCATTTAAACACCTTTTAATGGGTTATTTATGAATTGCTAGAATCATTTAAACACCTTTTAATGGGTTATTTATAAATTGATATAGAATCATTTAAACACCTTTTAATGGGTTATTTATGAATTGATAGAATCATTTAAACACCTTTTAATGGGTTATTTATGAATTGATAGAATCATTTAAACACCTTTTAATGACTTATTTATAAATTGCTAGAATCATTTAAACACCTTTTAATGGGTTATTTATAAATTGATATAGAATCATTTAAACACCTTTTAATGGGTTATTTATGAATTGATAGAATCATTTAAACACATTTTAATGGGTTATTTATAAATTGATATAGAATCATTTAAACACCTTTTAATGGGTTATTTATGAATTGATATAGAATCATTTAAACACCTTTTAATGGGTTATTTATGAATTGATAGAATCATTTAAACACCTTTTAATGGGTTATTTATGAATTGCTAGAATCATTTAAACACCTTTTAATGGGTTATTTATGAATTGATATAGAATCATTTAAACACCTTTTAATGGGTTATTTATGAATTGATAGAATCATTTAAACACCTTTTAATGGGTTATTTATGAATTGCTAGAATCATTTAAACACCTTTTAATGGGTTATTTATGAATTGATATAGAATCATTTAAACACCTTTTAATGGGTTATTTATGAATTGATAGAATCATTTAAACACCTTTTAATGGGTTATTTATGAATTGCTAGAATCATTTAAACACCTTTTAATGGGTTATTTATAAATTGATATAGAATCATTTAAACACCTTTTAATGGGTTATTTATGAATTGATAGAATCATTTAAACACCTTTTAATGGGTTATTTATGAATTGATAGAATCATTTAAACACCTTTTAATGACTTATTTATAAATTGCTAGAATCATTTAAACACCTTTTAATGGGTTATTTATAAATTGATATAGAATCATTTAAACACCTTTTAATGGGTTATTTATGAATTGATAGAATCATTTAAACACCTTTTAATGGGTTATTTATAAATTGATATAGAATCATTTAAACACCTTTTAATGGGTTATTTATGAATTGATAGAATCATTTAAACACCTTTTAATGGGTTATTTATGAATTGATAGAATCATTTAAACACCTTTTAATGACTTATTTATAAATTGCTAGAATCATTTAAACACCTTTTAATGGGTTATTTATGAATTGATATAGAATAATTTAAACACCTTTTAATGGGTTATTTATGAATTGATAGAATCATTTAAACACCTTTTAATGGGTTATTTATGAATTGATAGAATCATTTATAAACCTTTTAATTTATTTATAAAAATGCATAAAACGAAATGAAACCGTTTTACGAATCGTAATCCATTCATCATCTGATCAATAATGGATTATTTCATTGCATAAGAAAAAAAATCGATTTTAGTGATTTGATAATTCTGGACAAGAAGTTCAATTTGTTATAAAATTTACAAAAAAATCAATTTTCCTTGATTACCTTGCAACTTTAGCCTCTGCTACTTCAGCTAAAAAACTAAAAGAAAAAAGTCCATTAAAAATAAGATGTATGCTTAATTATTTTTAATATTCTTCGATATGTAAAGTAGCCCAGTTTTTCTAAGATCAAAAGATTATATACATAGAAATTCAAACTGTAAAAATGATTGGAGGAAAGTATAAGATTGCTAAATATATTGGCCTCATTATTCTTTTTTCTTCTCCTGCTTTAAGTATTTGCTTCTAATTTCGTCCAAGAAAAGAAAGTGAAAAATTTCTCATTTAGTAAAATTGGCGGCTTCTTATTTTATTAAATCGCCATTTTAGTGTGAATGTAATTAGCTTTTGGGTTAATTCAAAGACAATTCCATTGAACCGTGTTTTATGATTAAAAACAAATATTTCTATCGGATTTTTTTCAGTTGATTTTTATCATCTTCATGAAGAACTAGTTGTACTACCTACATTGCCCGGGTGTAAAAGAAGAAAATAATGTGATCACATTGATAGAATAGATGAGGGTGTTTGGGTGAGTAGATGTAGAACAGTTGAGGTAGCAGAGTCAGTTGTCAGGGGAAACCCAAGGAAAATATTAGAGTAAGAGATGAGGATTGATTTGAGAGAAATACACTCGACCAACCCGACAATCAGCTAAATCCCATCCATTCACTGTGGAGGTCCCCCAGATGCCAGAGAGCCTTGTACTCAAATAGCTTCTTTCCTCGTGCTGCCAGCCTTTGGAACTCCCTCCCTGCTCCCTGTCTCTACCGACATGCAGAAATTTAAAACTAATGTGAACAAACATCTCACTGCACAGCTCCCAAAATTAGAATGACCCTCAAAACTTTCACCATAATTCTCAGTAGCCCCTTACATCTACAGCATGTAAAAGAAATTTTAAAAAAAAAAACAGGTTTCTTAGCTGGAATAAGTATTTTCATAAAACCCTGAAGCAAAATAAAATATATTTGTGCCAATAACATAGTGAAACAAAAACAAAAAGAAAAAATAAGCTAGTTCTAATCGAGTATCCATATTTCAGACTGATTGCTATTTGGGTCTGACTTTCAGAGTCCGACAAGATAACTTTATATGTTATAAGATTTCAAGGAAGATAAACGTGGGAAAACATTCAAACACCAATAAGATACACTGGTAGACTTGGTAATCTGTGTTGAATAGAATTATAAGACATGGTTGTAATAAATATAACCGTCCTACATTCACTTCTTTAATAAACAGAATCTGTTTATTGAATTGTAGCAGACATGGTTAAAATAAATACAAGCACAGATATTCTTAAAGATTTGTCTTTTTATAAAATAAGAATCTTTGATATTCTAGTTTATATGTTTTTAACAATGGCATACATGTTGTAGCCCCGTCTCCAACTCTCGTTCGCTATATTGAATATCTGTTTTCTTGACGACACATGAGAGTCGGAAATAAATTGGAAAATAACAATTATGAAGAAACTGCAATAATATAGAGACGGTCAGATTTTTATATATATAGGGTCCGCCATAAGTAACTATAACATTTTAAACATAATAACATAGATAAAATGTTTATTTATGATATATATATATATATATATATATATATATATATATATACTAATGATAATAGAATTAACGATAAGCGAAATATCATAGAGTGATCTATCTCGATAAAATAAAGCTAAATACGTTGAGTAGAGCAATCAATTTTAAAGAAAGAAAGATGAAGATAAAAAATTGTACAAAATTACATAAAGTTACATAAATTAATACAAATTTTATTACATCGAAAGTTCAGATGCAAGGAGTTACATTAATCCTTAAACCATGGTTTTTCAAAGATAAAACTCTTCTCGTCAGAGGATAACATCTGGTAATATGGTATTTATAACAATTAAATATTACCTAGTTCCATTTCACTTTGAAAAATTGAAGAATAAAAAAACAAAAAGTTGGGGATAAAGAAATAAAATATATATATATATATATATATATATATAAAATATTTGTTGTTTTGTTTATAATCTATGTACGTATACGTTTCGTCCCTTTTCAATCAGGACTCATCAGCATAGAGATATGACTATTCACTACCGGTCGTACGATTCGAAACCCTGGATAACAAGTATTTTTCAACTTGCATCCAACGCCTTAAACCGCGCGCCCACCAGTTGAATAGCCGATAAACAATGATAATTTAAACAACTAAAGCGGCATGATATCCAGGCATTCTACTACTATTAAAGAAGGAATGATGCATTATAAAGCAAGTGACGTCATGCTGTGTTTATACTACCATTAAGAGGGCTCTACTTCTTTTACGAGGAGCGACAAATATAAAATATTTGTTGTTTTGTTTATAATCTATGTACGTATACGTTTCGTCCCTTTTCAATCAGGACTCATCAGCATAGAGATATAACTATTCACTACCGGTCGTACGATTCGAAACCCTGGATAACAAGTATTTTTCAACTTGCATCCAACGCCTTAAACCGCGCGCCCACCAGTTGAATAGCCGATAAACAATGATAATTTAAACAACTAAAGCGGCATGATATCCAGGCATTCTACTACTATTAAAGAAGGAATGATGCATTATAAAGCAAGTGACGTCATGCTGTGTTTATACTACCATTAAGAGGGCTCTACTTCTTTTACGAGGAGCGACAAATATAATATATATATATATATATATATATATATATATATATATATATATATATATATATATATATATATAGGATCCGCTATAAGTAACTATAACATTTTATTTAAACATAATGAATGTATTATGTTTCTGAATTTTTTAGATTAGGATTGATAATTTGATGATTCGGACTACTACAAGGACGCAACGGATAAAAGTGCTCAGTTGTAAGTGATAGTCATCTGGATATTCATGGTTCAATCCCCAGTATTGACTGATGAATGAGAGCGAGCTACCCCCATGGATTGAATAACGGTTTCCGTCTGAAATTTCGTACAGATTCCCGAGTTTAATAATATGCACCTGAAGAAGACCAGAGGTTATATCAGCCGAAACGCTGTGAGAATAACATCGAAGATGAGAACAGTAGTAAAAAGAATAATCCAAATAATCCAAATAATAACTGTCCGACGGGAAGAAATATCCGACTGTAATATAGAAACTTCCAAGTTTTTTGCATCAGAAAATATGATTATTAAAGCTCCGTGTGCTCTCCATGCACTGAGCAGCATACTTTGGCGCACAGCTCCAACAGCACTTGAGCAATGGCAGCTCGGATTTGTTCCTTAAGTTCAGCTTTGCTGAGTAGACTTTGTCTTTGAGAGCGACTCACAGGAAAAAGTTGGGAGGGGTAAAATCTGGCGAGCGAATATACAGTTACTTTTGTACCTACATTTATTTTCTCACAGAGTAGGTTTTTCAAAGACAAATGAAAGAGGGACATAATACAAGATGATACATGATAGGGGGTTCCCATTAACAGACGTAATTACTAAAGGTAATCTATATAAAGAAAATACAGGACAGATTTAATAAACAAAACGATGAGTTACAGTGATTTGTAATTAATTTGTTTTTGTTATTTGTTTCCTATATATATATATATATATATATATATATATATATATGAGGATAAAATGCACGATATGTAATAAAATGAAATGCCGTGAAGACAGGATGTGTAAAATATATATATATATAACTCAATATATGTGGTTGTGTGATGTTTGTATGTTCCCTAGAGAAAGAAATGTTAGAGAATCTACATAAAATCTAAAAGTGTATTCTTATGTAAATTTAGGGGAAGACAATGGAAGTGTTCCTTAATCGCTAAGTGCACCCTTAAAGGGGGCTATGAGTGTATAACCCCCTTAAAACGTCAAATATATCCTATTTTTATGAATCTCTAAGTGCCCTCCTAACCTAAGGGAGCTATGGGAGCCGAACCTTCTTTAAAACTTCAAATATATCATATTTTGATGAAATTTATATCATATGTATAAATTTTTCGGGGAAGACAATGGAAGTGGTCCTGAATCTATACGTTACCCTCAATGTGCCGAATATCTACATGCTCCATCTCTAAATGACCCATGGAGACAGGACCCTCTAAAATCTTCAAATACGTATATCCGATGTTTATGAAATTTAAACCATATGAAGATGACTAATTCAGAGAGTTTTCCAACATTTCAGCTTCTTCTGACTACATTAGGGAGCTAAACAGGAGAAGGGGACAGTAAAAATACAGAAAGTAAGATGGTGTTATGAGTATAGAATTTAGTACTTAGAGCTCAACTGTGTGACCAGTTGAGTAACAAAATAAATAAAAGAACTGAAAGAACACTAAAAAGACAGTTTAAATGGAAGCTGGAATGTTTCACTATGCCAAGATGGACAAGTCCATTATCTGAGCTCTGATTGGCTGCCAGTTCACGAGTGGACACTTAACCATATAAATATTGCTCCCTTCAAGCAACATTTGCATATTGAATATTGAAGCCTGTTATGTCGGTGTCAATTTGATTCTATAATGAACATAGTGAAAAAAGTACATAGTAGTGATCCTCATTCAATCCCGAGCAACGTCGGGTCTTCCTGCCAGTCTTTTATAATTGTGGAATTAAATTTTACAGTTTATTAGGGAGCGAAACGGGAAGTGAGGGGGCCATTAAAAACAAATAAAATAATATGGTGTTATGAGTATAGTGAAAAAGTACATAGTAGTGATCCTCATTCAATCCCGAGCAACAGGTGGTCTTCCTGCTAGGTCCACGTAAATGTCCCAAACACAATCGACGAAATGCATGTATTGTCAGGGTGAAATACATTGAGAAGGTGTGGTCTATGTAAAGTAAATACACGCATGCTATGACCAGTAGAAAAAGTTCAAATGATTTGCAGCCTGGGGGTCTCCATCTTAACGACCTAGAAGCGAGATCTGATGGGACCATGTCAGGACACTCCACCAGCCTTCATGCCCAGCCAAGAAAGAAAGTTACTCTGATTTCCACTCTTGGTTCTTGGAAGTAGAGTGTTTCATTATCATGTTGGAAAGTCATAATTCAGGGGCGATAATTTGAATAGTATTATGGATGTGAACAGGATACCACAGGACTGCCTCCCTGCAGACTGCAACAGTGTCAGTAGGTACTTGTTGTGAACCATCCTCATAAGTAATCAAATTTTGTTTGTTCCTCTCATCATCATCATCATCATCATCGTCATCATCTTCTGTTTAACATCCATTTTAAATGCTGGCATGCATTTGACGGCTTTAAGAAATTGACTTCTAAACTAACCATCTCTGGTCAGCTCTTTATTTATCCTTTTTTCTCTCAAGTTTATTTTTATCACTTCCTCTCATGTTTTCTTTTGCCTTCCCCTGTTAACGGAACCTGCTACCTCAACTGTGCTATATCTACTAACCCAATCACTCATCCATTTTTTCAGCATAGCCATACTACAAAGTTTCCTCTTCTGCACACATCTCCCATTACTGTCTAGATTCAATCTTCTTCTGAGGTCATCAGAACTAAGCCTGCCTATAAGGCTCACATTACACACTCGTCATGTCATTTTTATCCATGTCCTGAACCCTCACTGACCAGGTTTCACTTCCATACATCACTCTGCATATACAAAACTAAAAGAAATGATGAAAAATCTAATTTTCCAACAAATTGTGAACCTGACTATTTTTTGAATTCATCTTCTCTAAGCCTTTTACCTGACAATATATCCACCCGGGCAATGGCGGGTAAAAACAGCTAGTATTTACTAAAGTCTATCCATGGTTTTCCATACAAGTACTGTCGTTTCTAATATGATGGATGTGCAATGTGAGTCTATCCATGGTTTTCCATTATAATTTTAATATCATTGTGGATGTGAACTTAGTACAACCACAAGTGTGACGGCAGTGTAGGCAGAATTTCTTGAGCTGTTGTCTCTGTAACATTGCGAGCTGCCTCCTAAGTTACTTATATAGCAGCTGTGTCAGGAGTGTCATGTTACATGGTAGTGAGTGTTGGGTCCTAATCTAGTCCCCCCCTCTCTCTCTCTCTCTCTCTCTCTCTACTGCACACAATGGCAGATCTATGGTTTGATGAATCTGCAATGTGAAATCTGACTAAACCCATCACATTAGGTCAGAGTATTTGTTGAAAGCATTAAATTTGCCCAAGCCATTGCAGAAGCATGGATGTCTTGAATTGCGGGAAGGTTGGCCGCTGAACCATGGCGACAGTTGACCCGCTGAACCGTGGAGACAGTTGACCCGCTGAACCATGGCGACAGTTGACCCGCTGAACCGTGGCGACAGTTGACCCGCTGAACCATGGCGACAGTTGACCCGCTGAACCGTGGAGACAGTTGACCCGCTGAACCGTAAGGACTGGAGAGTCAGTTTGCAAAATTTCAAAAAAACGTCTTACCACTAGATAAGAGAAAAGTGACGTTAAATGAAGAAGAGAAATATAGAGTGAGAGATCATTAATATGATGTATCAAAAGTATTTTCGTAGCGAGAGAGAGAAACAAATTCATAAAGAGTTTCAATAAACTTTAGTAGGTTTATGCCCAAATGTATTGTATCATCACAGGTACAGAAGCAAAGAAAAAAACTGTAATTTTAGTTGAGAATTAATAATCAATCCCACAATGCAATTAGTCATAATCAATCCCACAATGCAATTTGTCACATTTCAACTCTATAAACTTCTAACTGAAAGTTGGCAGTCCTTTATACAATTATAGTTTTACATTAATATTATCTCAAAATATTCCTCGTAATAATCATAATAATAATCAGATTTTCCAAATGTGATAAAATCGAATTGAAAATGTTAATTATTTTTAATTGAATATTTATCCAATTTGGAAGTAATTATTTTTAAAATTGTTTTTTAAGAAAAAATGAAAATAAAACCAAAACAAGAAAGACACTCATCACATTCGAATTTTATTGGCCGTCAAATGTTGGGTTGGGTTTTTAGGCATTGCATGTGTAAATAGGAATGCTCTGAGCTGGTGGTCTTGTGTAAGATTGTAATTGAAGATTATTAGGATTATTTGGCAGTGTTGCAGACGCAGGAGAGATGACCTTTAAAACGCATTTGAGACTCAGCTTTCAGAGAATGGCTGGAAACAGGAAGATTGAGATTAGCAGCAGATTGTTCGATGCCCAGTTTGTTGTTAACAAAGAAACAAACGATTATCGTACATTACCAATACGGACTACTTGGACTCGTCCACTCAGCATAAAAACTGGGAGCATCTGCGTCTCAGTGTTGGGTCAACACCAGCCTGTGCGGCCTTTCTGTAATATCAGTTGCTTAGAGACTTCAGACTGGTCAATACCAGTCGAGGATTCGTTCTCGACAATCAGTCCGGCGGGAACTAGACCATTTTGGTAGCCTTTCATCTGTCAGGCTGAGGTATTAGTACTGGGTAGTCCTAGGAGGTCCATCCTCACAGGCATTGCCTCCTCTTCTTTGGGTTGAAGTAAGTTTATTGCCTACTGCCTGAGGCGCCCTGACAGGGGAAGTCAATTTCTAAAGGCCGTCCAACGCATGCCAGCATGTAAAACGGACGTTAAACCGAATATGATGATGATGATGATTTCCATTATTTAAAGGCGTCTCAGTTTTATGAACCCGTCCTATGATGGGTATTTCAACTAGCATCGGATATCTTTATATTCTACAGAAATCTATTTACAGTAGATACAAAAGATCTCAAATTAAATTCCGATATTGGAGGCATATTTAAAAAAAAAAAAAAAAAGGCGTGGATCTTTTTTTCGTGGACTTTTCATGAAATGCAACCGATTCATTGATATTGAAGAAATGAATATCAACAAAATATCGAATGACTCCATATCCATTAACGCCTCCTGATATCTTCAATTGGATTCCATATAAAACACACAAAACGTACATAACCAGCTGATACGAAAAGATTGATAAAATGTCATTTGTAATATCATATCTCAGATAGTATAGGGAGAGAATGTGCACCAGATGCCATCCCGACGTTTTAGGGGACCATGGGAATGAAATCAATTTCTCATTCTTAAAGAATGAGAAATTGATTGAAAATTCTAATTGAACCAGGAAGAAAAAAACTGGCAGACATTTCTATTTGTGGTTGAAGGCGAGAAGATGAAATAACTTTCATCATACAAGCCTAAAAAAGGTATCGATATATATGTAATACATATCTAATATATAAAGTAAAGTAAGTCTCTTTATCATTTCTTTGTCATCGATAGCCTCCTTTCTACAAAATCAATATTTGATTCTGGTTTTGTCAGGTTTTTTTTGTGGATCATTGCAGCGTGTTGTTCAGAAGAATAAAATATAATTCGATTTTATTCCTTCCAGAAAATACTTTGTCTGGTTCCGATTTATTTTCAAATAATCACCATCTTAAAAGAAAGGAGATATAACTCTGTATTCGTCCATACAGGATTAGTTTCTTTTGATTGCAGCAAAAAGTAATATTTTGGGAAAAAGTCGACATAGAAAAGCGTAAAAATAGGAAAGGGTAAGTAAATATGTTACTGGGCACCGCCGTGTTAGTACAGCAAGTACAAAATCTATTATATAAAGGGAAGTTGTCTGTGTGTATGTCCAGCTAAAACTCTAAAACTACAAAACAAACAACCACAAAGTTGGTATTTTCTTGATCGGCGTTGCCCTTGGTGAATAATATCTAAAATTTAGAAAATCTTATTCATTCTTTGACCCTAAACTGGCACGGTCTGTTTTCCAACCACTAACTAAAGGGAAATAACTCTGGTTTTTTTTTCACAAAGTTATTTCCCTTATACCGACTCGAGTTGTCTGTGAGTATGTTCAGAGAGAGGAATGGGTGGAGAAAAAAGAGGGTGGGTGGGGAGAAGGAAGGGAAAACGGGGGAGGGGGAGAGATAGAAGTTATGTTACACTTTTGCCCCGGGTAGCCCTGCTAGTAAAAAATAAGACAAGTCACATAAAAAACATCACATGAATATTTTGTTTCCTTTATTGAGAGAAACTTTTTCAGAGTTAAACAAGATGGTCTTCTTTATATCTTTTAAACAAGGGATGAATTATGAGGAAGAAGGAATAGAAAGAGGGTTTATAAATATTAGAGTGACTGAAGAGGATGGAAGATAGGAGTTCGTGGAATTAGAAAATATGGAAGGTGACTATATTTTGTCTAGTTTAACGACCAACTATAACCATACATTCTACCAATCCATCTCTCCGATATATATATATATACACATATATATATATATATATATATATATATATATATATTAATAATATTTTATAAATAAGTATTAATCATTTATTTCGACCCTACGGCCTCTTCAAGCATCAAAGCGAGGTGATTACATTTTTGAGAATATATATATATTATTTATTACATACAGACATCGATGTTTCATGCTTACACAATCTTCAGGGCAGGAAGCTAATTCCCGACGGTCGACAGGCGCGAACTCCGATCACAAATCGCCTCTGGTTCGCAGTCAAGAAAGTTACCAGTTGGCCACCAGAAATTAGCTTGGAATTTAGGAGGAATTTATCTTTGTAAATACCAAGTCGGCGGGTATTCACAGCAAGCAGCGAAGAGTGATCAACAACAACAACAAATCGTGTTTGTATATATGGAAAATGAAAAAAGGAAAACCAAAAATATTATTTATGTATTCATCAACGTTTCGTCTTTATTTCAAGACTTCCTCAGGATGATTGGTCTGAAGAAATATCACACAAGTACAGATATTTGAAACGGTAGCAGTAGAAGGAAAACATTATTTATAGTTTTTATTTTATTCTACTAAGTGTTTAGAATAAAAGTGTTTAGGATAAAAGTGTTTAGAATAAAAGTGTTTAGAATAAAAGTGTTTAGGATAAAAGTGTTTAGAATAAAAGTGTTTAGAATAAAAGTGTTTAGAATAAAATAAAAACTATAAATGATAAATAAAATAAAACTCAGTTAATTTCAAACCGATATATTTTTTTCCAGAGAGACTTTCCGGGAATGCACCGATTTTTTTTTATCAATATAACGCAATTTCTCATTGTGGTTTCACCTCATTCAGAACGCCGACGATTCCACTGGACACAAAGTTATTGTTTTTTTAATATAAAAAGTCAGCCCATCTGGGTGAAACCGCGGTACGTTTTCTGAAATATGTAACATAGTTTTCAAATAAATTATATTAACTCTCACTCCTCTGCGATCGAGCAATTTATTGATTTCTTTTCTATATAACCTGACACACACACACACACTATATATATATATATATATATATATATATATATATATATATATAAAGTAATGCTTAAAAAAAAAAAAAGAACGACCAATATTTTAATATATATATATATATATATATATATATATAGTAATCCAGGTAGGGTAAAAATCCACAGGGTAGAGATCCAAAGGGAATCAAACCGGGCTTATAAAAGAGTGCTCAATAAAAATATAGAGCTGTATTGTGAATGCTTTTATTCAAACATGTACAAGGTCTGCTACACTGGCATGTCGATGTTATTGATCTACAGCTCTCAAGAGCTGAGGTCTCATCAGGCAGAGAGTTTTTTATGATCCAACCTGGTCGCTGAATATATATATATATATATATATATATATATATATATATATATATATGTATATATAGGGTGAACGTAATCCTCTAAGTAAGTGCTCATAAATTATTAATGAGATATAAATTCTTACAGAAAATGAATATGATAAAAATGCGTATAGTATGAAGTTTTATTTAGAATTCAATATGGAAGTGAACATTCGCCATTATCTTCCCAAGCTGCCTGGAAACCACATCAACTGATTTCACAAGAAACTCTTTTTTTTATTATTATGTAACTAATGAGTACCCACCTATCAAGGCTGAAAGATAAGGGTTTATAAGATAAATAGATTGATAGTTGAATTATGATAAATACTACTCACAGATTGAAAATCTCCGCATACCACAACCAGCCGACCCCCAAAAAAAACAGCAATTTCCCCCCCTTGGTCAGAACCATCACTCATGAAATGTGAGGACGAAGAGGCAAAAAAGAGGGAAGCAGGAGTTACGAGCTTGTCCTTATTTTGTCCTTAAGTCTGCACATTCCATGACCGATAGTGCCTACAAAACTCTCACATGACATTCTGAGCCCACACTGTTAACAACTATGCCATCACCACGTAAACAATATAATTAAGATCCGTTTTATTTTTTATAATTATTATTATTCTGTCACTATATTTGTCCAAAGACCCAAGTATCCCTCAGCAAGTGCAAACTTTAAAGTCTTTAAAAAAGACGTTAATAACAAATATGAGTTATTCTTGCTACAACTAGTGTTGTACCAGATTACACAACCAGTGGGTGGCTGATCATACCAATTGGACCTGTCTACCGGTTGGGGTGTGGCGTGGCGTGGCATGGCGTGACGTGGCGTGGCGGGGCTAGGAACGGCATGTTGGCAATAGATGAATGGCCATCATTTTCTTATAAACTGTTTTTGGTTCGTTGCCAAAACATCGGAAATCTTCCAAAGCGTTTGTTTTTATTTAATTTTCCGTTTTCAAAACTTATTTTCAACCACTGGAGTTTGTACGAAGATCAAATATTATTTATGTACCTGCCCGAAGTTGCCCGGGATGCAGTTTTTCATTTTTATTTGTTTGCATATTTTAAAACTTGTATAATCATCATCATCGTCGTCGGTTCAACAGCTGTTTTACATGCTGGCATGCGTTGGACGGCTTTAAGAAATTGACTTCTTAACTAACCTATCTCTGGCCAGGTCTTTATTTATCTCTGATGATGATAAAAATATTTGTAAATTGATGTTTAATACCTATTGTTAAAATTTCACCCAAAATTGGAGGTATCTGAATTTTTATGAAAGTCTCCTGCCCCTTTTGTTTTTACCCCTTTTACATGAAACTAAATCAAATAAAATATAGTCTACATTTGGACCCCTTACACCTTGCAGCCGTGTTGCAAAATTCATAATGATCGGTTAAATAGTTTTGGAGTGAATCCTATACATACAAATATATAAATCACAAATACCTAACCTATATATATATATAGGAAATAAAAAAGGAAAAACAAAGAGATATTTTTTTATATATTCATCAACGTTTCGTCTTTATTGTAAGACTTCCTCAGGATGGTAATTTTAAGAAAAAATGTCATGCAAGTAGATCGAAATATTGGGTTGACATGATGGGTTGACGAGAAAAAGTAGTAGCCCTACTAAGAGCGCTGGACCAAGGTCCGGGCTGAGAGAAGTCAGTCAGTAGCAGAGGGTGAAATGACTGTGGACGGCTGTCAACCCAATATTTCGATATACTTGCATGACATTTTTCTTAAAATAAAATAATCATCCCGAGGAAGTCTTACAATAAAGACGAAACGTTGATGAATATATAAAAAAAATATCTCTTGGTTTTTCCTTTTTCATTTCCCATTAGGTCGGATTACTCTCATCTTTCCTTTCTCATATATATATATATATATATATATATATACAGGGTGGGCCAAAATAAGGGTCCTATCTTTAAATTTGAATAACTTGAATTTGAATAACTTCCACAAAATAAAAGTTAAACTCACCAAAGTTTATGTGTGTGTAGACTGACCCTTCCGAGATTTTTTGAAATAAACAAAACAAATTTTAGCCGAAAAACACTTCTTAAAACTTACAAAAACTAAAGTATTGTTTTTTACACGGTTTTGAGTTTTTTAAGCAAAAATAATGTTTTCTAAATGAGGGTACGTTCCTTAGGGCTAATACGGCTCATGCTTGCTTCGGAAGGGGTCCTTTACTTATTCTAAAAAAAAAAATTTAAAAAAATCAATAAATAAAAAAGTTATGAATTTTTAAAAATAGGACCCTTATTTTTGCCCACCCTGTATATATATATATATATATATATATATATAAGGATATTTAGTGAATTAGAACAACAAGTCTATTATGGCGTACGGTCGTTTCCAAAAATTCTGGAAATACTTTATTTCATTCTTTAATTTCTTAAAAAAACAACAAAAGCTACTCCAAAACGTCTCTTCATCAGCGCCTTTAGCATCACATCTTACAGAAATTCACGGAAAAAAAATAACAAGCTCGTCTTAGAGGAACATCCATCCTCTCTTTGGTCTATATATGAGTAAAAGATCAGAATAAAAATTGTAAAAATGAAAATCTATTATGTCCTAAGTTGCTCAAAACAAGGTGTTTCAAATAAAAGTGATTTATTTTTCCTTCTTTAAGCCATGGCTTTTCAAAGAATGGAATCTTATCATCAGAGTAATCAGGTAGTAAAATAGAGGTTTGAAAAAAACAGGTAAAGAAATTTTTTTATGCAATTGAAGCAACTTGTTGTAATACTGGTCACTTGGAAAGGCTTGGTTATTGGATGCGGGAGGGGTATCAGTTGGCGCTATAAAGTTGATATATATTTTTTTTTAATTATGCCTGCATATATATATATAGGAACTAAAGATAAAAATAAAGTTACATACTTTACAAGTTTATTATAAGGTCTTTAAAACAAAGAATATAATAAAATAACCTTTAATCCATGGATTTTCAAAGAATTACTCTTATCCTCAGAATGGAAAAAAACAATAAATTATTTATCATTGGTAAGTATTCATTTGAAAATTAGCAACAACTAATATATATATATATATATATATATATATATATATATATATATATATATATATATGAAAACTTGAATGTAGGATACTTTTCAGGGTAAATCCGGTTAGAAAGCTCAATGTAATTACAGAGCAATATTGGCAAACTTTAATGGAAAAACTCAAACCACCCTATCAGCTCTAAGTAATGATTTGTTTCCATAGGAAATTCAGACACAACTGTTGTCTGCAGATTCTGTTGAAAGGCAGATGAAATAAATTCTTACATTTAACTGACATTGTGGTTCGGCAAAGAGAAAAGTGTAATATCTGTTCTGATAGTACACTTCGTAATTTCCGAGTCAATTTTTACTTTTGTCCTGACCCAGTATGCCCCTTTGTGAGGAGTTTGATTTTCCTCACATTAAAAATTAACCTTGTGTCTAACTCTGTCCTCGTAGAGAAGCAGGTAAATAGAGACATGGTGGTTTGAGGTTCTCCATACAACTTTGCCTCTTTCTCTCTCTCTCTCCCTCTCTCTCTCTCTCTCATATATATATATATATATATATATATGAAAAAGGAAAACCAAAAACTGGATGTTTTTTATGTGTACATCAACGTTTCGTCTTTATTTATAAGACTTCATCAGGATGATGATATAGAGAAAAGATGTCATGCAAGTACAAATAAATGTAGGGTAGACATGTTGGGAGGAAAAATAAAATAAAATGAAAATAATGGCCACGTCTTGGTGGATGTCCGTACTTGTACCCATCCTCCTTTCCCTGCATACACCCCCCACACACAAACATTCCAACTTACTCTTCCCCTTCAATCTTGACCGCAGCCATCTGGTCAAACACCTCCCTCCCCCTCTTCCTCCAATCTCTCTCTGCCATCCACTTTACCCCTGCTCATCCCCCACCTCTTTCTCTTACCGCCAGCCACAGTAGTCCTTGCTTCCTCCATCCTTCCTTTTTTTCCCCACTCTTTTTCTTCACTCATTTTTATTCTCTAACAAGTACGGACGTCCACCAAAACGTGGCAATTATTTTCATTTTATTTTATTTTTCCTCCCAACATGTCTACCCTACATGTATTTGTACTTGCATGACATCTTTTCTCTATATCATCATCCTGATGAAGTCTTATAAATAAAGACGAAACGTTGATGTACACATAAAAAACATCCAGATTTTGGTTTTCCTTTTTCATTTTACCATCACGTCGGATTACCTTCATCCTTCTCTTCCCATATATATATATGAGAGAGAGAGAGGCAAAGTTGTATGGGGAACCTCATATATATATATATATATATATATATATGAGAGAGAGAGAGAGAGAGGCAAAGTTGTATATATATATATATATATATATATGAGAAAGAGAGCGAGAGTGAGACAAATAGATTTATAGATTCTTAAAGAACCAATACCTTTATCTCATCATGGAATAAAACTCTTGTGCAGAGACTCAAAATGTTCACTTTTGTCAAGTCAATACTTGTCAATATTCCAAGTATCTTTTTGCATTTTTCCCCCCTTTTATTGCATCTTTTCTTTCGAAAGTTTCGCATTGTCTTTTTTTTTTTACAACTTTTTAATGTTAAAACTTTTCTATTTACATTTTTCACTCTCCTATCCACACGGCGGTGCATGATTGACGCGATAGATACTGTTGCAGACGTGATGATCCTGAACCCGGATTTAGTAGTAAAAGTTGCCAAACTTGCCTCACCCCGGCCATAAAAAGAGTCCATCTTTGTGCAGCATGTAGTTTGAAAATTAAGGAAATGTCGAAATCATAGGTTGCTAGTGAGGATAAAACTCACAACCTATGGGAAACAGAACGACTGGTTATTACATAAGAAAAAAAGTGAGCCCACAAATTATCTGTATTCTCATTGGTTAAAAAGATGAACCCACGAATTATCTGTATTCTCATTTGTTAAAAAGATGAACCCACGAATTATCTGTATTCTCATTGGTTAAAAAGATGAACCCACGAATTATCTGTATTCTCATTGGTTAAAAAGATGAACCCACGAATTATCTGTATTCTCATTGGTTAAAAAGATGAACCCACGAATTATCTGTATTCTTATTGGTTAAAAAGATGAACCTACGAATTATCTGTATTCTTATTGGTTAAAAAGATGAACCCACGAATTATCTGTATTCTTATTGGTTAAAAAGAATTTCGTATTTTCATTGGTTAAAAAAATTAACTGAATTTATTTTATGTCTGAAATCTGGTGACTTGGGAGGAAGGCGAAGAGAGGAATACACATTATTTTTGACTGAAGCAAAAAGTCTATTATTATTTTCATATTAATCCGGTGAAATTGAGCTTTAACGATCTTGTTGAAGTCAGAGTGTAAAGGGTTTCCCTGATCGATTTAAAAACCATTTTAGAGGTGTGGGGGGGGGGCATCTTCCACAGCTCGATCCAGGTTCAGGATCATCATGTCCATCATAGACACTAACACAGATCATGGGGGAAAAAAGGAGGTTAAATGTCAGATATTTGTGTGTGGAGGTCAATGCTGTATTTCTTTTTTATGGGGGGGGGGGGGGGGAATGCGAAAGTCTGTTAAGTTTCTCAGATGGTTATGCGTGACGTTTCTTCCTATGGTTATGTGTTACAGAGGCAATATCTTCGCTGAAGATGCTGCATTACATAAGACTGAAAAGAAAGTCTTTCTTCCATCGGGGAATTCTCCGAGCATTTCCCAAAAGAAGACTCTAAAACTAAAAATGGAATTTTATTTTTTATTGTTGTTTGTGTAATGTCGGCATTATCGACTTCTCGCACGCGTCTCCCCATGTACTAGTGGGTTCCTCGCCGTGAAAGCAAGCACACAGGACATTCTCGCAACTAGGTGACAATCTTTGCTCTCGCACATTTTCAAGTCCTGATAATACTTTTCAACATCGTTTATGTTTACACACATTCTTTATTTCAAACAACGAACGACTAATGTTTGTTTCAAATAAACTCTGACCTCATGATCAGTTAAATAAACATTTGAATCCCAAAAACGCATTCCTAATCAAATTCCAAGCTTAACCTAAATTCTATCACTCCACTTTTTCTATCCGCTGCTCTCGTCATCGTAATAGCTATTACGAATTATTAGTATTATCACGAGCAATAATATGCTCCCTCCAGTTGCATATATTTGCGATGATAAATATACTACACTGTCCTCCCAAAGGAGGAGGTAATGCCTGGGAGGATGTTATCATGACGGACATATACTACACTACCCCCCACAAAGGAAGAAGTAATGCCTGAGAGAATGGTTTCATGACAACAGAACATATATTACACTAACCCCACACCCAAAAAAAGAAGGAGGTAATTCCTCGGAAGATGGTCTCATGACATATATTACACTAAGCCTGTCCCCCATTTTGTTGGTATTAACCCCAGAGGGGCGAATCCACCGTAGAGAGAAAAAAATGTACATCGAAGTGTTAAAGATGCCAGTTTAAAGTGAGGTCAAGTCCGGGCGATGAAGTATGAATATTTTAGATTAAAATTTGAAAACCAAACATGATGCAATGTAAAATTGATAAAATCATTTTATTTGATTTTTTTGAGGCAGGACTTTCGATAAATGTATCATTTCTAAGTAAAACTTTTTCCTTTTTTTTCTCTTAATTTTCTTGGTATTAACCCCAGAGGGGTGAATCCACGGTAGAGAGAAAAAAATGTACATCGAGATGTTAAGTACTACAGTTTAAAGTGAGGTCAAGTCCGGCCAAATGTGTTGCACTAGTTTGGCATTTTTTGAATAGGAAATTGATCCTATATATATATATATATATATATTGTTGAATATAAGAGACAACTCGTGTGTAGATATCTTTTGGTAGATCCTTTCAATAGTCCGAATCAGGATCTTAGTTTCAGAGGGGAATTGGTTGATTAATTTGCCATAGTTTGGATTTGGGTCTTAAGTACTTTTACCCTCCGAAACTAAGATCCTGATCCGGACTGTTGAAAGTATCTACCAAAGGATATCCAGACATAAGTTGTCTCTTATATTCAACAATACTTGCCTGCAAGAAAAGATGCTGCCTATATATATATATACAGGGTGGGCAAAAATAAGGGTCCTATTTTTAAAAATTCATAACTTTTGTATTTATTGATTTTTTTTTTTTTTTTTTTTTTGGAATAAGTAAAGGACCCCTTCCGAAGCAAGCATGAGCCGTATTAGCCCTAAGGAACGTACCCTCATTTAGAAAACATTATTTTTGCTTAAAAAACTCAAAACAGTGTAAAAAACAATACTTTAGTTTTTGTAAGTTTTAAGAAGTGTTTTTCGGCTAAAATTTGTTTTGTTTATTTCAAAAAATCTCGGAAGGGTCAGTCTACACACACATAAAGTTTGGTGAGTTTAACTTTTATTTTGTGGAAGTTATTCAAATTCAAGTTATTCAAATTTAAAGATAGGACCCTTATTTTGGCCCACCCTGTATATATATATATATATATATATATATATATATATATATATATATACAAATAAATACACATTGGTCTTTATTATAGAGTTGAGGATGGAGAAAAATAAGGGATGTAATTTTAGAAATTGTAATTCTTTCTCACCTGATTCGCGTGGGTATTTCCACTGGTTTGTACATCTTTTGTAAGAATGTCTTTTTATCTTCATCGATTAATTGTATAATTTCGATGATTATAGACAATTCTCATCTTTCTCGTTCGAAGAACTCCTTGCTTCCGGCACGTTCATTGGCGTCCGTCATTTTTTTATTGTGTTGTTTCTAGCTCTTAGTGTAGCAGTCAATAAATACCTTTCAGCAGTTTTCAAGATGGTTGTAGTGTAAGAGCGCTGGACATATAAGGCCCCCTCAAACAATGCGGGATGCGACTGTATTTCTCCCTAGAGGCAAGAGGTAGGGGAAGGGGCCGAGAAATCCCCTTTTCGTACCCTTCACTTCTCACCGTCTACTGCAGAGATACTTTGGGATTTTTCTCTCTGAATTCTTCGTAAGATTCCACTGTTTATAATTGTCACCATTTCTCTTAGATTCTTGATCCAACACTTTCCAGCAAGTAAAACAGACGTTAGACCGAATGTTATGATGATGTTTGTTTGTTTGTTTGCTTGTTTGTTTGTTTTGCTTGTTTGTTTGTTAAGCGAATCTGACTTCTGCATAGAGCTCACAAAGGTCGTGCCTCAGGATTGTCTGGTCTGCATGAAGTCCTCCTAGTTGGTCGCAGCTGTTCGTTAAACTGCAGGATTGCAGGTGTTTACCTCCGATATCGGGAACAGCAAGGCTGAGCGGTTGCATGCAAAATCAGGGAAGGTTTTGCCTAGATCACACAAAGGAATGGTGCAGAAGCAACATTGTCGCTCTCATTTTATTTATTTGCAGTTCGATGCATGCCATGTCTTGTCTTGCCACATGCAGAGACAGAGATGACCAGAAGGCGATGGCATCTGATGTCCACTCCTCCTGGCTTTTCACAAAAGTCCTGTTAGCCTGGTAGCTCTAACATGACCATGTTATCACTGCCCCTATTAATAATTATTAATGTTAAAGAAAAAGTTTAAAAAATCTTTTGATTTTAAATAAAACCGTTTTTGTTACAAAGTTACATACAGGGAATATTTTTGTTTTATTAATGAGTCATCACTTATCAAGACCAAAAGCCACTCGAGGATAAAGGTTAATGAGATGGAATGACTTTCAGTTGAAAGATGAAGAATATGATGAGAGGATTGTGAATGATTGCTGGGATGGGCCAAGCTTGAATACTTGTAGGGATGGTTCGTAACAGGAATCTGTTGACATTGATTTAAAGACGACCATGTTGCAATCTGAAGGGAAGCAGTCCTGTGGTAATGTATCTGTACCTGGTACGGCATTCACCTTGGGCGGGTTCAAACGGCTTCCTCGAAAGAGGAAGTTTCTAGGGAGTATCAAATTCACAAGCGGACCCCAGTCGCATGTATATCCCAGTTAGGGGAGATGACGATGTTAGGTTTTTTGCAGTTCTTGTAGGGAGGTGTGACGTCCTCCTACGTACAGCGCCTGGTATTCCCAAATGGTCACCCATCTGGTACTGACCAGGCTCAATGTTGTTTAACTTCGGTGATCTAATGAGAACCGGTTTTTCAATATGATTATGCCATATAATGTATTCCACAGATGTAAATCCCTTGGGAAGAAACTCTGTCCATGGAAATTCCAGCTGATGCTGGACAGAAGAAAGGAAAGTTCTTTTCCATTGTGGTAATAATACGAGTTCTTGCTGTGAATGTCTTCCATTATAATAACGATGATCAGCTCAGTGCAAGTTAACTGAACCGCCCTTGACTGAACTTGAACTCGTGTTACCACACTCACGTCCCATGCCATTAACCACTACGCCTTTCGAGTCTCCTTGCTTGATTACATGATATTATTAATAACCGCAGTGTTTGCCGGCAGTGCCTGTTTCCTTATTATGATGAATGATTTTCCTGTGACGCAAACATGTCAGCTGATTTATCACGCCAATTTAAAATGGCTGAGCAGAAAATCTTCCGTTCATTACACACGGGCCGAAGCAAGTCTGGGCATGGCGTCCTTTCTTGCCAGAAGAAAAATAAAGTGTTGCAGCGGGAGATAGATTATGCGGGATCAGTCTGCAGATTTATGTCTCACTAGAAGAATTCCCCCAAACAGAACAGTTTTGCACCACTTTTATGACCCCTTAGAATTATCAAAATCAATATATAATGATACTAAACCTTATGGCTAAGAATCCTTATTCCGATTTAGATCAAAATCCATTACATGATTTTCATTCTAGAAAATGCCTAAAATTTAAGGCTTAAGCTTAAGGGGTCTTAAGAAGAAATTGAAATTCAGAAATTCTTGCTTTGTTCGTGTCTAATAACTATCGATCAAATTCAATGCAAATCTGAAATATTTGAATTTTCAAAATATCCCTAAAATCACTTTAAAATACTTTCAAGAAAATGAAATTTGGGGAATATTTATTAATTTATAATCTAGTACCTATTGTTGAACTTTCACACAAATCAGAGGTATATGAATTTTCATGAAAGGCTTCCACCCCCTTGGTGCCCCCTTTGCATGAAACTAAATTAAACTGAATGTTGCCCATATTAAAAAACCTTCATGTCTAACAGCTGTATTCTAAAATTCATAATGATCGGTTAATTAGTTTAGGAGTTTATCTTGTACAAGGAAATATATATAAACAAATACACATACCTAACTTTATATATATGCATCTCCGAAATGTTAAAATTTATTAAAAAAATGATGTGCCCATGTTACTCACCGTGTTGCCTAGAATATATATTCCAAAATTCATAATGATCTGTTAATTAGTTTAGGAGATTATCCTTTACATAAAAATACATATATATATATATATATATATATATATATATATATATATACTCATGTGATAGGTTATCATCTCTCAATGTACCTGTAATTCCATTGCACATCATGTGTACCCAAAGCTTCCAAGTACCACAAAATTTTGAGTTGCTCCCAACTCGCTTTCCACAGACTGAGCAGATGAACTTTACCCTTTTTGGGGAGCTTTCCTACACTGCAGCCACTGATCATCCCTTTGGTTTCGGTAATATTCACTCTCAGACCTTTACTTTCCATAGCATTCTTCCAAGTCTTTAACTTAACAAATAGGTCAGCCATTGTTTTACAAGCAAGTACTAAATCATCAGTATACAGCATCTTTCCCGGGCAACCTGTACGGAACTCCCTGGATAATTCTTTGAGACGCACATGTTTAGGTCTGGACATAATTTTCGAAGCTCTGTCTTCATTTATTTAGTCCCTGAAGGGGCAAACAAAGAGAAGCTTACGTAATGTGTAACTTTCCAGTGCTGTAAATAAATAAAATACCAAAGAGCATAAAAAAGCCGTTGAGCAAATTTTTACACTTTTATTGTCATTAAGGGTATGCGAGCACAACAGGGCTATGTATTTTACTGGTAGGAATTTTTCTTCAGCGCACCTCACACACTTCATCCACTCATGCATAGAGATTCATACTGCAGTGATGTGATAATGAAATGATTTGGTTGATATGTAGTCATACCATGAAATGTCACTACTTTTGTAAAGGCTATGCCTCAATACAATACCTTCTCATAACTGATATAGTTGGTAGTTTGACTAATCAAGGTATATGGTAAACTGAAATTTTAGTATCATTCTATGAAAAATGTCAGTATACTGAAATCATATGCTCTTAATAGGGTTAAGATGAAAATTCATATACACTAAATGTACAAAAGCAAGGAAATTCCCAAATTTGTACACTTTTATTGTCATTAAGGGTATGCAAGCACAACACGGCTATGTATTTTACTGGTAGGAATTTTTCTTCAGCGCACCTTACACACTTCATCCACTCATACATAGAGATTTATACTGTAGTGATGTGATAATGAAATGGCTTGGTTGATATGTAGTCATACCCTTAATGACAATCAAAGTGTAAAAATTTGGAAATTTTATTTGCTTTTGTACATTTAGTGTATATAAATTTTCATCTTAACCCTATTAAGGGCATATGATTTCAGTATACTGGCATTTATCATGGAATGTCACTACTTTTGTAAAGGCTATGCCTCAAGACAATGGTCATTTTTACGTTTTTTTTTAATTTTCTGGAAAACTAAGGTATATGGTAAACTGAAATTGAAATGCCATCAACTAGACCCTAGAACCTCTATCTCTGCCAAAAATCAGCTGAATCCATCAAATAGTTGATGAGATACAGGGTGGCACACACGTATGTACGTACACACAGATAACACAAAATCACTCCTGACTTTTCTGGATCTCTGGGTTGCCTTGACTAATGATGCTGAAATTCGACACACTTATAGAACCTATCAAATGAAAATTTTGTGCAAAGTTTTAAATAATTTGGTTTATTGGTTTTTGAGTTATGACTAATCAAAGAAATGAGATTTCTAGCATAGGTCGTTTTTGAAGTCTATTATGGGATAGAGCACTATCGCGCCTCCCTTGACTTGTTACAATATTACAGAACCAGAACTCGTCATGTGGGTAAAACAGACATGCACATATCCTAGGCAATGGCCGAATCCTTCGAAAGTGACCTCCAATCTGTAGTGGAATGGGGTCATAAATGGATGGTAACATTTAATGCCACTAAGACAAAACTCCTTTCCTTCAACAATTACAAGAAACCTCTTCAACCACCGATTGCCATGGCAAATAACACCCTACCTGAGAGTCCAATGTTCAAGCTCCTCGACCTAACATTCACAAGTAACATGAATTAGAACATATACATAGAAGACATTGTCAAGGCTGCTGCAAAGAAGGTGGGCTCCCTCTACCGTGCTAGAGAAGTTCTCACATCTGACATTATCCTATATCTCTACAAAACCACCATTCGTCCATGCATGGAGTATTGTTGTCACATCTGGACTGGTGCATCATCCACCAGTCTCTCCCTCTTAGACAAGGTCCAAAAAAGAGTATCTAATCTAATAGGTCCCTAACTATCCACCAAGCTCCAGCCCCTTTCCCACCGCCGCAATGTTGCACCCTTGTGCTTTTTTTTACAAGTAATTTAATGGAATGTGCTCCGATCAACTTGCTGCTCTGGTGCCCCCTCGACGTAAATACACTCAACCAACCCGACAATCAGCTAAGTCCAATCAATTCACTGTGGAGGCCCTCAGATGCCGGAGAGCCTTCTACTTCAATAGCTTCTTTCCTCAAGCTGCTGGCTTTTGGAACTCCCTCCTTGCTCCCTGTTTCCCCGAATGTACCAACATGCAGAATTTTAAAACTAATGTGAACTAGCATCTCACTGCACAGCTCCAAATTTATGATGACCCCCTAAACTTTCACCCCTATAACTTCAGCTAAAACCACCTTTACAACTAGACGTCACTACTCAATGAGCCGACTACCTCTGACGTGTCAGAAAGACTTTGTGGCGAACGCCACAACTAGGTACTCTCTTTCTTTCTTTCTTTGCTTAGTCCTTCTTCGTCTCTGAAGTAGAGAACCTCGCGAAGTCACGCAGAATCACGTTTGCCGAAGGATTCCGGCCAACTTGACCACGCGTGAGTTTGGGTATATAAAAGGGCACGCGTTCCTTCCTCTTTCTCTCTTTTTCCCTCGGCGTCTTGGGACGAACGCACACAAAGAACTCTCGTCGACTCCCTCCCCCCCTTCCACACCAGCTCGAACGAGCAATGTGGAGGGAGGCAAAGAGGTAATCCCTTTTCTTCAAGCATCTTTAATTCAAAGGAACATTTCTTTAAGAATCTCTTTTAACCCAAACGAACCTTTTCTTCACACATTCACCATTCACAAATTTGCCACACAAAGACATTACACGCTCGCATATATTTACGCTTTGTTAAATAAATTGTTTCTGTTAAATATAAATGTTTTCCTTTTTATTAACTTTATAAAATGCCTATTCTTATGTTGTTTAGCTTTCTCATTCCTTCGCTTTCTTTTTAATATAAGTTTAAGTAAAAATGATTTCTTTCTTTGTTTGTTTGTCTAAACCTCTATTCATTTAATCTACACGTGGTCCGGTGGAGTCCAAAGCAGTGAGATGACATGCCGTTACAAAGGCATCCCTCTCACAACCTTATGGTCGGGGGATTCATTCACGCATAACCATTTGTCCGGCCATCCTTCGCCACTGTGGTTAATCCTTTGTTCTCTTTTGAATCTCCCGCCATTAACAACTACCTCTACCATTGGCGCCATAATTAACAATAACATTCACCACCGGCGCCATAACCAGATAACATCCACGGGGCCATAACTTCAGCTACGCCACCTTTATAACTAGACGTTACGACCCATTGAGTCAACTACTTACAATGTTTCAATGAGAGAGGAAACAGTTGTTTTCTGTCAATGTAAAGATTACGAGCCATTTTGTGGAATAGAACGGATTAGGCAATTGAACGTGTAAAACGGCTTCTAAGTGTTGCATAGTGCTACCCTATGAGGTGAATAGATAAGCTAGTAGATATGATGCAGTCATAATATACGTAAAAAAAAGATAAAAGATGTTTTCCATAAACTATCGGATCCGAAACAGATAAAAAGATTTTTTAACAATGTTTTCTGACTCAAATTAGACGCAACAATCTTCAATTAAGAATTCATGAATTGTTGTGTTGTCAAATCTTATTAATGCCTTTCTTTGTAATTCTTTGCCATTGAAATGTAGCACGCCCCCCCTACCGCCAACCATATCTGTCTCATTCAAATTTGATGCCACCATCTTCGTGTTTCTCGTTCGTCTCTGACTGATAAGCTACAATGTCTGATTAGCAACGCTATCACTTACTTTTTATAACCATCCGCAAATAATGAATGATGCGTGTCAACTTTTTGTTATTATTTGTGACTGCAAGTGAGACTGGTGCAGGGAATCTCCGGCTAAATATTTAATAATCGTAATGTCTGTTTTGGTCTTCATAAATTCTCCCGCACCGTCTAAATCTATTTGTGCACTTTTTTTTTTATTAGCTCTGTCAAATAAATCTGTCATGTCTATTGCTTAAATAAGGAAGGTCGGAGGTCAATTTCGTAGTTTTCGTGTGATTTTTTTCTGACGAAGAATTATCATTATTTTCATGTTGTTTGTCTTCGGAATATTGTCCTAATTAATGCTGATATTCTATTGAATAAATGATGAATGAACCTGAAGAGGTTCAGAATGTTTTTGTCTTCGGACTGTTCCCCTCATCATTTGACAACGGTCGGATCTTTGGAATGTACCAAGAACTATGCCGACAATTAATTGTGGCGAACATAACGAGTCTGAACCTGGATCAAGCAGTGGAAGTGGCCCCGACTTAACTGCCAGCCATCTAGCTTTAGAAAACTCTAAACAGCCAATCTGCAAGGGGAGATAACTCAATTCACAACTTGATTGCTAGTGCCATCTCAATTAACAGATATCGTCACCAAGGCAAATTAAAGTGCCACAGTACTATGAGAAATAACTGAGGGTAGATGCTGTCAATCATTCCTCTTTATTGTCACACGACGAGTGGCGTCGACCAAGCATTTTATCACAGTTTCAGAAGTCTTCGGCCCAGTGTCCTGCAACTGTTGGGCTAACTGTAGCTTGTAAAGTGTCAGGTGCAGTTGTCTTTTTAAGACACACCAAACAGTTGTTGTCAGAAGCCGAAGTTCCCTACTTCCCTCTTCTCATTGTTTTCATACAAATAACACCACCACCTATGCAAATTAACTGCCAGCCATCTTGCTTCAGAAAACTCTAAACAGCCAATCTGTAAAGGGGAGATAACTCAATTCACAACTTAACTGCTAGTGCCATCTCAATTAACAGATATTGTCACCAAGGCAAATTAAAGGGGCACAGTACTATAAAAATAACTGAGGGTAGACACTGTCAATCATTCCTCTTTATTGTCACAAGGCATTTTAACACACACTGGCAACAAGGCATTTTAACACACACTGGCAACAAGGCATTTTAACACACACTGCAATAAGCAAATTAGCCTGAAAAAGAAAAAGATGAGCCAACGAATTATCTGTATTCTCATTGGTTAAAATTATCTGTATTCTCATTGGTTAAAATTATCTGTATTCTCATTGGTTAAAAAATATCTGTATTCTCATTGGTTAAAAAGAATTAACTGAGATTATTAAATGTCTGAAATCTGCTGACTTAAATGAGATGAACAAAGACTTCAGACCGGTATATAAAAGTCGAGGATCCATTCTCGACAATCAGTCTGCCAGAGACTGAGCTATTGTGGTGGTCATTTATCTGTCAGGCTGTGGTATTAGTCCTAGAAGGTCCACACTCCCAGGCATTGCCTTCCCTCTTTGGGAAGAAGTTAGTTTTGAAATTGTGGAGAGAGCAGTCGTGCTTAAAGGATTTTGGCACAAGTCGCGTTTCTTGGGATGTTCCCCGGCCTTGGTTAGGCACTGCTGCTGCTGCTGCTGTTGTGTTTTTTTTTTGTTTTCTTTTTCACCTAGTTGAAGTTGTCGAGTTCACTGTTTTTATTAGATCTTGCCATGTCACACCGGCTTGTTAAGTTTATCGTTTCAAGCAAAGAATCGTTTTGATTGGTCGACAAATGTCAAATTAACATATCTATGTGAATTTTTTTTTGGGGGGGGGGCAATGAGTCCATGATGAACACTGCCAAAAGTGATTGATTTTACTGAAGCCCCTATTCCTTCAGTATGCGTACATTAGCTGCATCACGGGACTTGTTATGAATTTTTCAATATTCACGAAAATAAAGCACATATATATACATATATATATATATATATATATATAGATAAGATCCCCGACTACGAATCAGTGGCGATTTGTGTTCGGGGTTCGCGCCTACCGACCGTTGAGAATTAGTTCCTAGACTGAAGATTGCGTTAGCATGAAACATCGATGTCTCTAGGTATTTAAATAATTAATATTTATTTATAAAAATATTATTGTTTATCAGCCCCCTCCCACAAAGGCTGGGCACTTTCGAGTAGCTTTAATAACAAGCAGTACAAATAGCTATATGCACGATCGGAACGCCGTTTCGTAGATCACTCTAACTGCCTGGTAAATAGCCGCCGATTTTCGCTATTTACAGTTAAAGTTCTTCTATATTTTACTAACTAATTGGCTATGGCCGAATGGATAAAATCCCCGACTACGAATCAGTGGCGATTTGTGTTCGGGGTTCACGCCTACCGACCGTTGAGAATTAGTTCCTAGACTGAAGATTGCGTTAGCATGAAACATCGATGTCTCTAGGTATTTAAATAATTAATATTTATTTATAAAAATATTATTGTATATATATATATATATATATATATATATATATATATATATATATATATATATATACTAGAAAAATACCTATCCCAAGACGGGTATAGGCAATAAATATAGCATTAGTTTTAATTTTTAATGTATAATGGTATAGTTCAAAGAAAAAAAATAATGAGCCCACATTACGTACCCTGTTGCCTAGAGTACATATTCCACAATTCATAATGATAAAGTAGTTTAGCATTTTATCGATCCTTTTAAAATTGTATTACATCATATAACTCAAAATTTTATGTACAGCAATTCTTTTCTCTATTAAATTTTTCTTTGCTAACCTGTTTTAAAAGTTTCTGAGGGCGGGTGGGAGTTTGGGTGAGCGCATCCCCTAAATGTTAACATCTAAAAAAAAAATGTGTCAATATTACTCACTGTATTTTTTAGAATATATATTCCAAAATTAATAATGATCAGTTCATTAGTTCAGGAGATTACCCTGTACACACACATATATATATATATATATATATATATATATAATATTTTTCAAAATTAACTCATATACACATGTGTTTCATGCCAAACCTGCAATCATCAGTATAGGAGGAGACAATCTCTGCCGGTCACACGACTCGAACCCCCATACGAAAATCATATTTAACTCAGTAGTCGGAGCGCGTACCGATGTGCCCATCAGGCATTGTCTGGAAATGGGAGAGTAAATTAACGTCTTAATGGCAAATTGGGCCGTTGAGAGCACTCAATAGGCGTGGCCTAGAATGTTGCATTATGCTGCTCCATGTCTGTCGGTAATATTAATTAATATTTACTTTAAAAAATATTTGTATAGCCCCTTTACAAGGATAGGTGCAATCTGAGAGAATTTACACTGAAGATTCCGTAAGCATGAAACATCGATGTCTGTAGGTAAAAATAATTAATATTTACTTAAAAAAATATTAGTATAGAGAATTTAATAGATGAAAGGTATGATTATTGATTGATTTTTCCTTTGGTCATAGTTAACAGCGGCCGCGGGGAAAGATACCCGACTACGAGTCAGTGGCAACTTGGAAACCGGGTTCGAGCCCTCCGACCGACGTGAATTAACATCTCTACACTGAAGATTGCGTACGTATAAAACATCAATGTCTGTAGGTAATAATAATAATTAATATTTACATAGAAAATATTATTATAGCCCCCTTTACAAGGATTGTAGCACTCTGAGAGAATTTAATAATGAGCAGTAATACTACGGCTTAAATGCGAGATTTCAACTCTTTGTTGTTGTTGTTGTTGTTGTTGAATCCTGTCCCTCTGCTCACTGTATCACCTGCTGATTTGGCATTTATAGAGTTTAAGATACATTACCACGGGACTGCTTCCCTGCAGATTACAACATGGTCCTCTTTAAAGGTACAGGCACTAACCACTGTGAAAAGGAAGTGGAACGGCCATGTCATACAATCATCAGGTTAAGGGTTAGGTTTCGCAAAGACAATCCTGCAAGAAACTGTAAAGAGAGGAAGAAGGAAGGGCAGACAAAGAGAGAGGTGGGAGAGCAACATCCGAGAGTTGGCGGAAGGCAGAAAATCAGGAGGGCTGGAGAAAGCTTGGTGCCCCAACGATCCTCCTGGCCACGGTAGAGATGATGATCATTGTTGTGAAGTTGTCCAACAGTAAATAATAAATAAAGGAAGTCAAGTCGAGGGCTGGTTTAACAAGTGTATTAACAAAGTAAGAAAGTGACTAGCACTTGGCTCGACAGTTACAAGACTGTGCTTTGTCTTCTCTGTGTCTCTGGGGACTCGTACTATTTATAGTGACAACCGGTGTAGTTTCTCCTGTGTAAGAACGGCCGGTGTAACAATCATGATGAATGTCTACGTGGTATTCGAAGGAGTAAAACTATTGTTTAAAGATGATTGAAAACAATTCTTGGAAATAAATAGCCGAGGGGAAAAAATGGTGGAACTAGAAAAGAAGCTTTCAGATTGTGGCTGTGGTTTGTAGAAGAAATTGAAATTACCAAATTCTTCAGATTGTTGCAAAAATGGGTTAATCTTTTGACTTGCGTTTTTTTGGGGGGTATTTAATCACGAAGAAAAGAAAAAAAATTATTATTTTTAACTCATGGTATTCCTTTTTTTTTTTTTTTAGAGAAACAAAAAAAATGAATAACATGAGTTAAAAAAAAAAAAAGCTGCTTTCATCTTTAGACAGAAAAAAAATTGCGAAAGAGAAAACTAATTTGAACAAATGTGATTGTATTATTTCCTCTTTACATCAGCCATTTCTAGATGCGACCTTGCATCTCTCTTAGAGGCTCTGTCTGTCGATCAGTTTCAAATAGAATTTTCATTGAAGAGATGCATCTTATTGTAGATGCGTCCAAGCATCTATATGAAACGCTTTGGTGCTACCAGATCAGACTGACTGAATATACCGACTTCCTGACCAACAAATGCACCAAACATTGATGCTATTGTTTTTTTTTCCTTTCCCTTTGCAAAACGCAATCATGTTCTGCAAAGCAGAAAACAAAAACAACATTTTTCCTCTACGGCATTAAATAACTTAAAAAGGGTTGATATGCTGTAAAACAACCAAACCAAACCAAACACCATGAATAAATACTTGAACATATAAAAAAATTGAAGCAAAAAACTATTACCAAAATGACCGGATTCGACATTAAATAACCCGAAAAGGGTTGATATGCTGTAAAACAAAACGGCCAACAAAACAACCAACCTATATAAAACGCTTGCCCATCGGTCGGTTTGTCATGTTCAAGTTTAAAATACCATTTCGTTGGTCTGTCACACTTAAGTTTGTATTTGTTTCTTTGTTTGTTAAGTGAGTTGTACTTCTGCTCACAAAGATCGTGCCTCAGGGTTGTCTGGTCTGAATGAAGTCCTCTTCATTGGCCATAGCTATTTGGTAACTTGCCGGATTGTGTGTTTTACTCCTGACACTGAGAGCAGCTAGTCTCAGTGGTTGCTTGTGAAGTCAGGGAAGGTTTGACCCAGAACAATCTTTAATTCCATTTATTTTGCTGTCCCATAACCCTAACACCTAACCCCTAACCCCTAACCCTAACCTGCACGTGACATGTTTTACTTGTAACACGCAGAGGTAGAGACGACCAGAGGTTGACGGATCCTGATGCGGACCTTTTCTGGATTTTCGCCAGAACCCTATTAGCCGGATTGCAACTCTAATACAGCTTGGTGCCAAATCTGTCCATCATGGGTGGCCTTGCGAGTAACCGGAGTTCCACAGTGAGGAAGGGTTGAACTTTAGGAGGGGGGGGGGCTTAAGTTTGTATGAAATGGAAGGTACTCGACTGAGCTTCAATCTCTGGTTCCTTCTTATTAGACATTCATAGCAGAACTCGTCTTATCATAACAGCTCAGCTGCAAAGAAGTTTCCTTTCTTCCCTCATGTGCCTAACATCAAACAGAATTTCCATGAAAAGAATTTATTTCCAAGAACTTCCAATCATTAACACGGTATTATTTTCCTGCAGGCTGCAACATGGTCTTCTTCAATCCAATGTCAACAAATACTTGTCATAAACCGTCCTCATGAGTTATAAAACTTTGTTCATTCCATTCATCATTTTCAATCCTCTCATAATATTCTTCATCATTCAACTGACAATCTCATTCACCCTTATCCTCGAGTGGCTTTTAGCCTTGATAAGTGGTGACTCCTTAGTATAAAAAAATCCTCTCATAATATTCTTCATCATTCAACTGACAATCCATCCATCTCATTCATCCTTATCCTCGAGTGGCTTTTAGCCTTGATAAGTGGTGACTCCTTAGTATTAAAAAAAATCCTCTCATAATATTCTTCATCATTCAACTGACAATCCATCTATCTCATTAACCTTTTATCCTGGAGTGGCTTTTATTCTTGATAAGTTGTGGTCCATTAGTATATATATATATATATATATATATATATATATATATATATATATATATATATATATATATATATATATATATATAACAACTCTTAATTCAATTAATAATTTATTTAAATCTTATTACAAAAAGCTAAATTTATATAATCAATAAAATCGGATTTCTCTTAGAAGAAATTCATAAAAGTGTGATGAGTAAAGCCAGTGTACTTACGCTGGGATTGAAGAAACAACAGCCCGGGAGGAAGTAGACATTTTGATGGGTGAAAAGGGGAAGTCCATTGCATTGTGGGAAGAAAAGGAAAAACATTTAGAAGACAAGAAAATCCTGAAATTGAAATTACTTGCGTGAGTAGCAAAAACAGAAAAAAGACTTTGCTTTCATCTTTAAAAAATGGGGGAAAAATGGGGGAAAAAAAACTGATTTTAATAAATATAATTTTAATTTATTTTCTTCTTTGTAACATTGCATCAGCCAATCAGCCAGTTTTGTTTTTCTTTTTGTGTTTGGTGAGGTAGCATTTATTATCTGCCATTAAACATTGTTCAAATAGCCTAACAAATAGTTAGCGTTGGTACGGTGCTTATTGGTGCAGATTGTGGGCTCAGCATGCCATGTTCGAATTTTGTTAGAGTCATTCCATCATCTTTTGTTAATTTTGAGAAAAGCATACATTCCTTTCTTTGCTGACCCCCCCCCCCCCGACAGGACAACTAGTCTAAGAAAATGGAAACTCTGAAATGAAACCATCCAATCAAACTAAGGTAGACAAGACTTTCAATCTCTAGTCGAGGAGAAAGTAAAATTTGAAATAACAGTCTTTCTTTGCTTATTCCAGCATTTTTTTAGTTGGTCTAGACCAGAGGTCTTCAAAGTGGGGGTCGCGACCCCCAGGGGAGTCGCGTAACCATAGAAAAGGGGTCGCCAAAATTATAACTATGGAATTTTTAAAATAATATTCAACTTATTTTTTATTTATAAAAAATTTTGGTGGGTCACGAAAAAATTTTTTTTCCAAAAAGGGGTCGCGACAAAAAAAGTTTGAAGAGCACTGGTCTAGACACCTCCTTCCTGTAGAATCAACTTGACAGTTACCGACATAAAGGGCTCCAATAGTTGATATGTAAATATTGCTTAATTCAAGCAAGAGTTTTCCTCAAAATTATCCACTCATGAACTAGCAGCCAATCAGAACTCAGAGAATGAACTGTATTGGAAATTAATATAAATTGTACTAGGAATAAGCGATTGAAATATGAATCTAGAATAGAAATAAAAAATAGTGAGATCAAATTATGACTGGAAGTAATGATTGAACAAATATGAAATTAATTAGCGTTTACATAACAATAATTATTTGATGACTGAATAGTATAGAATGATAGTTAAAATAGAAATTAGTGAAAATTAGCGATTTAAAGTAAAAAATTGGAATAATAATACTAATTATAATTAATTGATAATTTTAATTCTGATATAGGGATGAATTACATTTTATGAATAACAGGATGTTTAATAAATCACAGGATCGATAAAAAATATTCTTAACTGTATTGGAAATTAGTATAAATTGTACTAAGAATAATTATTAAGCGATTGAAATATAAATCGAGAATCACAAATAAGAAATGGGGCGATCTAATTATGACCGGAAGTAATGATTGAACAAATATTAAATTACGTAGTTTATTTAGGGATTTTAAATAATTATTATTTGATGAAGTAATTGGATAGAATGATAGTTAAAATAAAAAGTGGTAAATGAGAAATTTAATCAAATTTAATCAGAAGTTATGTATGATTACACCGGAAGTTATGTATGATTACACCGGAAGGGACTCATATGCGATTGGTGGATGGCGATATGATAGATTTGTACTCTTGAAGAGAAAGATAAAAAGGAAAATAAGAAGAGGATATAGGTAAAAATGGTTCAATAAAGACAATAAACGGTTAGTGTAATCAATTATTCTCTTATATGTGTATTTTGTAATTCAAATCTTAATATTTTAACGGAACAAAATAAACAAATATGGTGGACATAATATATATATATATATATTTTTTTAAAACGTATTTCATCCCAAACAAGACAGGCCGCCACTGTAGACGTAAGGGACTACTGAGAATTAGGGTGTAGGTTTTGGGTGTCATCCTACGTTGGAAGCTGTGTAGCGAGATGTCTGTTTACATCAGTTTTAAACCTCTACATGTTGGTACAGTTGGGGAAACAGGGAGAGAGTTCCAGAGACCGGCAGCATGAGGAAAGAAACTATTGGAGTAGAAGGCTCTCTGGCATCTGGGACCTCCACGGTGAATGGATGGGATTTAGCTGATTGTCGAGTTGGTCTTGTGTATTTACATCGAGGGGGCACCAGAGTAGCCAATTCATCAGAACACAATCCATTAAAGTATTTGTAAAACAAGCACAAGGGTGCAACATTGCGGCGATGAGACAGGGGCTGGAGCTTGGTGGATAGTGAGGGACTAAAGTTGGTGACTCTTTTTTGGACCTTGTCTAATAGGGAGAGACTAGTGGATGATGCACCAGCCCAGATGTGGCAACAATATTCCATGCATGGGTGGATGGTGGCTTCGTAGAGATACGGGATAATGTCAGGTATGAATTCTTAAATGCAAAAAACAGTCTAAGGAATGTTTCCCTTTGATTGGAGTGATAAAAAGAAAAAAAGGGATTTAAAATTAAATATGTATTAATTAAATGAATATTGGACGCATCTTGTTTTTACAGCCTGACTGCGATGTGTTATATACTGATGAAGCCTTTTTGTGAATGTTTGGTAAATTTTGTATACCATAAAT
>OY744540.1:10171757-10184257 GCA_963556195.1 Sepiola atlantica | reverse complement strand
ACTATAACTTAGATCTTTTAACACTCATATCTGACTAAAATACTATTTACTGACAAACACATCAGATTTGTTTTGATTTTCAAGCTTCGTACGAAAATAGAATTTACGTGACTAAAGTAGTAATTATTGACCACCTTCATTGGCTACATCAAATAAATTTTTTCTTAATTAACTTTTCCTTTATACTTTTAATTTTTTTCAATTCTAATTAAATACAATATAATAATTTTAACTTTTATTTTTAACAAATATATATATAATGTAAAATGAAAAAAGGAAAGCCAAAACCTGTTATTTATGTATTCATCAACGTTTCGTCTTTATTTAAAGACTTCTTCGGGATGAAGAAAGCAACATAGAAAAATCATACAGAATATTAATTTTGATTTGTCAGAAAGTGTCTAGACGTCGGTATTGTTGTTGATGTGAACAAGCAGAGAATGAAAATCATGATTTTGGTTATACCATTATCAGCATATATATATCAGAATTTATTTCAGTTTCACGCTCACTACGATAACTTTCATTTTTAACACCCATACTTGACTAAAACACTATTTACTGACCAACACATCAGAATAGAATTTAAGTGACTAAAATAGCAATTACTGACCATCTTTATTTGCTCAATTAATACACATTATTTTAATTAAAATCAGTCTGTTATATTTTCCCCGGGCAACGCTGGGGCACGGGTCCTGCTAGTTATAAATAATTATATATACATATAGATAGATATAGCAATAATACATATTTAAAAGGAACTTATCTAAACCCTTTACTGCAGTTTAATGGTAAATTCGATCGTCAGAAGTACATTCTATTCAACACGTCTGTACAGATTTGAATGCGTGCCCAAACGAAAATTTATTTAAAATGTATATCATGTCTACATAATAAAGTGAAGCTGGTGTATTTCTCAAAGTTTGTTATCGATGACTTTCACTCTGACAAAGCGATGTGTGATTTTGACTAGCCAATTTTTCTTTTCAGTCTTTGTTTGTTACAAGTTCATTTATTGTCATATTTGCGAATATTAATACTACTACTTATAAAAACGATTAATACTACTACTACTACTACTACTACTACCTATAAAAGACGATTATTAATGTCATATTAACGAAAAAAAATTGAGATAGTCTACTAAACGTTTTTGAAAGTATAGGGTTAATCTCTGTATTAATAAACCTATCAGACAATATCTTGCGTGTATCTGTGTTTCTCGCCTGTACGTAACTTTTATACTTAAAGCTTCAATTTTTATTTCTATTTTTACTATTGATTGAGTATTTATTGAAACAAACGTAAACTAAAATAAATTTTTAAAAAACCCTATTAAAAAAAATTACTCATGACTATATTTTGAATCCTTTTTCTATAATCCCTCCACCTGGGCAACGCCGGGTACACACAGCTAGTATATATCGAAATCACAACTATGGGTTAAATCCAAACCACTGTGAATAATTTGGAGAGAAAAAATGGATAGCCAACGCAAGCCTCCGCTGATAGAAAGATTTGCAAGATCGTGATCTCTGGTGCGCGGCCGCACTTAACCAATCAGCCATAAACCAATATTTTAAAAGGTGAACGCATGATGCACGATAACAACAGACACCGAACATTCAATATTTGTGTAATCGCATCATAAAACTGTCATGGTCATTTCATTAGAAATGCACGGGATATTAAACTGTCTTTTGTGAACACAAAGTCAAGAAATGTGTCGGTGCTTCTGCAGTTTCACAATGACATTTAAAATATTTAAAGAAATGTATAAACTTTGGTATGTACTTACGTGTTAGCTGAAAATAAGATGGTGCAGAAAAAAAAAATCACACAAATTCATCCAGAATTTATTAAATTATAAGAAAAAGAAGAAAAAAAACGATCTTACGTATCGGTAGACATTTCAGCTTACTAAGTAGGCAAGGAAGATAACTTTCGGAAAAAGTCAAAATATAAAAAAATGGCGACATATAAATAAAATATTTTTTAATTTTTAATTTAATAAATACTGGATGAATTTGCGTAATTTTTGCTGTACAGTCTTCTTTTCAGCTACCACGTAAGTACATAACAAAGTGTATACATTTCTTAAGCTATTTTTTTTTAATGAGAGGCCTAACGTCACTGTAAAAATGCAGAAGCTTCAATATATCTTACTAGTTGAGGTATTCATGTGCAAACACACCTGCTCCCCCCCCCCGACTGGCCGCCTTACCCCAAGTGCAATGTGCTGTGGTTTTCTCTTCTTCTTCATCATCTTATTCTGGCTGCGTCGATTCTAGTGCAGTCGGTAGTCGGGGAGTGCAGCATGGCTCACACAATTGGCATCCCTAATAAAAACAAAAAACACAAATATATACCTAGTACACAAGGTTGTACCGATATGGAATATGAACCAGTTTCCGGGAACTTTGCGTCGGCAGCGTTCGGGCAGGTTACGTAAACACCTGAGAGATGCTGAGGCGAATGCTGACAACTTCGATACGTTGCTGCATCGTATCTTTTTAGTTTTATTTTCAAGAAAGATAACAAATAACAAAATAACAAAAACTAACAAAACATAGCGAAATCACTGTTAATAGATAAATGTTTTATTTTATTTTTTAACAAAACAACTTTTTTCGTTTCTTTTTGTATTCAGTCAACTGGTTAAAAAGTATTTTTTTTTGTGTTTGGGGGGTCTATTTCGACATTGTCTTTTTTAATCAGTCGGATTAGGGTTAGGGGTCGGGATAGGGTTAAACAGAGACTCGTCTATCTCAACCGTATGCCCTGGCCCTCCAATCTGACAAGGATTTCTTAACAAATGGCCTTCGCAGACCTCCCTCAAAAGATTATTCTAATCGGTCTGTGTATTTGGTGATCCAACGCGGCATTCCTTCTATGTCGTCTGCCAGCTGACAGCTGATTGGCTTATCGCCTCGGCAAGTTTTGGATGTTTACGTAACACGCCTGAACACTGCCGACGTGAAGTTCCCGGAAACTGATTCATATTCGATATCAGTAAACACCAGTCTTGTTGAACACTGGTGTGTGTGTGTGTGTGTGTGTGTGTGTGTGTGTGTGTGTGTGTGTGTGTGTGTGCGTACGTGCGTGTGTGCGTACGTGCGTGTGTGCGTGTGTTTCTCTCGTTGGTGCCCGTCGTTAGTGTCACTACTCTCAAGTCCAAAATATCAGCTAAGACTTAACTCTGATCTCACGAACTCATCTGCCTGTTGAGACAAATCACTGCCGACCTCTTTCACCCATCTTTCGGTGTTCTTCTCAAACCCATCTGCTCGCAACAGTCAGTGTCCCCTAAATAGATCTACTTTCTACCGGAAATCCGATACGGTCTTCTTAGTTACTTTCAGCTTACTTCAATCGGAAATGCATGCTGCCATCCGAAGTCTCTATTTTGACCCTTCCATCGACTAATTGTTCATGGCATTACTTCGTCCGTACAACACAATCGATCTGTCGCTTTCGTATTGTCATTTACTTTCGTATTGTCATTTACTTCCGAGCTAATATTTTACGGTGATTTCTGATGTGTATCGGGGGCGGGGCAAGGGTTTCATACATTTCCCGTTTCTGCATGCCGACTTAATTCCTTAGCCTTTAGTCAAAGAGTAAGTAGGATGTGTTAGTTTACTTATCACATAAATCCAATGATAGACACACATTCGTTTGTCCCAACCGCCATTTTGTTTTTCCCAGTCAATAATCAACGACAATCAAGGGAGATCACTCTAAGAATTTGTCCCAAAGGAACAGAACTAGAGTAAACGTGGTATTGTGGTGACTGCAATAATTCTAGCTAAGAGTAGTATAGATAAATACAGTAGACAAAAAAATGACCAACGACCCCAATTTTACCCACACTTTTGATCGCCTTGTGCCTAATTTGTCAAAAATGTATATTTTATATTTTTTCGGAAATAAATGATGCAAAGTGTAGTATCTGTTCTGATGCTACATTGCATCCTTTCTCTCCTTGATCAGTGAAAAAGAAATCATTCTAGACTGAGGCAATTTTTAGTTTTGTCCCAATCCAGAGTAACCCAAGAGTCCCCACATTAATAACCGACCTTGAGTCTAACTCTGTCCTTGTGGGGAGGCAAGTAAATCTAGACATGAGGTGTCTCTTATATTCAACAATACTTGCCTGCAAAAGAAGATGCTGCCTATATATATATATATATATATATATATATATATATATATATATATATATATATATGCACTATGTTTATATTTTAATATATATCTCAAGAAGCCTACATCAAAGTAAATGTTTAAAAAAGCCAGAGACGTTGTTTGTCCAACTAATATTTCATTGCATGACCGATGGTCGATTATTGATTCAAAAACTTGCTGGTCAATATGACTGTCCAACACCCGGAGAGACAAGAACAAAAATGAATTTAAAAAATGAACTAATAATACGACCTTCAGTCGACTTTCATCCTGACCTTTACTCATTTCCTTTGATAAGCGATGGTGGAGTGAAGGAATTTATTCTGAAAAATTTTCAAAGTTGCCCATGGCTGATTTCCAAACGAAAATATATCAGTGATCCACGCACACACACACATACATATATAGGATAACAAATACCAAACAATAATTCTATTTCGCCCATAACTGGCCTCTTTCAGGTCTGGAAGTAAAAGATACAAATTTTCTTTCTGTCTTTTATTACAAATTTATTGGAAACTCATCATCAGAGAAAAAACGCGGAATTAACACCTTTCTGTATTTGATGTTTAATATATATTTATATTTGAAGATAACGTGATAATATACTGAGATTTCTAATTGGATTGAACCTGTAACGAAACTTAAACTTAATATTATATATATATATATATATATATATATATATATATATATATATATATATATATATATATATATGGCGATTGCCTTGTCCCTTCTTTAAATAAGAATGCCATCCCTTCAAGATGGCAATGTCTGCAGCCCTGATTTATTTTTACGAGTCTTGCTATAGATATGACGTGCAAGACAACTGTCTTCCGTTAGTACATAGCTATGTTCTACTCCTGTTTGACATTCGCATAGGTGATTGCTGCCATGAGATCTCATGTGGCTTGAAAGACCAGCAATTGACACGCATTCACTGCCTTAAATGTGTCTGGGACGTTCGACACTGCTTTAACAAAGCACGTTTCAACATGGAATACTTTATTCGCTTCGCCTCAAAACTTTTGCAGTTGTCATAAACATGTTTATGCCAAACTGATTGCTCCACAACTTTTGCAGTCAATTATGCCAAACTGATTGCTCCAAAACTTTTGTAGTCGCTTATGCCAAACCGATTGTTCAAAAACTTTTGCAGTCGATTATGCAAAATCGATTGCTCCAAAACTTTTACAGTCGATTATGCGAAACCGATTGCTTCAAAACTTCTGCAGTCGATTATGCCAAACCGATTCCTCTAAAACTTTTGCAGTCGATTATGTCAAACCGATTGCTCTAAAACCTTTGCAGTCGATTATGCCAAACCGATTGTTTTAAGACTTTTGCAGTCGATTATTCAAAACCGATTGCTCCAAAACTTTTGCAGTCGATTATTCCAAACCGATTGCTCTAAAACCTTTGCAGTCGATTATGCCAAACCGATTGTTTTAAGACTTTTGCAGTCGATTATTCCAAACCGATTGCTCCAAAACTTTTGCAGTCGATTATTCCAAACCGATTGCTCCAAAACTTTTGCAGTCGATTATTCCAAACCGATTGCTCTAAAACCTTTGCAGTCGATTATTCCAAACCGATTGTTTTAAAACTTTTGCAGTCGATTATGCCAAACCGATTGCTCCTAAACTTTTGCAGTCGATTATGCAAAATCGATTGTTCAAAAACTTTTGCAGTCGATTATGCCAAACCGATTGCTCCAAAACTTTTGCAGTCGATTATTCCAAACCGATTGCTCTAAAACCTTTGCAGTCGATTATGCCAAACCGATTGTTTTAAGACTTTTGCAGTCGATTATGCCAAACCGATTGCTCCTAAACTTTTGCAGTCGATTATGCAAAATCGATTGTTCAAATACTTTTGCAGTCGATTATTCCAAACCGATTGCTCCAAAACTTTTGCAGTTGATTATGCCAAACCGATTGTTTTAAGACTTTTGCAGTCGATTATTCCAAACCGATTGCTCCAAAACTTTTGCAGTCGATTATGCCAAACTGCTTGCTTCTAAACTTTTGCAGTTGATTATGCCAAACCGATTGTTTTAAGACTTTTGCAGTCGATTATTCCGAACTGATTGCGCTAAAACTTTTGCAGTTGATTATGCCAAACCGATTGTTTTAAGACTTTTGCAGTCGATTATGCCAAACCGATTGCTCCAAAACTTTTACAGTTGATTATGCCAAACTGATTGTTTTAAGACTTTTGCAGTCGATTATTCCAAACCGATTGCTCCAAAACTTTTGCAGTTGATTATGCCAAACCGATTGTTTTAAGACTTTTGCAGTCGATTATTCCAAACCGATTGCTCCAAAACTTTTGCAGTTGATTATGCCAAACCGATTGTTTTAAGACTTTTGCAGTCGATTATTCCAAACCGATTGCTCCAAAACTTTTGCAGTCGATTATGCCAAACTAATTTCTTCAAAACTTTTGCAGTCGATTATTCCAAACCGATTGTTTTAAGACTTTTGCAGTTGATTATGCCAAACCGATTGTTTTAAGACTTTTGCAGTCGATTATTCCAAACCGATTGCTCCAAAACTTTTGCAGTCGATTATGCTAAACTGATTGCTCCTAAACTTTTGCAGTCGATTTTGCCAAACGATTGCTCCAAAGCTGTACTGTCTCTAAGTTCATGCTTAGGATTTTCATATTGTCTTTGACTACATCCTTAAAACAAGAATTGTTCTTACTATATTACAAAGAAATAAATATATCAAAGTAAGTCAGGTTTATTTTATATTCCAATAACCATGTTTTTTTTTATTTTTTCACATTTCCAAAAAACATAAGATTTCTGTGAGATGTATTTTTATGATCCGTTTCTTTTGCTGTGAGCCAAACGATATTTTTATGTCAATATCGTCTCTGCAACACTACAAAATCATTAGAAAAATCCACTAAGAAGAAAAGTACTTAAATTGAAATGTCTTGAAAAAACCTACACCAGACAGTGGGTCATTGTTGACGAAAACAAAGGAAAGAGCAAACTGACATGTGGGGAAAACTCGCTTGGATGTCATTTTGAATTTTTCAGTTCAGAGCTAGCACACCCAAAAGTTGTGCGGACATTTGTAAATTTTAATTCAGTAATATTCCTTAAAATATTTAATTAATTCTATCATTTATATATAAAAAATTGAATTCACTTGAGGGTAATTATTTTACGCAAGCAAAATAATTAACATCAAGTGAATTCGAATTTTTTATAAATAAATGATAGAATTAATTAACTATTTTAAGCAATATTACTGAATGAATATTATGGATATTTCTTATTAAATAATAAAATGTATTTACCTACAGACAACATTGTTTCGGACTTACGTCCTCATCAGTGCAGGAAGTTGTGGTGTCAGGACGTCAGATGGGTTCGAACGTAGATTTAGAAGAGAATCACGATCCTACACCCTTATCCATTAAGCCAACGGAAATCGCCACATACATTACAGAAATTTAGATACATTTAAAGCCAGCGGCAGGGTTCAAACGCATGCCATAATAGTATTTATAGAAAAGACTGAGACTAGCAACATCACGTCTGTGAGAGAGAGGTTGTAGAGTAGAAAAAAGAGTTAGACCAAGCAAATTACAGATACGTTTCTGCAGTTTATCAAGAAACCTCAAATGGGACAGAGATTCACCAGCCCAAGTATAGCAACAGTACTCGTTAATCGACTGTTAATAAACAGAAAGAGAGAGTGACAGAAGCGAGAATAATAGACACCACATAAAATAAGAATGGGGGAGAGGTCAAACAACACACAGTGAGAGAGGGTGAAAGTGATAGATGGAAATTAGTGAAAAATCAGTCACTTGGTGAGTAAATTAAAAATCTTTAAAAATTGGCTAATTAGAACAATTAAAATATATGATTTTTTTTCAAACATAGCTGAATCCCAAAACTGAGGAATATTTTAGCATGTATTTTGTGTGATTAAAATATATTTAGAAAATATAGTGCCAGTAATATGTATGCTGGGTGCATGTACACTATCATTGCTGAGAAATACACACACATTTTAATTGTACATTTTTTTGCCATATTTCGAGAATGTTGTTTATTTGTTATACAAATTAAATGAAAGAATTGGTAGTTGTGGCTGGCAACCAATACTTTTTATACCCAGTTGGCCACAATGATGTTCTGGTTAGCATGACATTAACTATGGCTGGTCAAGCCAGCTTTTGAAGGGCGGACTTGACCAAAGGGACCACATGTATAAGAATTGCCAACAATAGCAATTTGAATTCCCCTAGCGGCATGTTTCTATTTTGGATGGACGATTCGCCAGGTCTTGAAACTCACAATAGATTTTAACACAATATACAGCCATTGTACCCTGTCTGATTCAAACTCTTCTCATTTCTCTCTCTCTCTCTCTCTCTCTATATATATATATATATATATATATATATATATATATATATAGTAAGTTATGAAAATATATTTATGGCAATTAAGCTACACAGAGGCTCCCGTATCGAGCACTGTTGAAGTAAATACTGAAAATTGATACATAAAAAATTATATCCCCATATAAAATTTTATATGAATACATGAAATAGTAATATATATATATATATATATATATATATATATATATATATATATATATATATATAATATATATACATATATATATAAAGAGGGTAGTGCAGTATTAGTGCAGTTCCAACGAGAGAAAAGTATATATGTAAATGAGTAAGGCTACCAATATTTGTAAGAGGGTTTTTTTTCAACATTTATTTATTATTTTTTTTATTTTATCATTTTATATAACGCGTTTCAAGCGGTGGTCCTCTCTCATTAGATATGTAAATCCATTTGAAGAAATGTCTTTCGAAAGGATTCACATATCTGATGAGAGCGGACCACTGCTTGAAACGCGCTATATAAAATTATAAAATGATAAGATAACAAAATAATAAATAAATGTTGAAAAAAAACTTTTTACAAACTTTGGTAGCCTTACTCCTTTACATATATATATATATATATATATATATATATATATATATATACCTTCTTTTGTAATATACTCGGAAAAATTCCAGCAAAGTGTTCGATTAATTGAGAATTAAAATTAAGAGCGTAATATTTTTTTTTTTTTTGGTACAGAAAAATTAGTACAACATTAGTACCGTCGGTTTCAGGCTCAGAAGAACTTAACCATTCGGCTTTCTTCAGCTTATGTTGTCACCTGTTTCAGAAATGTGAAGGCACGTGTCACTCTCGTTTGGATGCGTTATTTGCTTAGAGTGTTATGTATATTTGTTTAAAATGAGTGTTAGGGAGGTTTAATAAGGTTTGAAAAAGGGGGGGGGAGTGAAATGTAACAATTGAGATTTAAAAATGCTAAAGATTTAAAAATATAAAAGAATAAAAAAATATTTCTATACAAATCCCGTGAGTCAATGTTTATGAGGAGCGTATATTTGACCGTTACTGTTTTGAGGGTTAATTATGTGTCTTTTAGAGATTGTTAAGGAGAGAAAATGGGTTTAAGGATTATACTTATGAAAAAATAAAAAGGTTAAAAAACACATTAAATTCAAATTCAAGGCCTGGATCAAAAGACTTAAAATCAATCCAAAAGGAATTTAAATAAAGATTTAACCCGGGTCCGATCCTGGCTGCTTGTCAATCGGTCTAAGGGCAGTAACTCTGCAGGGTTCTTGAATGATTTTGTATTGGAGATTTAACATTATTAACTAAGATATATAGTGAAGGCTTATGGGAGTAATAATATTGGTATACTGATTAAGTCTGGTTTAGAGATAATCGCAAGGATTAGGTCGGCAAGATTTAATCTGTTTAGGAGATATAGGGGGGTTAACATTTTAACTAAGATATAGTGGAGATTTATGGGAGTAATAATAATGTAAAATGGGGGTATTATCCTCTTAATAACTGGAATGATTATTGAAAAAGTTATTATTTCATATTTACGTGGTGTAAATTATTGGTCTTAAGTAGTGGTGTAGATATGGACCGATTAAGATATTTATTCCTATTTTTTTAATTTATATTTAACTATCACCCCTCATAAATGTGGATAGTATGTGCTATGCTGTATTTAATTCAATTTAGTTTTTAAAAGGGAGGGGGCAAAGAGGGGGTGGAAGCCTTTCATGTAAATTCAGATATCTCCTATTTTGCAAAATGTTAACAATCGATATTAGATATAAATCAATAATTATTCCCTAAATTTCATTTTTTTTTTTGTATTTTAAAGGGTTTTAATAGGCATAATATAGACACAACCTTTATTTGAAAATTCAAATATTTCAGATTAGCATTGAATTTGATTCATAATCATTGGATACCAATTAAGCAAGATTCCCTGAATCCCAATTTCTTCTTAAGACCCCTTAAGATTTAGTATCATTATATATTGATTTAAATTTTTATTCCATAAGGGGACATAAAAGTGGTGCAAAACTTTTCTATTTGTGGAATTAATTTTACAAGTATTCTTCTAGTAATAAGAAGAAGAAGAAAAAAAGAAAAGGGATGGAAAGATCGAGGAGGAAGAGCACCACCCAGACCTCCACTAAAAAAATGCGGTTAAGACTGGAACCTTCGGGTAGCTTATTACCACTCAATTTCCAAAAAAATCAATGGTAAGCGGCTGTTTTCGAAAACGCAAAATGATTTACAATGGTTATTGAAAGAGGTAGAGATTGCTGGAAATCTAGGAAGACTTGTCACTCAGACTCTAGGGAACACCACAGATTACTGACAGTGAGCAATCACTGATAATTACACATGCGAAAACTCCTAGTGAGTAAATAATAATAATAATAATAATAATAATAATAATAATAATAATAATGATAATAGTAATAATAATAAAAAAAACATTTATAGGCTCCAAAACTACTGGATATACTTGCACCGGATGTACATCAGTAATGCTAGAATTTAAGACCAATTGTGCATGATAGTAAAATTATAGATCCAATGAAAACTTTCTGATACCCATAATAAAGAATAAACAAGTTCGTTCTGTCTTCATAACGAAGGTTGTCGACAGGAAATGTAAATTGCCTCTAAAATCTTAAAATGGAATTGGTCGAGCGTAACTGAAGAACGGAAAGGTGCGATCCATCTAGCGCTTACTGCAAACAAGATCATCAAGCAAATACTGACCAATGTTTGAATCCAAAATCTGCCGCTGGGAATGAAAACCACTGCATCTATGTACACACGATGGAACGGGCTGTTTGATTCGACCAATCAATCAGCGGATCGTGCATCTTGTAGAACCAGATTCATACTGGCAAATGAAATTATAAATAAACGGATTTTTTTTTTTCTACAATTTGCCCAATTTATTCAAACATGTGATATTGATATTGATATCACTGTTTTTATTTTTTATTTTATTGCCTCTTTGATATCAATAACCTTTTTTACGGATGTCAACGTTGATGAGACTATTGAGATTTAGTGTTGATGCAGTTTATCGAGATTCAATTTGTCACCAGAGACTTTTTTTATTGAATTAATTAGTTATGCTTTAGATTCACAAAGATAAAATTCTAAAGCCATTGTATCTGTATCCATGTGTGTGTATATATATATATATGGGAAATGAAAAAGGAAAAACCAAGAGATATTTTTTTATATACTCATCAACGTTTTGTCTTTATTGTAAGACTTCTTCTTAAAATTATCATCTTGAGGAAGTCTTACAATAAAGACGAAACGTTGATGAATATATAAAAAAATATATCTTGGTTTTTTCTTTTTTCATTTTCCATTACGTCGAATTACTCTCATCCTTCTTTTCTCATATATATATATATATATATATATATATATATAATTTATTTAGATACTGTATATTACATATTTCAACAATGTACCGCGGTTTCATCCAAAAGGGCAGATTTAGACAACTTTAGTAAATTCCTGTGCCCAGTCGAATCATCGGCAAGCTAAAACGATTGTAGTCACGTTTCAGCTTGCCGATGATTTCACTATATATATATATATATATATATATATATATATGATTGTTTTTATTCAAACAGACATGTACAAAATCTGCGACACTGGCATGTCGATGTTATCGATCTCATCAGGCAGAAATGAATAAGCTTTTTTTCATAAACCTCTCGTATTCTCCATCGTAGAATCTATGACAAAATGTCGCAGAATATCCATTCCAAATCCACAAGTGTTTTTTAATATATTCCCATTACCTTGTGCTGCATTATATTCGGGTTGAGCCAGCTTCCTCTAAAGGAGGAAGTTTCTAGGGAATTACATTCACATGCAG
>OY744540.1:10151757-10164257 GCA_963556195.1 Sepiola atlantica | reverse complement strand
AATTGAAGAACGTTGACCCAGATTTGAAACCAAATGATTTAAACATAAATCCATCATTTTCTTTTTTTTAAAAAACAACTTTTTGACATTAATGTCATCCAGCGATAATTCTATTCTTTTTAATTCTTTTTTTTTAATTCCTTTTTTTTCTTTCTTTTTTTTTTGTGGCAGAAAATGACCTTCAATTTGTTTTGCAAATAGAAGGTCATTCGACTGGCATCATCGACAGATAACATAAACGTACACAAGTAAATATAATGTTGGTTTATTACAAAAGCAGGCATCTCGGTGTTGCCCAGGAATGAACAAGGACTCCGGTGTACCCATGCTTCCAGCTCTGAACCCCATGTTACCATTTTTCATTCCTATTTTTTTTTTTTTAAATTTTTAATTACAGAGTTATAAATAAAATAAAATAAAATTATGTCGTTTTTTGTATATACTAATGAGTCACCACTTACCAAAGCCAAAGGCCACTCGAGGATAAAGGTTTATGAGATTATAAACACTACTCGTTTCTGTTTATGGAGGTGCAAAGGCAGACCCCATGATATTAGTGTAAAAGAGAAAAGAAAGAAGTAATGGCGTTATAGGTGCACGAGTTATGTCCCTTTGTGACGACAATTTTAAATTATCTCCCCTTAATTATACTGGCCACAGTGATAAGTAGGTACGTGCAAAAATGGCGTCTTCTTTGTGACGACAATTTCAAATTATCTCCCCTGAACTCACTGATACATAAATCATTTACAATAAATATTTGTTTCAGAATTAAATAACCATTTTTTTTACTCCTATTTGTGTTTTTATTTCCTTAATTTTTAATTTTAGAGTTATAAATACAATAAAATAGTGTCTTTTTTATATATACTAATGAGTCACCACTTACCAAGGCCAAAGGCCACTCGAGGATAAAGGTTTATGAGAGTGCTACTTATGAAAGTGCAGGGCAGACCCCACAATATAAGTGTAAAAAAAAAAAATAAATGCTATTATTGGTGCAGTATAATCACGAGTTATGTCTCTTTGAGACAATTTCAAGTTATCTCCCCTGAATTATACTGGCCACAGTGATAAGTAAATTATTTACAATAGATATTGTGTTTCCAAATGAAATAACCGAAAAAAGGTTGATATGCCATCAAACAAGCAAACCAAACCACCAAAACAATTCTCTGATGTAATTTATCGAGTATCTAAGTTAAACAATCAGCTATCTAATTTTCATATAGGTTCTAGCTTACCCTAGAGTTATCTCCCCATCAATTACCCAGGATAAACAAATGTACCTGAAGAACTACCTCTACGCTACGCTTCAAAAAATGTATTACTACCAAGCAATGTGCAACAATACGTTTCTCACTTATTGGGTTTTTTTTTCTTCTTACATTTTATTTATTGTGATCGATATTTTTTATGTAGATTTTTTTCCCATGTGGGAAAAAAATCCTCTGAAATTATGGTACGAACTTACTGTTTACCAAAAATACGAATGGAAAGAATAGAATTATCCGCAGAACATAAAAAAGGTAATTTGATGAACAAGAATGAAAAGGGAAATGATTTTTTTTGTGTGTAAAAATTGGTAAGTTTTATGACTGCAGATAAATATGAATTCTTTTGTAGATTTTACTTATTTCGTTTTTGTTCTGTTTTTTAAATTTATTTTTTATTATTTTGTTTATTTTGTTTATTTTGTTATTCTATTGGAAGTGTGATTGCCTGGAGACAAGATATAGATCTGAATTTGATATCAGCTGCCAGTCATTTCATGCAAATGAACTTGGAAACGGCAGGGACTTTCAATCGGAAACACGCATGATCAAATGTAGTAAAAAACGTGCATATATAATATACATATATATATATATATATATATATATATATATATATATATATATATATATATATATAGAGAGAGAGAGAGAGATAGAGAGAGAAAGATATGTATATATATAGAGAGAGAGAAAGAAAGATATGTATATATATATATAGAGAGAGAGAAAGATATATAAATATATATACATATATAGAGAGAGAGACAAATACATATATATATATATAGAGAGAGAGAGAAGGAGAAAGGAAGAGAAAGATATATATATATATATATATATATATATATATATATATATATGAGAGAGGGGGGAGAGAAAGATATATATAGAAAGAGAGAAAGAGAAAGATATATATATATAGAGAGAAAGATATATATAGAAAGAGAGAAAGAGAAAGATATATATAGAAAGAGAGAAAGAGAAAGATATATATAGAAAGAGAGAGAGGAAGAGAAAGATATATATATATATATATATATATATATATATATATATATATATATATATATATGTGTGTGTTTTGCCTTCCCAGGACTGAGGTTAATTCCGTTAGCTGAAAACAAAGCAACCTATCATGCTTTCTTAATATAATTATTCACTTAATTTACACAACACGTTTATATAAGAATTAAAGATTTATTCTGTCAGATGATTGTCTTGTAGCTGAAAGGTTAAGAGAGAGAGAGAGAGAAAGTTACTTATGTTTGAAGCACATTGCTTAATCATTAATTTTTTAGTACGTCATGTCTCAACTGAAGCTCCCACTAAGACTGACGATCCTTTTGATCATGCCTGACTTTATGTCTGCTTACTTCATCGGCGTCCAGCTCTCATGATTCAATCTCTTGAACCCCTCACGACCCCTTGTTTGAAACGTCCTCCACCCTCCAACACAACCAATATATATATATATATATATGTATATATATATATATATATATATCAGAAATTGGTACTAGCTACTAGTACTAGTTTAAGCTTAAAATTGACAGATGTATGAATATGATATTTCAAATTGAAATGTGACAGACCATTGAAAATGCTATTTTAATGCATGCGTGACTGACCTAAGGGCCGACGGACAGAGCCTCATATAAAAATTATTGGGTGCATCTAAAAACTATGAAACATATAAACATTTACGAACGAATATACCCACGCACATTTGCACACACGTGTGCTTAAACTCATTTATGCAAACATAAAACCTTGAACGGATCAAATTAACAAAACAACATTTACATATGAAAATAGCTTATAGATTATCAGTTAATAATATACATCATCATCATCATCATCATCATCATCATCATCATCATCATCATCATCATCATCATCATCATTTTTTGAATCAGGCTACAATTAATCCTCTGACGAGGATGGGGCCTGATTGTCTAGTCGTATTTCGACTAGACATAGCTGTTAAGGCAGTTTTACGGCTGGATGCCTATCCTTTACCAACTTGAAAACTTTTGGCAGTCCAAGACCTCCACCGTTCCCATCTAACTAGGGTTGATGTGGTTTCCACTTGAACATGCGTCAACGTCACCTATTAACTGTGAGTTGCCGCATACACTACTGTCACCCAAGTTGTGACAGGCCATCCAAAGGTAGCATTTGCCACATACCCTGTAGTCAGGGATTGGATTGGTGAGTGTCGGGACGTGTCCACATACAAGTGGGCTCTGCACACTGCACTTCTAGAGCTCCAATCTACTCCGAGATCTCTAGTCAATTAGCAAGGCATCCCGTATCCATGGTGTACCACGGGGAGGTTTGGTCAGAGTCTTGTCGGTGAAGAGGTTATATACCAACAGGAAAGACTTATGCACTCGGCTTCTTTTCGTCCAAGGACTAGCTAGCAGATGAGGATGAAAGCAGTAGGTGGGAAGCATATGTAACCACATCTACACAAAGCAACATCACTTTACACAAACCTGTGACCTATATATATATATATATATATATATATATATATATATATATATATATATATATAATTTATTTAGATACTGTATATTACATATTTCAGCAATGTACCACGGTTTCATCCAAAAGGGCAGATTTAGACATTTTTAGTAAATCTCCGTACCCAGTTGAATCATCGGCAAGCTGAAACGAGTGTAGTCACGCCCGAGAGGGAATGGCGACAACAATGACAGAAAACGGTGTATCTCTGAGGGGGTCCCCGAAAAAATCCGGTGTGGGATAGTGATTAACTAAGACTTAAGGGAGATCGATGTTAGTTCGTGTATGAAACGCCTTCATTTTATTCCCTAGCAAGTTTTATTTATTTATTTATTTATTTATCTGTTAGCAAGTTTTATTTATTTATTTATTTATTTGTTCTTTTTGTAATGTTATTGTTATACCTAGTCTGAAAAAATACGAAAGAGGTAGCCATATAGTTTGCCGTTTGGATTTGTGAAATTAGGGTGCTTTTTTGTTGTCGTTTTTGGGAATAAATTTATGTATCGGATTAATTGTTCGATATAGTGTTGAAAAGGATGATGCAATAATGTTTTTATGGACTTAACGTGTTTGTTTATTGAATTGGTGTTTTCGTATTCTCTAGATCTTAATGGGAGGAAAGCGGTGTTTCGTTGATATGTCCCGTTTATAACTAGTAGTGTTGAAAACAAAAACAAAAACAAAAAATGGTCATAAACGGAATGATGGATGCTATCTGTTATTTCCGTTTGAGGGGTATAAGTTTAGTCCCTTTATTGATGGTGGGTTAATAATATTAATATTTAGTGTATTTCATTAAATTCCTTATCTTGTTATTTTATTTTATTCCACTCGTACCTACGTCCATGCGCGCCGGCAAATAAACCTATATGCACATACAAGCATGGAACCACAAGCATGTCTATACACAACATCTGCACGCATATGCACATGCGCGCACGTACACACATCTTCATTCACATGTACGGGGGGTTATTAATTTTATATTTTATTATTTATTTTTTGTGTTTTAAATTTAATCTTATATTTATTTTATTATTTTATATTATCTATTTATTAATAATATGCTCCTATACATACACACGCGCACTCGCACACATGCTTGTACACACACACGGACGTATACATACCCCTGTACATTCATCTTCATTTATACAGGGGTGGGCGAATGATTTGAAAATCTATTATATGGATTGTATGAAGCGGGGGTGGGGGTTTCTTAGGGATCAAGAAATCTTTCGTTCAGCGGTGTATCTGTATTCCCGTGATAGGAGGTTCACGTGGAGGTGGGGTATCTGCTGATAAATGTATAAGCGCTGTAGATGGGGTTAGTTTTAGTATGGATGATGTGATTATCTGCGGTGAAAGGGTGGGGTGTTTATTGATGAATGTTTTATCTGTGGTTAGGACTAGGTTGTATCAGGGTAGGCAGGGTTTATGTAGTCGCGCCCGTGGTGTGTTTAACATATATCTTGCGGGGGTGGAGGTATTTTGTACGTAAATAGAAAGATAGGAATTTTGTTATGGGTTTAGGGAGGTCTATATATTAGTAATAGTAGTAGTAGTAGTAGTAGTAGTAGTATTTTTTATTATAATTATTTTTATTTTTATAATCATTGTTTTATTTTTATTTTTATTATTATTTTATTTTTATTATTATTATTTTTATTTATTTTTATTATTATCATTATTAGTAGTAGTATTTTTATTATTATTATTAATATTATTATTATTTTTATTAGTAGTAGTATTTTTATTTTTATTATTATTATTTTTTATTATAATTATTTTTATTTTTATTATCATTGTTTTTATTTTTATTATCATTATTATTATATTATTATTGTTGTTGTTTTTATTATTATTATTATTATTATTATTATTATTATTATTTTTATTATTATTATTATTTTTATTATTATTATTTTTATTATTATTTTTAATGTTGTTATCATTATTAGTATTATTATCGTCATTATGATTTTTTTTTATGATTTTTTTATTTCTATTATTAGTAGTATTCTTTTTATTATTATTATTATTATTATTATTATTATTATTATTATTATTATTATTTTTATTATTATTATTTTTATTATTTATTTTTATTATTGTTATTATTATTAGTATTATTATGGCCATTATGATTTTTTATTATTATTTTTATTATTACTATTATTTTTACTATCTAACCTATTTGCTTTATTACTACTATCGTATTATTTATCATATCTTTTGTAAATATATGGCATATACCATACAAAGTCTAAACATGTCAAAATGTTATGTTTAATGTGTTTAGCTTTACAAACTTTTATGTTTAATGTGTTTAGCTTTACAAGTATTGAAATGTCATTCGCTGGAAGAGGAACGTTCTTGTGTTCAATGATTTGACCACATCCCATACAAACGGCAGAGGTCAATAAGTATTTGAGGCAACAAAAATCCTTATTCTACAGTTGAGCAATGAGCATGGCCATTGCCCCCCCCCCCCTCCCCGCACACCGCTGATACAAAAGCTTCATCTTTCAACAAGATGGGTATCCACCTCACTGTGCAGGCTTATCTCAATGCTGATGATAAAGATAATGTGCTGTTGAAATAGCCGCCATATTCACCTGATCTATCACCTTGTGATTTTTTTTCTCTATGGCTATATCAAGGGACTGGTCTACCCACTCTCTTCTTTCAGACAAAAAGAATTTTATTTGTTTTTGCACAAAATCAACCAAATGTGATTCTTGTTTTGCATTATTTAAGTATTATTGATTCTCAGGTTTTACTTGTATTTTTGTTTTTTTTAGTATTTGCCGTTGGTGGAATTATGCGCTCTCTTGAGTTCCATTTATACTCAACAATATGTACTAGTAGACTACCTCCATCAATATTTAACGATTAGCGTAATTCAAAAGGTATTTTCCCATGTTATCGACACCATCACTATAGATTTTAAGAGTTTATGACGCTTGAAATACCCACACCAAATTTTTCGTTAATTCTGTTTTTTCTTTTTTTATTTTCACATACTTCCTTTTCATATTTACTTGTCAGCATGAGTTATAATACACAAAGGCAAAAAGGCCTTTCATTCAGCCAAATGATTGTCTTGAAGCTGAAAGGGAGAGAGAGAAAGAGAGAGTCACTTATGTTTTAAGCACATTGCTTAAATAGTGTCGGTTTGTTAGACAATTTTTTAGTATGTTTTTTTCTACACCAAGGCTCTCATCAAGACTGATTATCTTCTGTCAGAAATCTCGTCAGCCTGAGAACAGATGACGTCATGTCCGCCCACCGGTACGAGATTAATATTTAAAACAAATATGTTTATTTTTTTTACACTTTGAGCTTTGTTTTCATTATCTAATGATAATGATTGCTTTACTTATTCTTCTACTTTTTGTCCTTGGTGGAGATACGTGCTCTACCGAGGGTTAGGATGTCTACTTTTAATTTAATTCTTTTCACAAGTTTCTTTTGTCCCCACTGGAAAGTGAAGGTAGAATATATTTGATAATGGTAAAACATATTTGCGGAGGATCTGAAAGATAAGAAAAGCTGAAGATGATATTTATGCGTTTAGGTTTGATGTTTCCAGAAGCGGCGTCTCACCGTCATCTTTTGGTTCCTCCACATACTAAACAGAAATAACCGAATGAACGGATGAAATAAAATGGAAGAACCACTTGCGGTAAATAAACAAACCTAATTTCATGCACAGAAAAAAGCAAAATGGTGAATTCCAGCAGAGAAAGAAATGGAATTAGATTTTTGGATTCCTAGCGGTTGTATGAAAGTGCGTATATATATATATATATATATATATATGAGAAAGAGAGAGAGAGAGAGGTAATATTTATTCATCTATCCATCTTGTTGAGCGGGAAAATATGGTTGCCTAGAGACAAGTTGTAGTTCCAAATTTGATATCAGCTGCCAGGCATTTTATGCAGATGACCTTCGAAAAAGGGGCAGGTACGTTGTATCTCTACCTCCCCCTCTGCCGACCCTACGACTACGCACCTACAGATACAAACACACATGCATCTATGAACACATACACAAACTAACAAGAAAACATACCCTTGAGGATACATAAATACAATAAAACATGCACAAACACACACACGTACATATACACACAAGTACAACAACTCAAACACATACAATATATATATATATATATTTTTATGTGTGTGTGTGTGTCTGTATATGTATATATATATATATGTATATATATATGTAGAACATGTACGAATGACAAATCTATTTCAACTTCGATTGTTCAATGCAAGGTGTACTCGGTAAAAATATGTTTACTATTCTTTCCTTAAGCCAAGGCTTTTCAAAGATTAAAATCTTATCAGAGGAATTACATAGATGGATAAGTTGGCAGTTGAAAAGCCAAAATTTAAAAAAACATTAAGTAATGGAGAGTGAGAGGGTGCGTGTAAAAAAAAATATGGGGTCTGTCCAGTTGGTAAATGTCCGTTGATAAGGTGTCCAGTGAGAGGAGATTTAAAGATGGAAAAGAAGGGTTTTCGTGAAGGCAGCGTTGAAAAGGTTAAAAAAATGAAGTAAATCCAATAGGAAAATGTTTAGTTCAATCGTAGGTGGAACGCACTTATTTGGAAGTAATTTTGAGAATTCAGGCCATTATAAAATACTTCCGTGGACCGAGAATGAGAGTAGTTTTTTAGAAGTGTATATTAAAGCAGGGAATTTAAGTAGTCCAAGAAAAGCGACAACTTTAGTTGGAGACGAGGTCAAATGAGGAAATAGGGGAAGGAATAAAGATAAAAGATAAAGAAGGTGAGTGATAGGGTTAGTTAAATGAACTATGGCTGATGCTGAGAGAAGAGAAAGGGAAGGGATTGTTTGGTTACTGCTTATTGCTAGTAAGCAATAAAACCAGTGCGAGTTGGGGTGGGGCTATCATAAGCTAAAAACAGAAGTGAATTCAGGTCAGTGACTAGATATTTCTGAAAGGGGGGAGGTCCAGAATTAAAACGGAATGTTAAACGAACTTATATATAATTCAGAAAGTTTAAAAGGGTTCCAATTGGAAAATTAGGGTTCAAGTGAATGGGAATCTGGAATTTACGTGTTTAATATGTAATAATTCGGACAAAAACTAGTGTTTCAGAGTTTGATGTATAAAGACTTTAAAGAATTCCCAGTTAGTTAAATATTAAATGTATGACTAAATAAGAAACTTCAATGTACACCTGAAATTAGGATTGGGAACAGCGTTAGTCTGCTTGCAACAATTGATTTCTAGTACAAGGATTATGGGTAGGATTGGGTGGAATTTTGTAACCTAAGTGAAGCACTAGTATGTTGAAATTATAAATAGATTTTAAGGGGGAGCAAATGGACCATTATAGGAGTAACTAGGGAGCGTAGTTTAAAGGTGAGAGAAATGGAAGCTATGAGAAAAATATTGTCGGTAGAGCGAAGCGTATACAGAGTCGATGGAATGAATACAAGGGAGATAAAAAAGCAATGGATGAGTGTGTACGAGTGTTGGCCAATAATTGAAAAAAAAGGGTGATAGGAATTAGAGTGTTGAAGTAGAAGCGGTTAAGGATTAGTGGAGTGGAAGAGAATAATATAAGTTCTCAATTTACATCAAGTGTTATGGGTTAATAGAGTTATTAGGTGTACAGGGGAGGATACGTAATGTTATTGGGATGGTTATTTGTAAGGTTGGAAAAGTTAAGAATAAAAAAATTAACAAATTATAGAATTTAAGAATTAATCTTATGTTAGAGAGGGAGTTGCTGGCTGGGAGGAGGGATGTCAGATGGAGTAATGAAATTTATGTATTTAAATTTTCGCTTGTGCCTGCAATTTGAGATAAGTTCATTTTTAGAGTTAATAATATTTTTGCTTTTAGCTGCTGTAGCTATCATAAATGTTTCTAATGTACATAGTTGGCAGAAAGCGGATCCTGGAGTGTAGGATTTAGACCTTTTTAATATTGGCCAATGTAAGGAGTAGGGAGTGTTTTTACTGTTAAGGCTTTTTATTAGATTGGATAGAGAAGTGCTAGTGGCATTGTTATTATTGTGTTTGAAAAAGTAGATATGGTTTGAGATTCGTGTCTTGATGGGGTAGGCACTTGCTCCAATGTAAGTGTGTATTTTGTATGGGGTTGTATAGTATTTGTGTTATTTATAGTATCGGGAATATTTTGGGTTTGTATGTTCAAGATCTGGGCCAAAGTTAAGTTGGAATTGTTAGGTGGAGAAGATGAGATAATTTGAGGGGTGAGATCAAGGTTATTGTTAGTTAGCGGGGGTTGTTGGTTAGTGTAAGAGGTGTTATTTAGGGTGTCGTTTGGTACAGGGAGTTATGGATGTGGAGAGCTATAGGGTGAGGGGAGAATTTGTATGTTGGTGTCTGTTTGCATAATGGTGTTTTGGGGGAATTGTTTAACAGTACAAGCATATATAGCGTTACTTTGTATGCAATTGCCATTTAACGGGCATTCTCTAGATTGATGGCAGTTACAATTATTAGTAGAGTGTATAGCAGGTGCTGGTTGCTGGGCAGATTTAATTTTGTTGTTATTAGATGTGATGATGGTTTGTGCTATATTGGGCATTGTGGAATAGGAAATTTTAATAGTCTTTATTTAAAATAGTGCTGTATTTATGCGGGTGCTTAAATGAATTATCTAAAATTTTGAAGAATTCCTTTAGCGATATTTGTTTCCACATTGCAGTTATAAGGTGGGTTAAACCAAATACTATTCTTTCTTCTAATTCTTTTATTTTTACTATGTTCTTGAGGGTCAGCTAGTTTGTCAACATTGATAGTTTTTGTGGGTCTAATTATATATGTTTTGGTTTTCTTGGGTAGTGTAGTATTTGTCCGCTGTTTATCCTGTATTGCCATTTTTGTGTGTAATTGCATTTAAAGATTTGTTTTTCTGGATCAAGGGATTATTTTCGTATTTAATTTCATCAGTATATCCCGAATTAAGTAGATTGTTGTAGAAGTTGGAATTTTGTTTGAAGATAGATTTATTAGCAGATAATTTTGAAATTCTATTAGAGATTGAAAGGACTATTGAATTAATGATGGATTTTGTGGTTAGATAGCTAATGTATGTAGAAGAAGGTTAAATTTGGTTTGTTGTAGGGGCTAAAGGATTCGGAGTTAAGGTCTAATGTTAGGTCAAGGAAGTTAGATATTCTTTTCTAAGGTTCTATAGTGATGGTTAATCCGAAGTTTTTAAAGAAATTGTGTAGATTTTTAATAATGTTGTTGTATTGCCTCGATCTCTCCCTAGAAACAAAAAGTGTGTCGTCCCTGTATAGCCCACCGTGTGAATGTCCGAAGTCAAATTTTAATTCTCTTAATAAGTATAATCCTACAAGGTCAGTAACCTGGGCAAAGTCCGAAGAACCCATAGTGATATCGAAATTATTTGGAGTATCCGTCCTAGTCCAGAATTTATTCTAATCGGGATCTTCTGGCCAAAATAATTAGTTTGATCTCTAAGTCTGTGATGTCTGAGTTATTCTTAGCGAAGATTAAAGCTTTGTTTAGTAGGATAGTAGAAATGGACTGATCATAATTGTTTATGTCAAAAGTGATTAAATTCAGGTTTAAATTAGACTTGTCGCTGAGGTTTAGGAACCAATTCGTAACCTCATCAGAGGATTGCCATAGGGTGTATGAGATTTTTTCTTTTAAGTGAGGGATGATTCTATTTAAAAAAATGTTACTTATAATGCCTAGGTCAGATTTGGATGGACAGAGATTAGTCTAATGGATGGGTTTTCCTGAAAATTTCTTTTGTGGTCTTTTAAGGTGCATCTGGGTGTAGCTGGGGTAAATATTTCTGTGTAATTAAGGATATTTAAAGAGGTTAGTAGGGATTTATCTACAAAGGTCAGTAACCTTGGAAAAGTCCGAAGACCCCATAGTGATATCGAAATTATTGGGACAATTATATCAGAGTGTTTCTTTATCTATTGATTTTTTTTTTGATAATATTTTTAAAATTTAATACGTCTAATGAGGTCGAATAAATCGTTTTCGAAGTTGTTGAGGTGCTCATTTTGCTTGGGAAAAGAAGATGTTTAAAGACCGTACCTGGATGCAGTTAACTTTTCCAATCTCTTCAGTTCTCTGGAAGAGTTCATGGGGAGTGCAAATCCATGATGCTTTGGAGGGGAAATATTATTTGTGTCATTTTGGTAGTTGTTAGATTTGAAGTTTAAGTCATGGTGGTGATAAATTTTTTCACGGACTGTATGAACTTGCAAATGTAAGCTTCATTTGAAAGGATGAGTATGTTTTTGCTGAGAGCGGGAGGAATTCCTTGTTGAAAATGTCACAAATAGGAGAAAAAGCTCAACTTTGTAGGAGCTTAGAATAAAATTTGAAACTAAAAGAATACTTTTAGTTTCATATTTTATTTAATATTTTATATATATATATATATATATATATATATATATATATATATATATATATATATATATGTATATATGTATAACGTATGGACGTTAAACTGAATCTGATAATGCTGATGATGATGATGACTAACACATAAGAATACATAAACACAGTCTAAACGCATGAATATATACACTTAAACACTTACACTGTACAACATATTTTCAAGGTTTTCCTTGACTTTCTCCTGTGAACTTACCTAGCTACATCAACTGTTCT
>OY744540.1:10086757-10146757 GCA_963556195.1 Sepiola atlantica | reverse complement strand
CGGAGTGATAAAAGAATTTTTTACAATGATAAACTGATATATCTTGTTGAAGATATAATGATAAATAACCCGACTGGAAGGTCTTTCAAATAATAGGTTTATTTCCGGATGTATATATCTTGTACATACAAGATATGTTAACAGAATACAGAATATGTAATAGGGCAGACCGACTAGAGAATAGGTAAGACAGAATGTTAAGACTACATGTATCTTAACTCGAATGTCTCGACTGCTCGCTGTAGTCGTACTTATAGTCCGACGAGTCCATCTATTTTGTGAATGGGGAAGTCAGGTTATCCCATCATAACATAAACAATGTTAGGATACTATAAGAAGAGATAAAATAAAATGAAGCGAAGTCAGTGTAATGACAAACGAGAACAGACGTTAGTGCTGCTAGTTATATTGTTTAGTAAAAGAAGGAGAGTTCTCCAAAGGGGAGATAATTCAAAATAAGGAAAGTTATTCGTAATTGTTCATTACAGTTAGATATGGTATATGAGATGGTAAAGTTGGGAAATAGAGTAGTAAAACACATGGACGGCGGCACCGGGGGGTGCACGTGGGCTCAATCCCCCCACACACTTTTTGACTTGCCCCCCCCCACTTTACGGTCATCAATAATGAAGTTATATATGCATGTGTTTAACCGGCCCCCCCCACTTTTTAGGAGAGCCCCCCTCCACTTTTATAACTGTCCCGCCGGTCCTGAAACAATAATTACTGGTAAATGAAAAGCAATAATAGTTTGAAATGATACAAAAAGATGGGTACAATTAAATAAAACAGTTGGTTGAAAAAATAGATAAAGAGGAAAAAATTATTTTTATTTATAATCAAAGTATTTTTATATTTAAAATATAAATTTTATAACATAAAGCAATTGTAATAGCTCAATAGTGTGAGGCTAGAGCTCTGGTATGAAATATTTTTTATTTAATTTTAAACCATGTCAAATGTTAAGAAGGACAGATTCCCATCTTTCACACTGTTTTTATTTTCAGCATACAATTGTTTCGGCTTACCACCAAGATATTTGTAAAATGCTTCTATATCCTATGCATTTATTTCCTGGTGTGGCTATCATCAGTGCTCATATATAAAACAAAGAAGGACAAATAAAAAACAAGGCAAGCAAAGCCTGAATTACAATCCGTACTCATTATCACCATCATTTACTTGGTTTTTTTTTTCTAATGGAGCTATTATCTCCCATGTGTCCTAGTCGCGACATACACACATCATATATATATAAAGTTAGGTATGTGTATATGCTTATATATTTGTATGCACAAGATTCATTCCTAAACTAATTACCCGATCATTATAAATTTTGGAACACAGCCGCTAGGCGTAAGGCATCGTAACGTGGGTTTTATTTAGTCTAATTTACTTTTATGCAAAGGACACAAAAAGGGTGTGGAAGCCCTTTGTGAAAATTTAGATAACTTTGATTTTTTTATAATTCTAACAATAGGTCTGAGACATCAATTAATAAATATTCCCTAAATTTCAGTTTCTTTGTCATATTTTTGAAGAGCCTAATATAGGCATAACGCTTCATTTTAAAATTCAAATATTTCTGATTTGCATTGAATTCATAGCCATTAGAGCTCAATTCAGCGAGATTCCTTGAATTTCAATGTCTTCTTAAGACCCCTTAAGCGTTAAATTTTAGACATTTTCTAGAATACAAACCATGTAATGGAGTTTGATCAAAATTGGAACAAGGATTCTAGACATAAGTTTTAGTATCATTATATCATGATTTTAAACTTTCTAAAGAGATATAAGAGTGGTGCAAAACTGTTCTGTTCGGGAAATTAACTTTATTCGCGTATTCTTCTAATATATATATATATACGTATGCGATGTTCCGGCCTCTGCTGTTGAACACTATATGACTAAGCTTACTGTCTATGTCAGCCGACTCGACATTATATAAAATTTAAATTCTCTTCTTTTCCATGATAGTGGCCTAGGGGTTGAATACCAGACTGCAAAGTCAAAGGTGATTTTGCAACTAAGTTCGAATCTTTCGACCGGCTATAATTATTATCCCCTACACTGAAGATTGCATAAGCATGAAACACATGTACATGTAGGTAAAGATAATAAATATTTACATAAAAAATATTGTGTGTGTGTGTATATATATATATATATATATATATATATATATATATATATGTGTGTGTGTGTATATACATATTTATACGTGTATAAATTACTCGAAAAATAGTATATGATTAGAAACGTGAAAAGAGTGTTCGAACTGAAATTGCCAGAGGAGAGTGAAGAAAAGACGTTCCTCGTTTTCTTTTGTGAAATTTAATCACTAAAAGTTTTGGAAGCTAACGAGGAAGACATTTTTTTTTCTTCTCGTGACTTATTCTTGCTTCAAGATAATTTTGAGGCGGTAAGCAATGCCTACGATTCCTCACAGGAGAGTAACATTTTTTTTTATCTAGGAGGAGAGGGGATGATACATTTGTACAATTTTTTTTTTTCACTTTTTCAAATCTCGAGTAGTGTTTCTTAAACAAAGAGCAGAAATGTTATTTTTTTCCTATATATATATATATATATATCTAAGCAAGCGTTGTTGAACATCACGGAACTTTCGCGTTTGTATATTTTCCTCGTGAGGTTCTCAAACCGTCGAGCCATCTTTCTGGTTTCAGGTGGCAATCCGTATAGTACTTCGCCGATAGTTTTTAATTCGGCCATTTTCTCGAGAGCTTTCGACTTTCGTAGTCGTCTTTAGGATTAGGGTTTTGTTTGTTTTTTTTAATTTAAATAAGAAGACTGGAGTTAGTGTTTTATAGTTATCGCTACGGCCGAATGAAAGAGAGAAGACGGTTTGAGAACCTCACGAGGAAAATATACAAACGCGAAAGTTCCGTGATGTTCAACAACGCTTGCTTAGATAATGACTTGCTGCCTAAATATACATATATATATATATATATATATATATATATATATATATTTATTTATCTATTTATTAATTTTATACGTACATAAAAGTAATCCATGGACACGTGTTTCTGGCTAACATCCGTCATCAGCATGGCTAACTTAGACAAAGATCGAACCTTCGATATTGATATCTATGTGTGGATGGTGAAGTTATTGAGGTTGTTCAGAAATTTTGTTACCTTGGTGATACCATTGGGGCACAGGGTGGAGCAGGTGCTAGTGTGACAGCAAGAATTCGTCTGTGTACCTAAAACTGAACAGAACTTCCATGAACACAGTTTCTTTCCAAGAACAGCCCATCTGTGGAACACAATACCACGGGACTGCTTCCCTACTGACTACAACATGGTCCGCTTCAAATTCTTCACATTCCACCCATCGTTTCCAGTCCTCTCATAGTATTGTTCATCATCGTTACCCCTTATCCTCGAGTGGCCTTTGGCCTTGGTAAGTAGAGACTGATTAGTATTACCCTCCCCCCTCCAAAAAAAAATCCAGAAAAGTGCGGCCATTTATACACTTTGGTGGAGTGTTTGTTTACGTGTAGATTAATGGCAACCAGTTTGTGTGAAAAAAGTGCAAAACCATAAAAGATGGATGAGAATTCAGATGCGGAGAGAAATTATATTTGGATGGCGAGGCTATTGAGGTTGTTCAGAAGTTTTGTTACCTTGGTGATCCCATTGGAGCACAGGGTGGAGCAGGTGCTAGCGTGATAGCAAGAGTTTCGAGTGGATGGAGTAAGTTCAGAAAACTTTTGCCATTACTAACCAGCAGAGAGTTACCACCGTTGACCAAGGGAAGAGTCTATCAGGCATGTGCATGCTATGTGATGATGTATGGAAGTGAAACCTGGCCAGTGAGGGCTGAGGACAAGCGTTGCATGGAGATACATGATATGAGAATGGTACGATGGATTTGTAACGCAACTCTTAAGACAGGCCCAGATCAAATGAGCTCAGAGGAAGATTAAATCTGGACTGTATGGGGAGATGTGTGCAGAACAAGTGACTTTGATGGTATGGCTACGTTGAAAGAATGGATGATAATTCCTAGGTTAGCAGATGTAGAACAGTTGAGGTAGCAGGATCAGCTCACAGGGGAAGGCCAAGGAAAACATGAGAGGGAAGTGATAAAGATAGACTTGAGAGAAAGAGGGATAAATAAAGACCTGGCCAGATATAGGTTAGCTTGGAAGTCAATTTCTAAAAGCCGTCCAATATGCCAGCATGTAAAACGGACGTTAAACCGAATATGATAGTGATGGTGATATCTGAACAGCGAATTGATGAAGACCACTGGACCAACGTGTCAAACGAGCAGGAACAAAGGAAGCAGGGAATAAATCAGGCAATTCTGGCGAACACATGTCATAATAGTACTTTAATGTTGTATAAAACACTGCCAAAATGACAACCTTTATCGCCTTTTTGACAGTGAGTAAAAAAATTGTATTTTTTGAACAACCTTATATAGGGACCCCTCCCCAAACAAAAAAATACCACCCATTGAATAGATCGAAGTTTATTTGTACCAAATACGATTGGATTTCAGAAAGGATTGTGAATTTTATTAACGATTCCATGGGTGACATTGGGGGCTGAGGGTCCCCCTATAACTGCACCAAAGGAAAAATATTTATTGTAATTACCCCCTCAAGAATGTATCATATATTTAAATCCAGAGTCGAAATCCGGAAGATTAACTTATATATGGATGCCCAGTAACTTTTTTTTTATGTCAAATATCGGATCCTATAAGACAATGTTAAAAACAAATGATCCTTATGCTTAAAAGAAAAAGAATTAACAGAAAAACAGAAGGGATTATCAGCTTAATTCCGTCATTCGTTTGAGCTCTTTTGAAAAGCATATCTTACAGAACAGCTACTGACCAGGATAACGAAATGCTAACTTTTTTGTTGTTGTTGCGAGATATCATGGGATTGACATTTTTACCGGATAATTTTGGCTTTTATTTATGTATTTGTTCATTTATTTTAAAAAAAAAAAAAATTTACTTTGTTTTTAAAAAGTCACTTTTTTCTTCTTTTTTTTTTAACTGGAGAGTTCCAAAAAGCGATTTCAGGGGATTTAAGAGGGATTAAAGGTTTAAGATTTAGGATCAGAGCAGCATAATATGGGAGGATTTAGATGAAGCAATTACATTTTCTTTTTGGTTTGTTTTATCAGCAAAGTCCAAGGAGAATAATGTCGCCTACAGCAATAAAAAGCATACAAAAATACCATAAATTTGTTAATGTTTAATTTTTAGAGGCGTCGAAACATTCTTAGAAGAAGTTATGTCTGTCAAGTCGGTCTGTTAAGCTTAAGTTTGAAATAGCATTTTCAGTCTGTCGCACATAAATTTGAAATAGCATTTTCAGTCTGTCGCACATAAATTTGAAATAGCATTTTCAGTCTGTCGCACATGAATTTGAAATAGCATTTTCAGTCTGTCGCACATAAATTAGAAATAGCATTTTCAGTCTGTCACACATAGATTTGAAATAGCATTTTCAGTCTGTCGCACATAAATTTGAAATAGCATTTTCAGTCTGTCACAGATAAATTTGAAATAGCATTTCAGTCTGTCACACATAAATTAGAAATAGCCTTTTCAGTCTGTCGCACATAAATTTGCAATAGCATTTTCAGTCTGTCACACATAAATTTGAAATAGCATTTACAGTCTGTCACACTTAAGTGTGAAATAGTATTTTCAGTCTGTGACAATTAAGATTGAAATAGTATTGTCAGTCTGTCACACTTAAGTTTTAAATAACATTTTTAGATGCGTCAATGTTTTTTTGTAGCTTCCCTGGTCATTTTCCATGATTTCTTAATGGTCATATAGGAAATAAATTTCCACTTTTCTTGAAGAAGTAAGTTAAAGTATTCAAATTTAATATTATTATTAAATTTGAATACGTTAACTTACTTCTTATATACTAAGTAGAGACAGCCCCACCCCCTCCCCGTATCATTATGATTAATAGCCTTTTACTACAATGTACACAATTAATTCTGTTTTGTCAATCCTATATGGCAAATATTGGTCTGTGTTGTTAAAAATAAAAATGTTTTTCCGATCGATTTTAATATTTAATCCTGATTGACATTATAGTTTTGATTATCCATGAATAAAAGAATGCAGGGGAGCTTTTACTCTCACACCCAGAAGTTCTCCCACTGTGACCCATAACACTGGAAACAAATTTAGTAAAAATATTTTGAGATTCACCAATAGTAAATGATATTTCACGCGTTTTCATTAGCTATTATTCTCCCTTCTCATCCCATTCGACTGTAAATAGATAGAGAGGGGGGGGGAACGAGCAAGAAAGTAAAGTGAGAAAGAGGATGAAGAAAGAAAGTACTCTAACCAACATAGCAGCAGCCGCCTGTTCTGGTTCATGTAGTTAAGAGCATCACTATTTCCTAATTGTCATAGTGGCTCAATCAGTTAGCACACCATACTTATAGATAGTGGTTTTGAGTTCGAAACTTATCTGAGGCATAATTTTACTCTTAAAATGAACTTATACATTTAAAATTCAAATATTAAGCGAATTATTTAGTTTTATCTTTTTTTTTTTTTTTACTGTAATCTACGTAATTTACAGAAAATTAGGATCCTGGGCAATGCTAAGTAGCCCTTCTAGTTTTTTTTTTTATAAGATAAATTTATTGAAAAAATTCTGAAAATTTAATTAGAATTCCATGAAAAATGCCAGTATACTGAAATCATATGCCCTTAATAGGGTTAAGATGAAAATTCATATACACTAAATGTACAAAAGCAAGGAAATTCCCAAATTTTTACACTTTTATTGTCATTAAGGGTATGACTACATATCAACCAAACCATTTCATTATCACATCACTACAGTATAAATCTCTATGCATGAGTGGATGAAGTGTGTGAGGTGCGCTGAAGAAAAATTCCTACCAGTAAAATACATAGCCCTGTTGTGCTCGCATACCCTTAATGACAATAAAAGTGTAAAAATTTGGGAATTTCCTTGCTTTTGTACATTTAGTGTATATAAATTTTCATCTTAACCCTATTAAGAGCATATGATTTCAGTATACTGGCATTTTTCATGGAATGTCACTACTTTTGTAAAGGCTATGCCTCAATACAATGCCTTCTCATAACTGATATAGTTGGTAGTTTGACTAATCAAGGTATATGGTAAACTGAAATTAAAATGCCATCAACTAGACACTAGAACCTCTATCTTTGCCAAAAATCAGCCGAATCCATCAAATGGTCGATAAGAAATAGAATAAAGTGTATGAATACTGGTCATTTTTAAGGTTTTTTGGAATTTTCTGGAAAACTAAGGTATATGGTAAACTGAAATTAAAATGCCATCAACTAGACCCTAGAAGTTCTATCTCTGCCAAAGATCAGCTGAATCCATCAAATAGTTGGTGAAATACAGGGTGACACATACGTACGTACGTACGTACGTACACACAGATAACATGATTTCATGATTGAACTTTCTGGATCTCTGGGTTGCCTTGACTAATGATGCTGAAATTCTACACACTTATAGAACCTATCAAATAAAAATTATGTGCAAAGTTTTAACTAATTTGGTTTATTGGTTTTTGAGTTATGATTGATCAAAGAAATGAGATTTCCAGTATAGACCATTCGTGTAGTCTATTAAGGGATAGAGTGCTCTCGTGCCTCCCTTGATTGGATAATTTTCTGATTGTTAGTGATTAAAATATTAAGATTGTTTTGTATATGTTATGGTGTAAGCTGATCTACCTATTTCAAGAATAAATGGACTTACCCAGACACAATAAATACAGTTGCGGCCCCAGAATCGGACGCATACTTCTGTAACATACTTTTGTTAATACACTTTTGTTGACTGTACCACTGTGTTTGTCTTGATTATTACCGGCCTGCCATGCCACAACAGTATACAAAGTATAGTAGGGATTCTTTATTACAAGTTCTTATTGCTGTAATTTGAAGTCTAAGATAAAATTATGCGATGTTTGTTCATTCCGGTCACATTGTGTGGGACCCATCACACATGTTTAAAATTGCGGAGTAAAAATCCGAATGTCAGGGCACACCAATTAAAAATTAAAAGCATAAATAAATTGAAGAATGGCACTTTAAAGAAAAGGCAGAAGACAAATTTAAAAAAACAACAATAAACTTAGATATGCTCAAACACAATAATCTTCTTCTTCTTCTTCTATATAATAAAGTAGAGTCAGTCTTAATTTTCGATTTTTGTCATTGATAGCTCCCTTCCTACAAAATCGATATTTAATTCTAACTAGCCAATTTATTTGGTGGATTGTTGCAGCATGTTCTTAAAAAATAAAAAAAAGAATTTGATTAAATTTCTTTTTATAAAATACTTTGTCCAAGTCGGAATACTTTTCGATTAGGGAATGAAAAAATGGTCGACCTAAAAAAGGATAGCAAAGCTTTTACAAAAAGCGAGATTTTAGCGTGTGTCAACGTCTTGATAGATTCGGACGATAACAGTTACTTGATAGTTTTTAGCAGCAGCAATGCTGTTTCTCTATCTGTCCTTAATTAGTCTAGCCACGGCTTTTTTTCTTCCTTTTCCTTGTTTTTCTTCCAGACTCAACCCTTGATACCCACAACAAGAACTACCAAACACAGCAACCACATATACACACTGCTAACCGAACTCACATAGACACAAGTTTCTAAATTCAATACTCACACACTTTATACATGAACTTTCTTACTGCCAAAGCAGGCGCACTAATTTAAACACGCTGTAATTAGCCAAAATGAACATGTTTACCTAAATTCTTTTTAGCGTATAAAATTTGTTATTTGTTGGTACTCAATGGATCATACAGTTTAGCACTGATTACTAAATTCAATACTCCTTAGACAAAAAACCTTCTTTCTTTCACCGAGAACGTTCTTGGGACACTCTGAACTCTCATCCTTTAAAAGCACTTCATTTTGCAACGTCTTAACAAGTTGTTAATAAAAAATAATTAATTTTGTATGGATGGACTTTGTCCTTCTTTCATTTGATAATATCCTCTCGTCAACAAACTAGTCTCATTAGTTCTAATTATACACTGCACGATAAAAAAAAATGTAGTAAATAACATTACTAGTTGTCTTTCAAACATAACATTTTTGTATAGAACAGTGCAAGGGTTAGGGTTAGGGTTACATAAAACATACTTGGGATTAGGATTAGGGTTACATAAAACATACTTGCGATTAGGATTAGGGTTACATAAAACATACTTGGGATTAGGGTTAGGGTTACATAAAACATACTTGGAATTAGGGTAAGGATTACATAAAACATACTTGGGATTAGGATTAGGGTTACATAAAACATACTTGGAATTAGGGTTAGGATTACATAAAACATACTTGGGATTAGGGTTAGGGTTACATAAAACATACTTGGGATTAGGGTTAGGGTTACATAAAACATACTTGGGATTAGGATTAGGGTTACATAAAACATACTTGCGATTAGGGTTAGGGTTACATAAAACATACTTGGGATTAGGATTAGGGTTACATAAAACATACTTGGGATTAGGATTAGGGTTACATAAAACATACTTGGGATTAGGGTTAGGGTTACATAAAACATACTTGGGATTAGGATTAGGGTTACATAAAACATACTTGGGATTAGGGTTAGGGGTACATAAAACATACTTGGGATTAGGGTTAGGATTACATAAAATATACTTGGGATTAGGATTAGGGTTACATAAAATATACTTGGGATTAGGATTAGGGTTACATAAAACATACTTGGGATTAGGATTAGGGTTACATAAAACATACTTGGGATTAGGATTAGGGTTACATAAAATATACTTGGGATAGGAAAAAAAAGAGAAAGGTGGGGTGGGGTAAGAAAGAGAGACAGGGGACAAAGTAAAACAGGTACTTTATTATGACATCACAATGTATTCTGGGTACCCTTAAAGCTGATTCACCATGTTTCTGTGACTTTGCGTCGTCTACGTTTGAGCAGATTACAGAAGCATCTGAGAATTTACATGGGGAAAACTGTCAAACGCTAAATTAAAGACTGGCAGCCAATAAATTACGATGAAGAATATCAAAGTAAAATACACATACATATAAATAAAGAATGAACAAACCATAGCTAAACAACTGTTAGTAATTAGATGTTTATTTTTGTTCTTTTTTGTCAAAGGAACCATTTTTAATCAAATGTTTTTTAAATAAAATGTTTTTTTTGTTTGTGCGCCTGAAAGTTTCAAAAGATGATTTTGTTTGATTTGTTAAGCAAATATTATTGTTTTTTTTTTTTAATTTTATGGGTTTTTTTTTCATTTTTTTCTTAACATAAACATCGCAACAACTGTTTTCAAGCAAATTTTTTTGGTTTTGTTTTCTTATTTTAACGAAAACAAAACTGTTTATAAGCAAATGTTTCTTTGATTAATAGTTTCGCCAACTCTCAGGTGCTTCCGAGACGTTGACGACGCGATGTCACGGAGGCATGATGCATCAGCTATAAGAGTATAAGTACTCTGACTTTGTGAAATCCTTTGTAATTCGAGTCAAAACATTATTATTAACAAAGTGTGCGCTTCACCTGTTTTAGCTGGTGGAAGGAAGGGCGGATAATTAACGCAAATAAAGTGTGAATGATTAGAGAGAATTGGTGAGTTGATAGCAATGATGTAAATAATTAAAAGGGGAAGATGGAAGAGAGAGAGAGAGAGGAGGAGGAGGGAGGAGAAAAGAGAGTGAAACATAGAGAGAGGGGGGAGGAGAAAAGAGAGTGAAACATAGAGAGAGGGGGGAGGAGAAAAGAGAGTGAAACATAGAGAGAGGGGGGAGGAGAAAAGAGAGTGAAACATAGAGAGAGGGGGGAGGAGAAAAGAGAGTGAAACATAGAGAGAGGGGGGAGGAGAAAAGAGAGTGAAACATAGAGGGGGAGGAGAAAAAAGAGTGAAACATAGAGGGGGAGGAGAAAAAAGAGTGAAACATAGAGAGAGGGGGGAGGAGAAAAGAGAGTGAAACATAGAGGGGGAGGAGAAAAAAGAGTGAAACATAGAGAGGGGGAGAAAAAGAGTGAAACATAGAGGGGGGGAAGAGTGAAACATAGAGGGGGGGGAGAAAAAAGAGTGAAACATAGAGAGAGGGGAGAGGAGAAAAGAGAGTGAAACATAGAGAAAGAGGGAGGAGAAAAGAGAGTTAAACATAGAGAGAGGGGGAGAGGAGAAAAGAGAGTTAAACATAGAGAGAGGGGGAGAGGAGAAAAGAGAGTGAAACATAGAGAGAGGGGGAGGAGAAAAGAGAGTGAAACATAGAGAGAGGGGGAGAGGAGAAAAGAGAGTGAAACATAGAGAGAGGGGGGGTCTAGTATGACATCACAATGTATTCTGGTGTGGTGTAATCCTTTTGACATTAGCATTAGTTTTAGTTATACACTGCAGGATAAAAAAAAAATTCTGGTAAATCAAATAACTAGTTGTCTTTCAAACATAACAGTTTTGTATGTAACAGTGTAAGGGTTAGGGTTTAGGGTTTAGGGTTACATAAAATATACTTGTAAACGTTGTAAGACATTAAGCGTGAATTTCTAGCCATTTCAAAGAAAGCGTGCTAAGCCATTGCCTGATTCAGTTATAGAAGACCGAACCACAGTTCGGGGAGAGGGGGTCTTGTCCCAGACATCGAAAAATGTGAAGATCTCCTTCATGTTATAGAAATCGTCTATTTTAGAAGCCATTTTGTTTTTCTTGTTTTTATTTTGCCATTCCTTTTCTTATTTATAACTTTTATGAAAATGTAAAAAGAGAAGAAAACAAAAAATGGTGCACCTTCAATTATCAAGAGCCGGATAAAAGAGGGAGTAAAAAAAAATCAAAGAAAGTAGGTATTTATTCAAGTTATAGGCAACGGGGGCGGGGGGGGGGGAATCTTAGATCAAAAAAAGGTAGGTCAGACTTTAACTTTAGGAGAATCCTAATAAATGGCGCTGAGCATTATTTGAGAAAAAAACTTTTTGTTGTTATAAATCATTTTATATATAAAGTAAAGTTAGTCATCTCTCCTATATGGCTAATCGAGTGCTTCAGAAACAAAGGTCACATACATAAATCTTTTCAGTTAGACTAATATGTGACAGAAATCACTATGTTGTTAGAAAATAAAATTTTAGTTTTGATTGCTTTCTTCGATTTTAATATTTTATCCTGCTCGATATGTTATGTGTTCGTTTGTTAAACACATTCTCTAAATCAAGTCACTTACTTCAGATGTTCTCAGTGGTCTTATCACTTTTTGTAAATTGACTCACCTTCGTTGCCGTCATCATCATCCTCGTCTTTTGGGCTGCATTTCGCCGTCATCGTCATCGTCATCATCATCATCATCATCATCATCATCATCATCATCATCATCATCATCATCATCGTAGCCATGTCTGTAATCAAATATTTTCCATACACAGAAAAGAAAAAGGGCGAGACGACAGAGAGTTTAAATTGGGTCTTTATTTTGGAGAGACTTTCTCGTCATACGAATAAAAGTCACGCATTAACATTAAATGGAGAGAGACCAAAATTGTTCTTATAAACTTAACTACTTAGTTACAGGGGAGGATGGAGGGTGGAATACAAGTGGGGCTATAGACTTTTTATATAACTGTTTTTAGGAATTAAATTCTTATCTTCTATTTTTTAATTACATCCTTAATTTGCGTCTGTTCCTCACCGCTTCCAAAAACTGACTGACTAAAAAACGCCTTTCTTTTTTACACATGGTATCGTGACGTCACTGCTTTAAGGGGACACTGAATTTGTCATAACACATTTATGTCCGACCTTTCCTTGGACCTCCAACTTGAATCTAACCCACAGTTCATGCCTGTTTACATTTTAGTCCAGAGAGCATACTTGTTTTTCAGATTTTCGTGTCAAGATAACTTTCACTGGTCCATCTAGATACTGAATGCATACTAGCTGATGTAATCGTTCTCCACATACGTCCATCCATTATGTAACAGATATATCTTTTAATGGTCATACATAAAAGAAGTCGGAGGAGCTTTCACTCTTACACTCATATCTACTACCACTGTCACCCATGTACACTAAGAAAAAATTTTATAAGACACATAGTTTTGTAGCACCATCATTATTATTATTTAATATTTCACTCTTGAAATTGTAAGTAAATTATCCGGTCTGTTTAATTGTAATGCATAATATTCTTTGAAAGTTAATTTCTATATTAAAGTATATTTGAATATTTTGGCAGTCATCTTATAGAGAGAAAGTGAGAAAGAAAGAGGGGTTCCAGCGTTTTCATTGACAGCCATTTTAGAAATAAATAAAGAAAGAAAGAGAAGATTAAGTTTCTATTATTTTGTTGTAATAGAATATGATACACTCGCTTTTCTTATAGGTGGAGAGAGAGAGGGAAAATGGGTAACTGAGGTATTAGTCATGGATAGTCCTAGGAGGTCCACCATCTCAGACCCTGCCTTTCCTCTTTGGGGAGGGGTTAGTTTATTGCTCACTGCCTGAAGCGCCTCGACCGGGGAATGCCGACAAGGCTGCCCAGGCAATTTTTAAGAGGCCAGAGTGTCCCTTCTTTAAGGGTGCTGACCTTGTGCCACCTCATACTTATGTGAGAAGTATGTAACTACCGAGTCTTTCTTGTGACATTAATGATATTTTACAAATGTCTGTCCCTCCACTATTATACTCGCTATTGGCATAAACCTTTCTTTCTTCCTTATGCTAACGTGTTGGTTTTTCTTTCCTTGTCTATGGTACTCTTTTACCAATGATACAACGAATGGAATCCTGCAAATAGGGAGAGAAAAATTAGGGGGAAAGGGGGAAGAAAGGGGTAAGACTGAAACAGGAAAAGAAAGAGAAAGAGAGGGTGGGGTAAGAAAGGGAGACAGGGGAAAAAGAGAAACGGGCTTGATTATGACATCACAATGTATTCTGACTTTGTGAAATCCTTTGACTTTGTAATCCTAGTCAAAACATGATTTTTAGCAAAGTGTGCACTTCACCTGTATGTAATGTTTTAGCTGGTGGGAGGAAGGGCGAATATCTAACGCATATAATAAATGGCAAATGATTAGAGAAGTGGCGAGTGGATAGCAATGATGTTAATAATTAAAAGAGAAAGAGGGAAGAGAGAGAGAGGGAGAGGGAGAGGAGAAACTAGAGTGAAACATAGAGAGAGGGGGTATATTATGACATCACAATGTATTCCGACGTTCTGTAATCCTTTGTAATGGTGTTGTAATAGAATATCTTTTAACAACCTATGCCACCCCATTTTGAGAAATGCACTTACTATATATACAATGATTACCGGATTGACAAAGGTCTTGCTTCTGACGTTAGCAATATTTGATTAATGTCTATCTTTCCATTATTGTGCTCTCTATGGTAATAAACCTCTTTTTTCTTCCTCATCCTAAAGTGTTGGTTGTTCATTATACTCGGTAACAACATTGTCTATTGGACCCTTTTATCAAGGATACAATATATAAAAGGGATTTATAAGCACCAAAATAATTCAATAGTTAAAGATTAGGCAAGGAATTTCTTAAGTTAATCGATTTTTCCCGGGCAACGCCGGGATACGGGTCAGCTAGTTTATAATATTTTATTCGTGTCTGTTCCTCCATAATTGTACTATCTATTGCAAGAAACTTTTTCATCCTCATACTAACGCGTTGGTTGTTCTTTCTACTCGATAGCAACCTTGTCTATTGCCTCAATTGTTCGAGATGGTATCGCACAATTAAAGAAGAAGCAGACTTCTCACCAGCACTTCCTATTGTTCCATGTGGAAGTCCCGCTGATGAGTTCAATGCTTGCATTACATTGTCATATTTGTGAAAGTTCATCAAGACTGTAACATTATCTACAAACATACGTGACCCAATGGCTGGTGAGTTTGCCTCCCGACTTATAAAAGAACCGGATGGCAAGATTGCAACAACTAACCATAGTAATATTGTTATTAATCAAGGTATTGCATTAATTGTTTCATCTGCTGTTTTACATTAACATTGTGGGGTCTGCGTTCGCGCTGGTCAATCATAAGCTCCAAATAATTCAATAGTTCAAGATTGGGCAACGAATTTCTTGAGTTAATAAACATTCCCGGGCAACGCCGGAACCCGGCTTAGCTAGTTGATAATATTTTATTAATGCCTGTCCCTCCATTATTATACTCTCTATTGTAATAAAAAAATGTTTATCATCATAACCATGGACGGCGGCACCGGGGGGGGGGGCAGGGGAGGGGCTCAAGCCCCCCACTTTTTAAGCTGGCCCCCCACTTTACGGTCATCAATAATGAAGTTATATATGCATGTGTTTAACCCCCCCCCCCACTTTTATAACTGTCCCGCCGGTCCTGCAACAACCTTGTCTATTGTCTATTATCAATAACAACCTTGTCTATTGTACCCTTTTATCAAAGATTAACACATCTCAAAAATGAAACTTCTTTTCTAACTTAAATTTAAGTATTAACTTGGAGACAACATATTACAACATGAATAGGACAAAATAAGGAAGATCTCTAGATAAAAAGACAGAACCAGTGACCCACGTAGGAATTAGAGAGGGAGAAAATAATATATAGAGCTAGCTGTACCTGTCCGGCGTTGTCTGGGATGCAGTAAAGTTATTTTGTTTTAATTTTTTTTATTTGTTCGCACATTATTAAACTTATACAGAAAAAGAAATAAAATTTCAGTTGTAAAATAGACAATTCCTATTATATTCTTCAATTTAAAATATGAGTTAACCCCCTTACATTATTTGAGTTATGCTTAGAAATGAAGACACCATTTACGACTGATGTGCCATGTCACCCTTCTCGACATCGAAATGTCAAAGTTTTCAGATATTACTTCTTTCTCTGACAGTTTATATCTGAATGAAAATATGAATTATTTAACAGTTAATTTAGTATTATTAACCAAAAGAATGTTTCAGTATTATTATTCTGTAATAATAGCGAAATTTTCTGCTGATAGAAAAAAAACCTTTCCATCTATAATGTACATTTGCCGCAGAAAAGAAAGGTGGCATCCCTGTAAAAATGTTCCGATTGGCAAAGAAAAGGGTAACGTTACGGAAGCAAATCTAATATAAAATTAAGTCGGCCGGATTTTCGACTTCAAACCAAAATAGCTTTCGTTCTAAAATAACAAATTCATTCTAACTGTTTCCTTTTCTTTATCATTGGATCATGTTATTAAAGAAAAAAAATTGTAATTTGCTAAAAGTACATTTTTTCTTTTTAAAGACATGGACAACGCTAAAGAAAAGGCAATTTTTTAAAACAGTTATTTAGTATTATTAAACAAAAGAATGTATCAGTTTTACTATGCTGTAATAATAGCAAAATTTGCTGTCGACAGACAAAAATAGCTTCCATCTGTAATTGGCATTTGATGCAGAAAAGAAAGATGTTTTCCCATGAAAAATATTTTGAGCAGGAATAATTATACTCGCAAAGAAAACAAATTATAATTCTTTTTAACAACATTAACTAATGCTAACCAAAAGGCTATTCAGAATAAAATATTGATATTTTAAGACGGAAGCTATTTAGGTCTGAAGTCGCAAATCCGAGAGACTTAAATGTATATATTAAACAAATTAAATTAAACAAAAGGGAAACAAAATGAGTGGCATCTTTTACTTTTTTCTATTTTTAACTTTTTGAATAAATAAAAAGAAAAAAATGTTTCCGGATGTTGTTAACACGTGTATTCCCCTTTTTCCTAAAAAAATAATTCTGATCCGAACATGTGTTGCTTAATTGATAGTGAGCTTAAGAATCTTAAGAAAACAAAAAAATATTAAATAACAAATAATTCAGATTAGAAAGATTCCCGAGTTCGACAGAAAGATTCCCGAGTTCGACAGAAAGATTCCCGAGTTCGACAGAAAGATTCCCGAGTTTGACAGAAAGATTCCCGAGTTTGACAGAAAGATTCCCAAGTGGGACAGAAAGATTCCCGAGTTCGACAGAAAGATTCCCGAGTTCGACAGAAAGATTCTCGAGTTCGACAGAAAGATTCCCGAGTTCGACAGAAAGATTCCCAAGTTCGACAGAAAGATTCTCGAGTTCGACAGAAAGATTCCCAAGTTCGACAGAAAGATTCCCGAGTTCGACAGAAAGATTCCGAAGTTCGACAGAAAGATTCCCGAGTTCGACAGAAAGATTCCGAAGTTCGACAGAAAGATTCCCGAGTTCGACAGAAAGATTCCGAAGTTCGACAGAAAGATTCCCGAGTTCGACAGAAAGATTCCCAAAGTTCGACGTTTGCGTTTTTTGTTTCGGTTTTCTTCTTTTCTACTGGCTGTTTGTAATTTTGTTCGTTTCCGGGATTTTTAAAAGCGGAAGTGACAAGTCACTATTTAAACTATCATAAAACGGCTGACGTAAACTACACGCCCCCTCCCACTGTGTATGATTTCAACACGATTCATTTCAGTATCAAAGAATGGATTCCGTTCATTAAAGCAGTGAAAATATTTCCCCGCCCATTTCATAAAAAAATACCATCCACCTGTGAAACAGACGGTGAAAATCTATTCCTTCTCTTTTCTAAGAATAATTTTCTTGCGTCTATTTTCAAGAATTCATTATCTGGATTCGAAAAGTCTTTTATAAAATCACTTCCATTTAACTTATTTCGATATGCAAACACGATTCCGAAATGAATTCGCGTAAACAGAAAAGCAAAATTAATTAATTAATTAAAGGCTCATGGGAAATTTTCAATACGCTCTATTTATGAGCGAAAAATTTTTAGAATTTGAAAATTTCCAATTCCTCGGATAAAACAAAAAGTTTGTTTTCAATATGGTCTAATATGACTGCTAAATCGAAGAATTCTAAACTTTTCTATTCATGTGGATAGAATAAAAAGTGTGTTCGTTTTACAACATATCAACCCTTTTCCGGTGATTTATGTCAATTAATTTTTGGTAAAAGTTTTTATGTTTCAAGTTATTTATTCATGGTGTTTTTGTTGTTCTGTTTTACGGCATATCAACCTAAATTATTTAATGAAAAATCTAGTCATTTAAGTTAAAAGTTTTTATGCTTCAGACGTGTAGGATAGAAATGTACTTCTGGTAATTGGATTTTCCATGAAACTGCAGCAGAATGCTAAAAGAATTTAAATCACAACAAAAGTATACGTAGATTTATCATATATATATATATATATATATATATATATATATATATATATATATATATATATATGAGAGAGAGATTTTTTATTTTATTGTTTATTTTTTATAATAAAATAAAAAATAAAAATGAAAATAAAAAACTCAACAGTAAAGACATATTTGTAAAGGCACCAAGACTAACACCGCCCGAAGATGATTTGACGAATCAAAGCGAATGTACTCGCGAAAAAGTAAAGAAAAATGGAGTAATAAACCCACGGAACTTACACCAATTTGACCGAAATACTAAATGGACTATTCGGAAAATTGAAAGAATTTTTAAAAAAAGTCTTATCAATCAAAAACACTCGTGTTATTTAATAATGTTTGCCTATAAACATTTTTTATGTCAATATCGTCTCTGCAACACTACAAAATCATCAGAAAAATCCACAAAGAATATATATATATATATATATATATATATATATATATATATATATATATATATATATATATCATGGACGGCGGCACCGGGGAGGGGGGAGCCCCCCCCCCACTTTTTGACTCCCCCCCCTTTACGGTCATAAATAATGAAGTTATATATGCATGTGTTTAACCGGGCCCCTCCACTTTTTAGGAGAGAGCCCCCCCACACACACACACACACACACTTTTATAACTGTCCCGCTGGTCCTGTATATATATATATATATATATATATATATATATATATATATATATATATATGTATATATATATCATTTTTTTTAGAAAACCATAACAATGTGTGTGTTAAACTAAATAACATTTATTTTAATCTAAGCTTTCGAAAATTACAATTTTCCTTGTCAAAGCAAATTGTTTTTTTCTTTTGTTTTCTTTTTCATCGTCCGATGTTATGAGGACTTCTGGGTCAGAAAGAACAAATCCGGTATGTTTGTTAGCACGGCTACGCTAGTTTGAATCAGTAGAAAGCGGTAGACATATTATAAACCATTGTTTCGTAAAAGTATTTTTTTCTTTTTGTTGAGAAACCCATGACAATATTTGTTTTTTGTTTTTTTAAATAATGCTTTTACGAAACAATGGTTTATAATATATCTACCCCTTTCTACTTATATATATATATATATATATATATATATATATATATATATATATATATATATATATATATATAAAGCAGATACCAAGATTCCAGCGACTATATCTTTATTTTCCAAACAATAAAAGTGTTAAATTATATCTTGAATTTTCTAGAGCAATGATTTGGCAGAAAAAAGACCAAAAAAGCATCCCAAAAATCTCCCGAAAATGCTTTTCTTGTCTTTTTCTTTGACGAATCATTGTTCTAGAAAATTCAAGATATAATTGAACATCTTGATTATCTAGATAGATGGTGAAACGGCCGTAAAAAAATGAATCTATTGACTAGAAAATAAAGATATATATATATATATATATATATATATATATATATATATATATATATATATATAAATAAATCTCCTTTCACTGGACACCTTATCAACGGACATTTACCAACTGGACAGACCCCATATTTTTTTACACGCACACTTTCACTCTCCATTACTTAATATTTTTTCAAATTTTGAATTTTGGCTTTTCCACTGCAACTTATCCATCTATGTAATTCCTCTGATGATAAGATTTTAATCTTTAAAAAGCCTTGGCTTAAGGAAAGAATAATAAACATGTTTTTACCGAGTACACCTTGTATTGAACAATCGAAGTTGAAATAGATTTGTCATTCGTACATGTTTATCCCTCTTCTTTCATTTATCTTTATATATGTATATATATAAATATATATATATATATATATATATATATATATATATATATATATATATATATATATATATATATAATATGTGTACATGTGTTGATACATAGATATATACACCTTCTTGTTCGCTATATAATTCTAGTCCTAAGAGTCTGTTTAATTTCACACGAAACTAAATGCATACAAATTCCCAACGCATAAAATATTCATTTCTATTCAGAATTCTTGCAGTAGACAACTAATTCCGCATAATGGTCAATTCATCTCCATATTAGCATAACGCCAATGGTGGAAATTCAAAGAATGAGCAACCAGGACATATTCACTGTATATGAACCATTACCAAGAACACAAAGCATGTTCGGAATGTTAAAGACACACGCACACACACGCATGCACACACACACACACACACACCTACACACACACGCGCACATACACACACATACACACACACATACCCACACATACACACACACATACACACACCTACACACACACGCGCGCGCGCACATACACACATGCACACACACACACACGCATGCACACACACACATACACACACATACACACACATACACACACACACATACACACACGTGCACATACACACATACACACACACATACACGCACATACACACACGCGCGCACGCGCGCGCACATACACACATGCACACACACACACGCACGCACACATGCACAAATTTACTAAAGCTATTATATCATTATTTATTTCTTAAATTTATTTGAATATATCATAAGATTAGATGTACTAATTCAATTTTGAAGAACTAGTTACACGGATCCTGCTAGTCAATAGTAATCTACATTTTTAGAGGGGAAAGAAGGGAGTCAAACCATGCCACAATAATTTGAGGCACTCACTTATAATTATATGTGATATTTTACCCAATACGTATAATACAGAAATTCGTTATTCTAAGAGTATTTTTTTAAGAGTTGCTCATTTGGCATATCTACAACTACTTTATATGACCCCGTATGGAAAACGTTTCATGAGGGTAATACAAAAATAGTATAAATGATTTTTGGAAAAAATAAATAAATATTCATTGAACAAAAATAAATGATGTTGCAAATGTGCAACAAATGGCATAAGGGTGCTACTTTGGCTAGATATCTACAAGGAAAAGATATCGACGCCATGTGAGTACTACTTTGGATTGATATCTACAAGGAAAAAACATGTACACTGTACACTTCTCATCTTTTTTTTTTTTCAAATATACGAATCCTTGCGTCAAGTCATGATCTTTCAATTCCTTCTATATGTGCTCCGGTGTTTTGATTAACAAAGTTTTGCTGATCATTTACATGAAAATGACGATGATTTAGTTGGTTTGAATTAGCGTAAGGTGACGGTGGTTAAGTGGATAACGACACGGACTGAAGACCTGGTGTTCCAAGTTCAAATCCAGTCGGTTCCACAGTATCACTTTCACTTGTGGTCCTTCCCGTAAGTACCTAATGTCTTTCCAGAAAGATTTCTAACTAGAAAAACATCGGGGAAACTAATGCCAGCACCAGAATCATCTGATTCACACGAAAGAAGAAGAAGCATAAGCTCTCGATTCGTCAGAATAGATTACTGAGTCTTCAGCGACTTCTTGTTGAATAATTGGCTGAAGAGTCGCACGGTCTCTTATTTGAATGTTAGGGTTCTAGGCTAGGTAGCCACACATTCTTTCAAACCAATTTGTGAAGTGTTTCTCTTGCTCTTCTACCGTATTGATTGCAATATAAAGTGTAGATCGCATCACAAAGTGTAGATATCATACAAAAGTTTATTTAAAATTTTATTACACAAAGATTATTTTTCCTCAAAAAATATCGAAAGCAAGTAAAAATCAATTAATTAATCCTGATCCTTGAATGACCTTTGGCCTTGATAAGCGGAGACCCATTAGTAAAAATTTTTTAAAAAGATTTCACAATTTAATATTAGTATTGATCCCTCGGGCACTGCAGCAGCTCCATCATGATATTGATTCGGAGGTAAGACGACTGCCGCCAGAAACCTGTTGAAAAGACATGCAAAGTGCTCAAAATAGGGTGAAACATCTTATAGGAAAGATTTCAATCCAATTGTTGAACAACAAACAAACAAAAAATGGAGTCATAAATTCAATTTTCAAAAAAGCCAGCATTGTAAATCGAATCTTAAAACCAGAATCGAAAATCATACATAAAAATGAGTGTAAAAATATAGAATTCTGAAGTCGCATACAAAAATACTTCAATGCAATCAAAATCTGAAATAATAAAAAACAAAAATCATCATCATCATCATCATCATCATCATCATCATCATCATCATCATCATCATCGGTTTAACGTTTTTTTTTACATGCTGGCATGTGTTGGACAGCCTTTAGAAATTGACTTCCAAGCTAAGCTATATCTGGCCAAGTCTTTATTTATCCATCTTTCTCTCAAGTCCATTTTATCACTTCCTCCTATGTTTCCCCTACCAATTGAACCTCACCTGTTCTACATCTACTAACCCAAGAACTCTCATCTATTCTTTCAACATGGCCATACCATCAAAGTCTACTCTCACACACAAACATTCCAACTCACTCTTCCCCTTCAATCTCGACCACAGCCATCTGGTCAAACACCCCCTCCCCCTCTTCCTCCAATCTCTCTCTGCCATCCATTTTACCCCTGCTCATCCCCCACCTCTTTCTCTCATCGCCAGCCACAGTAGTCCTTGCTCCCTCCACCCTTCCCCTTTCTCTCCCACTCACTTTCGTCACTCATTTTCATTCTCTAACAAGTACGGACGTCCAGCAAGACGCTGCCATTATTTTTCATTTTATTTTATTTTTATTTTTCTTCCCAACATGTCTACCCTACATGTATCTGTGCTTGCATGATATCTTTTCCCTATATCATCATCCTGATGAAGTCTTATAAATAAAGACGAAACGTTGATGTACACATAAAAAACATCCAGTTTTTGGTTTTCCTTTTTCATTTTACCATATATATATATAAATCTTTTGAAATAAATTTGGACATTCGAGCATGTTTATCACTCTTCGTCCATTTAACTTTATATATATATATATATATATAATTCTTTCTCTTCATGTGAGTAAAAAACGTGCAGACGAAACCATTTCAAGTGTTTAAGGAGAGGTAGAAAGTAAACAGCAAGTCTGATAACCCCACACTTTCTGAAATGAATTCGGAAAGAAACCTATCACTTTATTTCCACAATGAGACATTTTCTTTCTATACCGATTAATACGTTTTTAATTTTTAAAAACTTTCCAGTTTGAGATGTTTTATTTATCTTTCTTTTTTTTTCACCAATTGAGACGTTATTTTATATGAATATTAGTGCCAACACTGGCGAAGCATAATTTCTTTTGACGGAGGGAGTAGACTCATATATATATATATATATATATATATATATATATTATAACTGTCCTGTTTTTAAATCTCCAAAACAGTTACATGGTAAACAGCTGATGATCTCCGTGTTAATATTAGACGCTTAAGGTCTCCTGTTTTTGTTTCACTCTTAGATAATTAACCCCACTTCTTTTTTTTTATTTAATTTACTTATTATTTTTTATTTATTTATGAATTTCCCAACAAATGTTAAGTCTGCAATATCTTGGATTTAGTTAATTTCTCTGAGAATTTAAACTGCATTTTACTTTCTTTTTTTTGTTAAAATGACTCAAAGCTTCTTTAGACTATATATATATATATATATATATATATATATATATATATATATATATATATATATATATATATATATATATATTACGATCGATACATGAGGGTAACTATTATAGAGTGATTAAATCAGTCAGAAAAAATATAAAGACAAAAAAAATCAATATTTTCGTGAAATCGATATGGCTGTAATGCTATAAATTTATGCCAATTATTAATTCATGTTCGATCTTGAAACGGAAAGTTCTGCCCACTCCCTCGTAAAATACTCATAAAAACATCAGGAGGGGGAGAAGCCATATTTTTATGCTGGTGGCCTACCTCTCTATGACAGGCATGACAAACATACGACCCGTAGGCTGCATATGGCTCTTTACAAGTTCACTTGCAGGCCCACATAAAAGATCGTGTAATTTTGTCATTTAACTGACTAAACTTCATTTTTATAATTTAAACGAGATAAATGTGCGTCCTTCGTCTATGTTGAAACGGCGCAGGACGTGCCATAAACCGTTGTAACACACTTGTTCAAAGGACTGGGACAGGTAATAGGTTCTTCGAGAATCCGACTGACTTAATTTTATATATTATATATATATATATATATATATATATATATATATATATATATATATATATATATATATATATATACATATGTGTGTGTGTGTGTGTACGTGTTAAAATCTACTATTTTCTTAATTTATATATATATATATATATATATATATATATATATATATATATATATATAAAAGTATAAGGGTGTACTAAAAAAAGAATAAAAGGAAAATACCAGCAGAGTGCTCAATTAAATTAAGAGCGTAATATTTTTTATTTATAAATACAGATTTATAAAGTCTGATTAAAATCTGTATTTATAAATTAAAAAAAAAAAAATATATATATATATATATATATATATATATATATATATATATATATATATATATATATAGAGAGAGAGAGAGAGAGAGAGAGAGAGAGAGAGAGTTTGAATTGCCTACTAGACACCATCTCCTCAAATGTCTTCGGTCTCTCTGCACAAGGGTTTGTCAGGACAACCTGACATGAGGACATTTCCGCGACAAGTAAACCCTGACCAAATATTCAAAATAACATAGTATTCGACGCCCAAATAAGTTTCTCTCGAAATGGCTATACACTGGCTCATACGAGGAATGATGCGCCTTTTCCAAGTAATGTTACCGCAAGTAACAGCACTTAGCTGGATACTCCACCAGACTAGATGAATTCTTGTCCTGGAATTCGGTAAGATCAAGAAACCACAAGAAAGATATACTATAATGTAGTTAACTGGTCAATTGGGGAAAGGAAATTTAATGTTCTTCACTGCTTTACTAACTCAACGTTTGAGAGAACTTTAATGGAATATTCGAATATCTATGTATCTCATATAGAGATCAAGTGTTAGCCCCATGAAGGGGCCCCTTGATTTCTAAGAACTTCGACTGAAGTAAAATGAAAACAAAAACAAACAAAAAAAAAATATATATATATATATACATACTCAAAATAGTTTAGATTGATTCACATGGGAATCTAATTTCAATTGTAAATGACAAACTCGATAATTAGCAATTAAATATATATATATATATATATATATATATATATATATATATATATATATATATATTGACGTTTATTTTAAACGTTAATGAAACACAATATATTATGTAGCAAAATGGAATAAAACCATCAGCAATATATATATATATATATATATATATATATATATATATATATATATATATATATTTCAAAGTAACCCATAGACACATCTGTTTCATGCCAACCCTGCAATCATCAATATGGGAAGAGACAATCCCTGCCGGTCACACGGTTCGAACCCCAATACGCAAGTCATATTTGACTTAGTAGTCGGGGCCCACCACGCATTGTCTGGCAATGAAAGAGAGTGAATTAACGTCTAACATGGCAAATTTGGCGGCCATACAGAAATTCGTCAAGAAGACTTAATAGAAAGTGGCCTAACGTATCGCATCATTACGCATATATATATATATGATAGGGAAAAGCCGACAATGTAATTGTATATATTATCGGCAACATTTAACTTTGAAAATTTTACATAAAATAAAACAAAATAAAAACAAAATAAAGGCCAAAAGGTAAAGAGTCATATGTTGAGATGAGAGCGTCAAGTCAGGGTGGATGATATCCAAAAACACGTAAAAACAAAAATAAAAACAGCTGTTATTTGGAAATGAATGTTTGAAAAAGAACAATACTCAAACTGTTTAGGAATCCAAATATGTTTATGAGGTTGGTAGTCTGATGGTATTTGGTAACTTCCATTTTATCCTGTCTGTGTATTAGTTTGGTGCTGGAATTATCCGTTTCGCAGGGTTCAGATTGATTTTTGTCTGTTAGAGTTCGGTATATATCAAAGTGAGCATTTCGAACACCTCCTGCTTCCTGGTTGATCAGAATATCGGCAGGTTCTTGAAAACTATCGGATCTGAATATATATATATATATATATATATATATATATATATATATATATATATATATATATAACATTGAAATGGTATTGAATTACATAAAAAAATATAGCTCTGGCCTTACACTATTGAGCTATTATAATTACTTTATGTTGTACAATTTATATTTGAATAGAAAAAAATATAAATATAAATTTTTAAAAATATATATATATATATATATATATATATATATATATAAATGTATTTTTTATGTAATTATTTTTTATTTGCGATTGCAGCATTCGTTGTTTTTTGGCTCACTACTACCTCGATTGATTAAGATGCAGAAAATTGCATTATCAGTCGCCCTTAACTTTATAGGACGTATTTTTCGTCAATATATATATATATATATATATATATATGTATTTATTTTATACGTACATAAAAGTAATCCATGGACATGTGTTTCTGGCTCACAGCCGTCATCAGCATGGCTAACGTGGACAAGTATCGAACCTTCGGTATTTATGCCTATAGTTCAGCGTTTTACCATCGGACCAAGACGCCCTGTCTAGAAATATGTACGATTTTTATCACCTAAATAATTTATTGTATTTTTATGTAATTATTTTTATTGATGATTGCATATATATATATATATATATATATATATATATATATATATATATATATATATATATATATATATATATATATATTACTATTTCATGTATCCACATAAAATTTTATAAGGGAATATCATTTTTTATGTATCAATTTTCTGTATTTACTTCAACAGTGCTCGATACGTAAGTAGAGCTAGGTAGTAAGTTATGAAAATATATTTATGGCAATCAAGCTACACAGAGGCTCCCGCGTTTCATCTTCAGGCTAAAATGCATTTTAGCCTGAAGATTCCCCCCGTGGATGAAATACGGGAGCCTCTGTGTAGCTTAATTGCCATAAATATATTTTCATAACTTACTATATATATATATATATATATATATATATATACATATATATATGATTCCGAGATGTGTTGAAATATATACTGATATTTTGTTTTCTGTTTGTTTTTGTAGGTAAGTGCCACAAGTGACAATTTTGATCCAAAGATCATGGATTAATCCGCTATTGGACAAGCAGACGCAGTCATTCCAAGGTAAAATTGGGAATTGGTTATCAAAACAACCAAGGAAATCTGACCACATATCATCTTTTTTTTTTCTTTATTAGAATTTGTCAATATTAATATTTGATGGACAGAAACCGTGCACAAGATGCACATGCAGAGTCGGAAAGAATGATTTAAAAGCGTCTGGAGGTCCTCTTTAGTTTTACATATATATATATATATATATATATATATTTCATATATATTTATTAATTAATTTTTATAAATTAATTTTTACGTACATATGCATGTTGAATTAATTTATAAAACTTAATTAATAAATATATATGAAAAAAATATGTATATATATATACATATTTTTATATATATTTATTTAAAAAAATATGTATATATATATATATATATACATATTTTTATATATATTTATTAATTAAGTTTTATAAATTAATTTAACATGCATATGTACGTAAAAATTAATTTGTAAAAATTAATTAATAAATATATATGAAAAATTTTAAAAAACTGATGACACGTCCAATTAAGGGCGACTGAATGCGGTACTCTGCATATTCTTAATCGCTTAGGTAGCGGATAAAATACTAAAAAACACACCTAAGTTCTATCGCCAGTAAAAACAATAACAAAAGATGCATATATATATATATATATATATATATATATATATATATATATATATATTGAGAGTTTACCAAGGTATTTCTTTCAAGAAAAGATTTATCACAACGAAAAAAAAAAATGTTATTTTATTATTTATTTATTTTGTAAAGTTATATATATATACACAAGTTCATCTTTTTCTAAAAATCTGAGGATTCATTTGTTGATAAAAGTCGGACTTTTTTAATGTTCCGTTTGTGTTGACTATGGAGAAACAGCTGTAATATATTTTTGGATGAATACCGTTTTTACTTTTATTATGTCGGAAAATACTTCAATTTATAACTGCTCTGGAATTCAATATGAATACTGTAAATACGCATTGAGCTTTTTGCGTAAGTTTGATTACTTAATCAAAATACACACATACACACACACATATATATATATATATATCAAGGGAGGCGCGAGAGCGCTCTATCCCTTAATAGATGTTACGAATGGCCTATGCTGGAAATCTCATTTCTTAGATCAATCATAACTCAAAAACCAATAAACCAAATTAGTTAAAACTTTGCACAAATGTTTTATTTGATAGGTTCTATGAGTGTGTAGAATTTCAGCATCATTAGTCAAGGTAACCCAGAGATCCAGAAAGTTCAATCATAAAATCATGTTATCTGTGTGTACGTACGTACGTACGTATGTGCCACCCTGTATCTCATTAACTATTTGATGGATTCAGCTGAGTTTTGGCAGAGATAGAGGTTCTAGGGTCTAGTTGATGGCATTTTAATTTCAGTTTACCATATACCTTAGTTTTCCAGAAAATTCCAAAAAACCTTATAAGAAGGCATTGTATTGAGGCATAGCCTTTACAAAAGTAGTGACATTCCATGAAAAATGCCAGTATACTGAAATCATATGCGCTTAATAGGGTTAAGATGAAAATTCATATACACTAAATGTACAAAAGCACGGAAATTCCCAAATTTTTACACTTTTATTATAATTAAGGGTATGTCTACATATCAACCAAACCATTTCATTATCACATCACTACAGTATAAATCTCTATGCATGAGTGGACGAAGTGTGTGAGGTGCGCTGAAGAAAAATTGCTACCAGTAAAATACATAGCCCTGTTGTGCTCGCATACCCTTAATGACAATAAAAGTGTAAAAATTTAGGAAATTTCGTTGCTTTTGTACATTTAGTGTATATGAATTTTCATCTTAACCCTATTAAGGGCATATGATTTCAGTATACTGGCATTTTTCATGGAATATATATATATATATATATATATATATATATATATATATATATATATATGGGAAGAGAAGGATGAAAGTAATCCGACGTGATGGGAAAATGAAAAAGGAAAACCAAAAAATGGATGTTTTTTATGTGTACATCAACGTTTCGTCTTTATTTATAAGACTTCATCAGGATGATAAAATAGAGAAAAAATGTCATGCAAGTGCAGATACATGTAGGGTAGACATTTTTCCTCCCAATATGTCTACCCTACATGTATCTGCACTTGCATGACATTTTTTATCTATTTTATCATCCTGATGAAGTCTTATAAATAAAGACGAAACGTTGATGTACACATAAAAAACATCCATTTTTTGGTTTTCCTTTTTCATTTTCCCATATATATATATATATATATATATATATATATATATGCTGTCAGAACTTTTGAAATAGACTTTATTCGATTCATTTAGTGTTTCGGTAAAATGTATACCTTCTGTTTTTTTTAAGCCACAAGTGTATTTGTTTTCCCATTGCTAAGAGGTGATTATGTTCTAATTCTTAAAAAAAAGATGGAGTCGATATCAGGTACGTTAAAAAACGATCAATACATATCGTAACTCAAGGACAGTGAGTCGTGTTACGTTAAGCGAAAGGAAGTGTGTGGTACATCTGATCGAAGCCAAACTAATCAACAAGTGAAGGAAGTGGAGGATTTTATGTCAGACGTGCAAGGACTTATTGATTAGGGGTGGCTTTTTTATCACTTCCAAAATATCCAAGATGGCAGAGAAATTGAGTAATTCTTGTGGAGATCACACGGGAGATTTTCTATTCCTTGTTTTTATTTTCTTTACAAAGTTAGACCGAAATAGCAATCCCTCTGATATATTGCTATTTGATTCAGGCTAGCCTATTTTTTGTTTTTTTCTTCTTTCTTGTATCTAACATATAAAAAGAAGTCAGTCGAATTTACAGAGTTAGACCGAAATAGCAATCCCTCTGATATATTGCTATTTGATTCAGACTAGCCTATTTCTTGTTTTTTTCTTCTTTCTTTTATCTAACATATAAAAAGAAGTCAGTCGAATTTACAAAGTTAGACCGAAATAGCAATCCCTCTGATATATTGCTATTTGATTCAGGCTAGCCTATTTTTTGTTTTCTTCTTCTTTCTTTTATCTAACATATAAAAAGAAGTCAGTCGAATTTACAAAGTTAGACCCAAATAGCAATCCCTCTGATATATTGCTATTTGATTCAGGCTAGCCTATTTCTTGTTTTGTTCTTCTTTCTTTTATCTAACATATAAAAAGAAGTAAGTCGAATTTACAAAGTAATACCCAAATAGCAATCCCTCTGATATATTGCTATTTGATTCAGGCTAGCCTATTTCTTGTTTTCTTCTTCTTTCTTTTATCTAACATATAAAAAGAAGTGAGTCGAATTTACAAAGTTAGACCCAAATAGCAATCTCTCTGATATATTGCTATTTGATTCAGCCTATTTCTTGTTTTATTTTCTTTCTTTTATCTAACACATGGGTACTCTTATAGATGACGCACCATGTTTCTGTGACTTCGCGTCGTCAATGTTCGGACAGGTTACGGAAGCGCCCGAGAGTTGTACGAGGCGAAAACTGCCAAACGCTAAATTGAAGACTGGCAGCCGATAAATTACGACAAAGAAAACCAAACTAAAATACATATATACAAATAAAGAACGAACAAACCATAGCTAAACAACTGTTATTACTTAGATGTTTATTTTGTTTGTTTTTTGTCAAAGGAACCATTGTTAATCAAATGTTTTTAAATAAAATGTTATTTTGTTTGTCCACCGGAAAGTTAAAAAGATAATTTTGTTTGATTCGTTAAGCAAATGTTTGGGTTTTTAAAACTTTTTTTAAATGTTTTTTTTTTTTTACATTTTTTTTTAAATATTCAATTAGTCCTTTGGGAGATTCAATGAGCTGACAGAGATTATAGGAATTCATTTTTTTTTTATTGAACGTGATTAATTTCTTCCAAAAGTTATCGGCTGCTTGGTTAATAGTTTCGTCGACTCTCGGACGATTCCGGGACCTGCCCGAACGTTGACGATGCGAAGTCACGGAAACATGGTGGGTAAGCTATAAGAGTACCAATATAGGAAAAGAAGTCACTCGAATTTACAAAGTTAGACCCAAATAGCAATCCCTCTGATATATTGCTATTTGATTCAGGCTAGCCTTTTTTTGTGTGTTAGTTTTACCCCACTATGTTATAAACACGTATATAATTTATTTCGATTTTGTTTTTTTCTGATAATACTTTGGCCCGGTAGGAGTATGAAAGAAATGGATTTAGAAGACTATCACTCGGACTCCAAACGCTCCATTCTACTGGACGAAAATCAACGATCTCTCAGATGCTTCAATAAAACGTGATGCGGTTCAGAAAATAACTCGATGTTGTCTCTCACTTCTCACTTTTCTCCTTTCTTCTTTTTCTCCACAAATCAGCAGATGTCAGACATTAAATGATCTCAGTCGGTTCCTTTTGACCAATGAGAACACAGACAATTCCTTTTGACCAATGAGAACACAGACAATTCCTTTTGACCAATGAGAACACAGACAATTCCTTTTGACCAATGAGAACACAGACAATTCCTTTTGACCAATGAGAACACAGACAATTCCTTTTGACCAATGAGAACACAGACAATTCCTTTTGACCAATGAGAACACAGACAATTCCGAGTTTATACTCTTCCTGTTAATATGGACTCGACCACTTCGGTGCAACAAACACTCATGCCGTTTCTCATAGGTCGTGTGTTCGATCCTTGCTAGCAACCTCTTTGCTTGACATTTCCCCACTTTTCAAACTACATGTCAAGCAAAGACGGATCCTTTGATGGCGGGGACGAAGCAAGTCGGGGCCACTTCCACTGCTCGATCCTGGCTCAGGACCATCACTTTTGCCACAGAGTAATGTTAAAAGGGATACATTTTTTCCTTACTGAGTTAGACAAAAAGCTTAAGCCCTTCATAAAAAATAACGTTTTGCAATTTTGTCTTCAAACTTTGGCTAAATCTTATAACCAATTACATGTGCATTAAATAAACATAAAAATATTTAACTTTGAAATTTTAGAATCAACCAACATGACGAGATTTTGTTAAACAAATGAAATATTTATTAAATCATTTTAAAAAAATGATTTAATAAATATTTCATTTGTTTAACAAAATCTTGCATCATGTTGACTGATTCTAAAATTTCAAAGTTATCGTTTCAACGGCGTTTCTAAGCTGTAGTAAAATTTAAATCTCATTATCGTACAAACGCGTTTCAGTGCGCTCCACTACAGATCGGACATTAAAAAAAACAGCATATTCATAACACCAGAAGATCGATCTTCGGCCAAGCCGTAAGACTTCGACAATGAAAAAAAAAACAACAAAATAAAAAAAAGAAAATATTGTCTGTACCATGAATAAGGTTTTTAAAACCGAAAATTTGGATTAAAAAAAAAAAATGATTTAATAAATATTTAATTTGTTTAACAAAAACCTCGCATCATGTTGGCTGATTCTAACATTTCAAAGTTATCGTTTCAACAGCGTTTCTAAGCTGTAGTAAAATTTAAATCTCATTATATATTTATATTTCTTTTTTATCCGAATACATAACATACTTTTCCTTCTAATTTCCACTTAAACGCTGTAGTTTTGTAGGATGGAAGTGACATTTAATAACAACTTTATTGGGTCTTCTTCGTTAGTCCATAAACAAAAAAGAAATGGGTTAGTATGTCTATAAGTATGGACGAAGACAAAAGTAAAGGAAGTCCATTACTATAATTCCCCATGAGTAGGGAAGAGAGAATAGTTCATCACATTGAATGTTTGTACACCGGCTATGGTGTCAGGACGCGTCCATATGTGTATGTAAGTATGTGTGTCTGTACACAGGTGTGAAAATCAGTTCACATGTAAGCAGTTATGTGTGTGTGTGTTATATTAATTCCACGTGTATGAGGCAGTAGCCTTTTTGGATCCTTGTCTTCTTGTCAAAGCCGAACCCAGGGCCAAAGGCCCGGGAAGATGTCTGTTGCGTTCCCTGAGAGGGGTGACGTGTGTTTGGCTGTGCCAAAGAAGGAAAGAGAGAGAGAGGCGTCTCATGCCGAAGAAGAAAAAGAGAGAAACAGAACGATTGGTTATTGCACTGCAATAAGGAAAAGGTAAACCCACGAATTATCTGTATTCTCATTGGTTAAAAAGGTAAACCCACGAATTATCTGTATTCTCATTGGTTAAAAAGGTGAACCCACGAATTATCTGTATTCTCATTGGTTAAAAAGGTAAACCCACGAATTATCTGTATTCTCATTGGTTAAAAAGGTGAACCCACGAATTATCTGTATTCTCATTGGTTAAAAAGGTAAACCCACGAATTATCTGTATTCTCATTGGTTAAAAAGGTAAACCCACGAATTATCTGTATTCTCATTGGTTAAAAAGGTAAACCCACGAATTATCTGTATTCTCATTGGTTAAAAAGGTAAACCCACGAATTATCTGTATTCTCATTGGTTAAAAAGGTAAACCCACGAATTATCTGTATTCTCATTGGTTAAAAAGGTAAACCCACGAATTATCTGTATTCTCATTGGTTAAAAAGGTGAACCCACGAATTATCTGTATTCTCATTGGTTAAAAATATTAACTGAGATTATTTAATATTTGAAATCTGCTGACTTGGGACGGAGGTGAAGAAAGTCACTTTCTTTCTTATCGCTAGCATACCAGTCGAGGATCCATCATCAACAATCAGTTCGACAGAGATCAGGTCATTTCAGTCGCCTTTTATCTGTTGGCCTGTGGTACTAGTGTCTGAATAGTTCTCGGAGGTTCACCCTCCCAGGCCTTACCTTCCTGCTTTTGGCAGGAGTTAGTTTATAGCTAAGTACCTGAAGCGCCCTCACCTGGGGAATGCCGACGAGGCTGCTCAGGTAATTTTTAAGGGGCCAGAGTGCCCTACCACTTGTGTGCTGGCTTATTCTTCCAACCTTCCGGCCTTGTGCCACATCTTCCCACGGTGGGAGGAGAGTACATACAGAGGCGAAGAAAGCCGTCTTCTTCCTTATGTAAATCATACCAGTCAAAGATACGTCCTCGTCAATCAATCCGACAGAGACTGGGCAATTTCAGTGACGTTTTATCTCTCGGTTTGTGGTATTCAATCTGGATAGTCCTAGGAAGACACCCTCGCAGACCTTACCTTCCTGCTTTTAGAAGGAGTTAGATCAAGGTTAACTGACAGAGGTGCCTTCACCGGGGAATGCCGACATGGCTTCTCAGGAAATTTTTAATGGGTCAGAGTGCACTTCTGTGCTGGCTTATTCTCCCCACCTTTCTGACCTTGTGCCACATCTTCCCACAGTGAGAGAGGGAGATTAAATACCTTGAGGCGAAAAAAGAAGTAGAAAAGAGAGAAGTGAGAGAAAACGTCCAGTGATTGTGAACCGCATTATTTTATTGGCCATTATTATTTTCATATTAAACCGCAAAGTTGAGCTTTAAGGGTCCCATTAAAGTCAGTGTGTAAGCGGTGCCCTGCTTGAGTTTCAACCCTTTTTCAAAAACGTACAAACACTTTTTGTTGGAGAAAACATTTTATAATATGAATTAAGCTAAAGAAAGAAAATATCCAATCAAATTCGGTTTCAGCTTATTAATCCATCTATTCAATTTTTCATATCTTCTAATGTGTTTTTTATATACAGGGTGCTTGGAAAATCGACGTTTACATATATATATATATATATATATATATATATATATATATATATATATATATATATAAGTGAATTGTAGTTTGCTTGAAGCATTGCTGGTAATAAGTATATGGGTATGTATGAAGGCTGAAAGCAATGCAGACAACCGGAATGGTGAAAGAGACGATGAACATAAACAAATAATCGAAGATAATATTTGTGGTATTAATTTTCAAAATCATCGATTTATTTTTTTTAATAAATCTTTCACAAACAATATCAGTAAATATAAAACTTACTGTTAATGTTAACAACATCCGGCATGGTGGAAAATCCTTTGATATTTCCGGAGAAAATCCCCCCCCCCCCCCGCCCCCATTTGACGTTTCTTTCCTTTAGACAGATTGAACTTTTGTTTGTTTTTTTCTAAAGGAAAGAAACGTCTTTGACGGATTGAATTTTTGTGTGTTTTTTTCTTTGTTTTTTTTTTCTTAATCTTGCTACATTTTTTCACAAAAACGGACTCAGTCATTTTTGCTAAGGACATCTAGATGGACAACAAACTAATGACGATGTCGGAAAATAACTTGTAGATCGGCATGCATAATTCAATAACCATTGATGAAGGGTTAGGGTTCACAGCTGTTAAAAGTAGAGCATCTATTGAATATAAAGTATTTAGCCAAACATACTCCCATTAGGTTACCGAAAGGTGTTGCGTTTTGAGTGCTATTGTTCCTGCTTTCCATATTATTCTCTCACACCTTCCATTACCCTAGGGGTTGTATGATGTTGTCCGACTAGTTTAAATTCCGTGCCCATCTAAGTTTTCACTTCTGTTGATTTGAAGCTCAAGCCTCTCTCTGAATGTATGCACATTAGTGTAACAAATTGACAAAGATTTGTGTATGTCATTAGATCGCCGTTTGTGATAATATATCTGAACAGGCCAGCACAAATGGCACGTGAGAGAATTTGTGTCTGTTATGGTAAATAAAGTTACGAGAAGAATATGGCAGAGATCCTTGGAAATAAATGCTGACTATTTACAAATGGCGTAGTGGCTTTAATTGGACACAAAGTGTCAGACCGATAAAACCAAGGTTTGCCTTGCGCATATGCGTTCTCTATCGAAAAAGTCTGGCTTTTTAATCCCAACAAATTAGAGCATCTGTGTCACGCAAGAGTGACAGAGAGAATCGTGTAATTTAATTCCATATTTTAGTTTTACCATTCTGTTTGGAATCAAACATAAATGCCACTAATCTAGAGCCATCTTTTTAGGTAGGATCTCTCTCTACTAAAACTGCCACTAATGCTTTGGATTTTTTGTTTTCTGAACATGGCAGAGATTCTTGAACATAAATGCTGACTATTTCAAATGGTATAGTGACTTTAATTGGGTGCAAATGGTATAGTGACTTTAATTGGGTGCAAATGATATAGTGACTTTAATTGGGTGCAAATGGTATAGTGACTTTAATTGGGTGCAAATGGTATAGTGACTTTAATTGGGTGCAAAGGATATAGTGACTTTAATTGGGTGCAAATGGTGTAGTGACTTTAATTGGGTGCAAATGGTATAGTGACTTTAATTGGGTGCAAATGGTATAGTGACTTTAATTGGGTGCAAAGATCAGCATTTTTGTGACACTAGAGTGACAAAGAGAATTGTGTAATTTAATTCCATCTTTGAATTTTACCGTTCTTAATTTTATCAGACTGTTTGGAATCAAACATAAATGCCACTGATCTAAAGAGTATCTCAATCTACATAAAACAGCCAAATAGTTTTGTAACGTGTGAGCGCCTCTGTCACCATCTTGATGTCTCGGAAGTATGACACAAAGGCGCTGATGTTATCGGCGAACGCGAAAATCTTGGCTCGCGCTCTGCAAGTCAAAACGATTCTGCGTATGACCGAACTTGCTGCCCCATACCTGAGCTTGTGGAGTAGCGGATCCAACGCAAGGATTTAGAGCCGGGGCGACAGCAGACCATCCTGATGCACCAACCGGGAGATAGTGAAAGATTCCGAACGCTTTCTGTTTACCTGCACCATTGCCGTCGGTAAGCGATACAGAACGAAGATCCATTTGAAGAAGTCCGATTTCAAACCGGAAGTCTCTAAGACAGATGCCAGGAAGCGGCAGGTTTTTTTAATCGATTTCCCCTTCACGGCATAGTTCTGCTCGAATTTGATCAAATCTCCGAAGTACCCTGCAACCGGTTCAATGGGACCTTGGTCAAAATCTTGAACTTGTATTCTTTTTCTGTGTTTTCATTAAAATAGAATCTATGGGATTAAAATAGAATCTATGGGATCTACCAATTTTTTTTAATATTCATAAATGATTCACAAGTGATAAAAATTCAAAAATAGACCATTCTCAAAAGAAATAACACAGATGGATCTAAATAAGTTGATATTGGGAAGATACTCAGAAGTGAAAATTTCACATAGAAAAATGTAAAGTGGTCCAGATTGGTTAGGGATAGGGTTAGATTGCATGTGGGATGTGTTGGATTGCGTAGTGATAACATTTCCATTTCGAAATTAGAAAATGTAGGAAGGAAATTTCCACTTCAAAGTTAAGATTAGAAATTAAATTAACGTATCAAAGGAAGTGACGTAAGAAAACAGGAGGTAATAAAAGAGTATGTGGCAAAAAACGAAAGTCTAATCTATCCTCTTGGATTTGCGACTACTTACCAAACAGACGTGTTTCGGAGATCTTCTTTGTTCCAGTATAGGTGGGGGGGGAGACTAACTGAGTATTATCTAATACTAATGTATACCGTAAAGAATATAATACTAATATATACTGTAAAGACAAAAAAAACCCTCAAGATAATTATTAAAACACAAAAAATGAGCTGTTGTCATTGTGGGGAAAGATGAGACGACAACTATTACAACCGCTGCTATAAAAGAAAGAGACAGACAGACGTACAACTAAACTAAACTACTAAAGGAAGAAAGAAAACAACTCTATACTTGTGGCGACTACAATTAACATTTAGACGCCACATCGATAAGACAACTCTACACGACATACATAACCATCTGTTTACAATATGAAGATTCACATTCCAACTATGTAACATTCGATACAAGAATATTGAAGTTAAATTTGCATTAAAGAATTCAAAATGAACAAATCAAGAATTCTAGTTGGAAGTTGATTTTGATGTGACATATAAAGCAAAGAAACATATTTGTCTATTGTCTTGAAGGTAAGTGGAATGATTGGCAGGTCAGAAATATGATGTCAAGTGAGCTCAACAGTGTTTTAAAGATATATGAAGCTGTTAGACCTCATATAGAGTAGGAGAGTAGAAAGTGGATCTTGTGTTTACTTTCGGCAGCCTCGGAACTCTCGCTTCCCTTATTTTGTCCTGTAGTCCTAATATTCCATGAGCGATGTTTCTGACAAAAGGGGAAGAATTGCTGTTTTCTGGATCAGAATCTAGCCATAACACTTATCGTAGGCTAGTTTTTAACCGTGAAGTGGTAATTTTTTTAGCTCTGTACATCAAGTGGCTTCATGCCTTGTCTGGAGCGATTTGCATAAAAAATTTTTTTTTAAAGAGTACTCGCAACGTTAACCGTCGTTTCCCGGGTCAGAGTGTGGGATAGAATCCCATGTAACATGATATTAAGGAGAGTTTATTTCAAGAGCAACCTTGATGTTGTCGCTAGATATCTTACCCACTGAGCTACTCAGATACCGATTCATAAGATTTTTCATAGCTACGTTAAAACTCTTAACCTAACACTTGCGTCCTTGTGCCTGTTTTACACGTACTTCAATGGATTGTGCTCTAATGAACTTGCTGCTCTAGTACCCCCTCGACATACATACACTAGACCAACCTGACAATCAACTAAATCCCATCCATTCACTGTGGAGGTCCCGAGATGCCGGAGAGCCTTCTACTCCAATAGCTTCTTTCCTTGAGCTGCCGGCCTCTGGAACTCCCAACCTGCTTCCTGTTTCCCCGACTGTACTGACATGCGGAAATTTAAAACTAATGTAAACAGACATCTCGCTGCACAGCTCACAACTTAGGATGACCCCCCCAAAAGTTTCACCCTAATTCTCAGTAGCCCCTTACGTCTACAGTGGCGGCCTGCCTTGTTTGGGGTGAACTATGTTAACAAAAAAAAAAAAAGATCCTCAGGTGACAGCTGAAATTAATACGCCCTGCAAGCTGATTGGTCAGCGTGCGACCGAATCAGCCAGCAAAGGCAGTTCTCCGCATTAAGAAATAGTTCCTTATCCATGACTGCTATGAATTTACATGGAAATATATAGCAAAGTCGTAGCTGTTATATTTATTTACTCCTCTGCAGGAGTTAGGCACAAGGCCAGTTTTATCTTACTCCCACAAGTAAGATGTGACCACAGCTTGGGTCGAGTAAGTGGGGTTTGAAAAGCCAGCGCCCGAGAAAGTGAGCACTCTGGCCATTAAAAATTGCCTGGGCAGCCCCGTCGGCATTCCCCGGTAAGGGCGCCTCAAGCAGTAAGCAATAAACTTACTCCTCCCCAAAGAGGGGAGGCGAAGCCTGGGAGGGTGGACCTCCTAGAACTGCACAGGACAAACCCACAGACAGGTGGAATCAAGCCCCGAAGGACAAGACGACATCCGTCTATAGGGTGCAGTATCCATCGAAACAGATACTTAGCTGTTATATCCGTTGTAGTTGTTGTAATTTATTTTTAATGATAGCGTGACACAAAACGAAGGAAGGAAAGTATATTAATTCGGTCATAATAAGAAGAGACAACTTTAAAAAAACAAAAAACAGCAAGATGTTCTCTTTTTTGTTTTTTTGTTTTTGTTGTTGTTTTCTTTCTGGTAGTCGTTTTTTTTTTTTTTATTTACACCCCCCCCCCCTCCTTTCATTTCGGAAATAAACAAGCGTAACATTGGTGTAAAGCAATGCTGAATTGACGCAGTAGTAAAAAGGGGTTGGGTGTTTCTCGTTCCGATAAAAGGGGTGACATCCTCAAGAAATAAGATTAATTCAGACTGATATTATTTTTTTTATTTTTTTGAAAAAAAAAAAAAAAAAGACTGAGTAAATAGATAAATTACATCTAAATAAATTAAACAAAAAATGAATAAAATAAATTTTGAAACCGTCTAAGATAACTCCTGTGAGTAAAAAGTATCTTAAATGCCAGATTGTCTGCCTGTCGATTAAAATAGCTGAAGAAGACCCCGCTTTATTCGAAACGTTTATTTTATTATCATTGCTTTTTTTTTCTGTAATCATTTTTTTTTTGCTAACAATGATAAAGATTTCAGATTAAAAAAAATAAAAACAAACTTTTCACTAAAGATACAAATTTAATCAATTTTTGTATTCCCTAGTTTTCAAATGTTGTTAAATAAATACACACAAAAGGAATGAAAAGAAGGAGAGAGAGAAAAGAAGAGTTACATAATCAAGGGAGGTAATAAGTGAACACCTTATCCAGTTCTATTGGAGGGAAAAATAAAAAGTCATGAACTTATATATATATATATATATATATATATATATATATATATATATATATATTATCCAATAATTGGTTGGCAAATAACAAAAAAAAAATGTTTCATTTAATTTTGTGAATAAAATCAGAGACAAGAATTTACAAATAGTTTCAAATCAATGAATACCATTTTCAAATTGTTTACATTATAAAAACAACATAAAAAAATTGATGGCAACCGCCGGTTGTTTACTAAAGAGAACCACTTTAAGAGGGTGGAGGGTAATTAAGATTTGCAATCTATACTAATATGAGAGACGTGTGTCAGTCTGTCTGTGTAGTTTTTAACGTTGATGAATACATAAATACTATTTTTCGGTTTTGCTTTTTCAATTTCCATGTTTATATATTTGTATGTACAATATTCACTCCTAAGCTAATTAATCAATCATTATGAATTTTGAAACACGGCTGATGGGTGTAAGGAGTCCTTATGTGGGCTATGTTTAGTTTAATTTAGTTTTATGAAAAGAGAGTAAAAATGAAGTGGAAGTTCTTTTGTGAAGATTTAGTATTAAACATCAATTAATAAATATTCCACAAATTTCAGTTTCTTCGGAGTATTTTAAGGGGTTTTAGGTGGCTTTAATATGTGTACAACCTTCTATTGGAAAATTCAAATATTTCAGATTTACATTGAATTTGATCCATAGTCATTAGACACCAATTAAGCAATATTCCTGAATTTAAATTTATTCTTAAGAATCAAAATCATGAAATGGATTTTGATAAAAATTGGAATAAGATTTCTAGACGTAAGGTTTAGTATCATTATATCTTGATTTTAATCTACAGAGATTAAAATCAAGATATAATGATACATAAAAGTGGTGCAAAACCGTTCTGTTCAGGGAATTAAGGTTTGAAAGTGAATGTCATCACTTTGGTCTGGGTAACATTCGCTTTCCGACCTTTACTTTCCATAGAATCCCCTCAAGAACTTGGATCAGTGGTTGTAGTGTTGGAAAGCTCCCCAAAAGAGGGAAGTTCCCCTGCTCAGTTTGTGACAAGGGAGTTGCGTGTAATTCAACTTTTTGTGATACCTGTATTGGGTACACAAGAAGTGCAGTGGAATTACTGGTAGGTTGAAAGAGATAACCAGTTTATATGCAAGACGTGTAAGACAATAGAGATGGATGAGAACTCAGATGTGGAGAAAGTATATTTGGATGGCGAAGCTATTAAGGTTGGCGAGAAGTTTTGTTACCTTAGCAATAGCATTGGAGCAAAGGGTGGAGCAGGTGCTCGTGTGATTGCAAGAATTAGGAGTGGATGGACTAAGTTCAGGGAACTTATGCTATTACTAACCAGCAAAGAGTTCCCACTGTCCAATGAAACAATGGAAATGCAATCCATGGAAACACAAAGTAATCATTCCAGAGAAGCCGGAAATAATCATTCCAGAGAAGTCGGAAATAATCATTCCAGAGAAGCCGGAAATAATCATTCCAGAGAAGTCGGAAATAATCATTCCAGAGAAGTCGGAAATAATCATTTCAGAGAAGCCGGAAATAATCATTCCAGAGAAGCCGGAAATGTTGGAGGTAAAAAATAAAGAAAATATTTTTTCTAAATTTTCTGATATCATTTAGACGTTTTTTTTTGCAGGAAAACTTTTTTAAAAAGTTGACATCGAGGTGGGACACATTTTGGAGCATTTCGGATGACTGACGGCGAGGTGACGTGGCCGTACGAGTTGAGACGTGATTTCTTATGTGTGTAATGTAATCAATAAAATATTCACTTCAATTTGTGTGCAAGAAGTGTAAGGCAATAAGAGATGGATGAGAACTCAGATGTGGAGAAAGTATATTTGGATGGTGAAGCTATTGAGGTTGGTGAGAAGTTTTGTTACCTTAGCAATAGCATTGGAGCACAGGGTGGAGCAGGTGCTCGTGTGATTGCAAGAATTAGGGGTGGATGGACTATGTTCAGGGAACTTGCTGTTACTACCCATGTGAAAGGAGGAAGTGTGATGATGTATTGAAGTGAAACGTGGACAGAGAGGGTTGAGGACATGCATGGGAAGAAATAATAAGAGAATGATACGATGGATGTGTAATGTGAGTCTTAAAGACAGGCTCAGAACTGATGACTTAAGAGGATTAAATTTGGACTGTATAAGGAGATGTGCGTAGAAGAGTAGACTTTGATGGTATGGCCACGTTGAGAGAATGTATGATAGTTCTTGGGTTAGTAGATGTAGAACAGTTGAGGTAGCAGGTTCCGTTCACAGGGGAAGGCCAAGGAAAACATGGGAGGAAGTGATAAAAATGGACCCATGGGGAAAGAGGAATAAATAAAGACCTGGTCAGAGATAGGTTACTTTGGAAGTCAATTTTTTAAAGGTGTATAACGCATGCCTGCATGTAAAACGGCCGTTAAACTGAATATTATTATTATTATTGTTATGATGATGATGGTGGTGGTGGTTGTGGTGGTGGTGGTGATGATGATGATGGTGGTGGTGCTGCTGCTGATGATGATGATGATGATGATGATGATGAAGAAGAAGAAGAAGAAGAAGAAATAATTTTATCCGTATTACTAGTATTCTTTTAGTGATATATATAAAGAGAACATATTTTTCGAAGTCAATATCAATCATGCACACGTTAACTTCAAACCGTTTGTCTGTCTCCTCAAATTAAACATTTTTATTTTTAATGATAATTTTTTATTTGGATTTTCGTCTGCATCCGGTCATAGGTGAGAGGTGTCACCTGACCTGTCACATCCAATCAGGTTCAAAATTCTCTAATTTTCTCTGAGGATTGTTTGTCCAAGATTTGCTGTCTTAATTCGGTTCTGTTGCGATATTGATGGGTTAGGGTTTCTGACTTTTGTCGCTGTATACTAGCAGGAAGACCCGACGTTGCCCGGGATTGAATAGGGATCACTTTTATGTACTTTTTCACTGTGCTCATAACACCTTATTACTTTATTTGTTTTTACTGTCTCTCCACTTCCTGTTTCGCCTCCAAATATAACCCTAACTCTAACCCTAACCCTAACCCTCCTCCCCCCGTTTCGCCTCCAAATATAACCCTAACCCTAACTCTAACCCTAACCCTAACCCTAACCCTCCTCCCCCCGTTTCGCCTCCAAATATAACCCTAACTCTAACCTCCCGGAAGAAGCTGAAATGTTGGAAAACTCACTGACTTCACGTCTTATCCATATGGTTAAAATTTCAGTAAAATCGGGCATACATATTCGTAGTTTAAAGGGGTTTATGTCCTCATGAGTCACTTAGAGGTGGGGGACGCATAGATATTCAGCATATAAAGAGTAACTTAGGGATTCGGGACCATTTAGATTGTCTTCTCCGGAGAATCGTATACATATGATACAAATTAAATTAAAATATATCTGAAGTCTTAAAGGATGTTCGGCCCTTGCTGCTCCCTTAGGTTAGGAAGTCACTTAGAGATTCGGGACCACTTCCATTGTCTTCCTCAGAACATTTTATACATATGATTTAAATTTCATAAAAATAGGATATATTTGACGTTTTAAGAGGGGTTATGTTCTCAAAGCCCCCTTCCATTGTCTTCCTCAGTAATAAGAATACACTTTAAAATTTTATGTAGATTCTCTATCCTTTCTTTCATTAGGGAACACACACACACATTGATTTATATATATATATATATATATATATAAAGTAATCCAACAAAAGATATAAGCGTCAACTAATATCTTATAATTAGTGAAACATCCGGATAAAAACAAAAGCCCAATATACTGGATAAAGCATTAATATTATAATATAAAATGAAATAATAAAATAAGGTGCCAATCAAATTTTATTAGAATTCAAAATTCAAGCAAAGTATGTTAACGTCCTTAGCTCATGAGTTTTCAAAGATAATTCTTCTCCTCAGAGGACCATTACCGCAGTAATACTACTACAGGTAATAAAATTACACTTTGAAAATATATAAAAATATATACAAAAATACTTAAAAATATATAACATCAATATATATATATATATATATATATATATATATATATATATATATATATATATATATATATTAGTCTAAAGAAGCTTTGAGTCATTTAAAAAAAAATATATATATATATATATATATATATATATCAGTGGAAAACTAAAAGCGAACTTTTAGGAAAGGTAAAACCTATTGTGAAAAGTATACAGCTCAATATACCGGATAGAGAAGATAGATCTAGGTAGAAGGATGAAAAGGAATTAGAAAAGCGACGGAGGCAAATCTTATCATCAGAGGAAATTGCTGGGATAGATAAGTTGGCAAAAGCCAAGATTTAAAATTTGAAAAAGGAAAATAAAGATTGTGGGGAAAAAACACAAGGCAAAAAGCTGCCCGAATGCAAGCAAATGTCCGATTGCGTGTACACACACACACACACACACACACACACACACACACACACACACATATATATATATATATATATATATATATACACACACACATAGATATTGAGTTTTATATATGTCAACACATTAACCATTTGTCTGTCTCCTCAAATTAAATATTTTTTTCGATTTTATTGTATTTCAAATTAATATGATATACTTTATGTCCATATTTTGCTCCAGTTGAGGTGGGCGTGCAGTTCGCAATGAGCGAAACATCAACGATAACAAAGAATAAATACGACTTTACTCTTGAAAATAACATTCATTTACGTGACTTTTCCACAGAGGACATGTGACAACAAGCACAGAAACATCATCGAGTCACGTAAGTGTTTAGTCGCGTGCACAATTTAGCAAAGTAGACAATGCTAATTAGACCCTCTCAGCTGCTCATGCAAATATGAATGTGCTCCAATGAACTTACTGCACTTCAACATACATTACCCCGAAAAACCTGACTCACACGAAAATACCACCCCGTAACTGTAGAGGTGCCCAGATGCCGGAAAAATTTCTACTCTAATAGATTCCTTCCTCGGAAAGGCAACATGGAATAAATACATAGAAGATACTGCCAAGTCTGCTGCAAAGAAGGTGGGCTCCCTCTACCGGGCTAGAAAACTTCTTACACGTGCCAGAGAGATAGAGAGAGGGGGAGAGAGGGGAGGAAGTGTGAAAGAGAGAGAAAGAGATAAAGGGAGAGAGAGGGGGAGAAAGTGAGAGAGAGAGAGAGAAAGAGAGAGAGAGAAGAGAAGGGGGAAGTGAAACATACACTGTCACATCAAAAATATAAAGAGAGTGACAAGAGATTCATAGAAGATACTGCCAAGTCTGCTGCAAAGAAGGTGGGCTCCCTCTACCGGGCTAGAAAACTTCTTACACGTGCCAGAGAGATAGAGAGAGGGAGAGAGAGGGGAGGAAGTGTGAAAGAGAGAGAAAGAGATAAAGAGAGAGAGAGGGGGAGAAAGTGAGAGAGAGAGAGAGAGAAAGAGAGAGAGAGAAGAGAAGGGGGAAGTGAAACATACACTGTCACATCAAAAATATAAAGAGAGTGACAAGAGATTCATAGAAGATACTGCCAAGTCTGCTGCAAAGAAGGTGGGCTCCCTCTACCGGGCTAGAAAACTTCTCACACCTGCCAGAGAGATAGAGAGAGGGAGAGAGAGGGGAGGAAGTGTGAAAGAGAGAGAGAGAGAGAAAGAGAGAGAGAGAGGGAGAAAGTGAGAGAGAAAACAGAGGGGGGGGGAGTGAAACATACACTGTCACATCAAAAATATAAAGAGAGTGACAAGAGATTCATAGAAGATACTGCCAAGTCTGCTGCAAAGGTGGGGGTCCCTCTACCGGGCTAAAACATTTCTCAAACCCGGCAGTATCCTGTCTCTATAAAACCACCATTCGCCCATGCATGGAGTATTGTTGCCACATCTGGGCTGGTGCACCAACCCCTACTCTCTTTTGGACAGGTTACAAAAAAAGAATCTCTAACCTAATAGGTCCCATACTGTCTACCAAGCTCCAGCCCCTGTCCCATCGCCGCATTGTTGCATCCCTGTGCTTGTTTTACAAGTACTTCCACTGAATGGGCTCTGATGAACTCACTGCGCTTATACCCCTTAACATAAATACCCGCCGACAAACAGCAAAATCCAACCTGTTAACGCTAGAGATCCCCAGATGCTGGCAAACTTTCTACCTTAATAACTTATTTCCCTGAACCGCTTGTCATTGGAATTCTCTCCCTACTCCCTGACTGTACTAACATGCAGAAAGTTAAATGTAATGTGAACAAACATCTTGTTGCACAACACACTACTTCAGATGCCCCCCTATAAATCTGGCCCCTAATCACTGTAGCAACTTACATCTCAGTGGAAACATGCTTTGGTTTGGGATGAATAAAAGTTGTTTTTTAAAAATGTCGATCCGGCTGTCGAACTAATCAACCATTCCCATGTGATTGATGTAAGGCTAACACTGAAGAGCTGAGCCAGTCGGACTTGGAATCAGTTAGCACCTTCCATACTCAATGAATTTTACGCATTTTGGTGAAGGCTGCTTGTTCGTTAAAGGTACCCATTTGATGAATGGTTGCACATTCAGTAAAGATTATTTGTTCATATTCAGGATGAGTGGCTAGTTTAGATTTAAACTTTGTACTTAACGCCCTCATCTACGATGCTAAACTTGAATCACTCTCCTTACATTTCACTGAAAAACTGTGACTGATAAATTTGAAATTAAAGCAATTGAGTAAAAGTCCTTTTGAAAGGTTTCCCAAAATCAATTTCTGCCTTTTCCACTTTTTTTCTTTCTCCTGTCTGCTTTTTCTTTAGCTCTCAACAACTTTCCTTATTCGCGTGTAATGCTATCTTCGATGTAAAACATACCTTTTTCTCGTGGCATTTATATGTATGAAGACGGTATAAATCGTTCAAACACATCACATGCTAAATAATTGAATAAAATGTTTCAAAATTTTTTAGATAAGGATTGATAATTTCTATTATTTATATTATTCAGACTACTGTTCTCATCTTGGTTGTTATTCTCACAACGTTTCGGCCGATGTAACCTTCGATCTTCTCCAGGTTTTTCTTGTCGAACTCTGGATTAAATAAGGTGTTCCGTTTGATATTCCGTAGAGATTCCTGAGTACGACATAAAGATTCCCAAGTTCCACAAGACGCACCCGAAGAATGTTACATCGGCCGCAATGCTGTGAGATTAGCATCCAAGAGTAGAACAGTAGTCTGAATAATACAAATAACACAAAATATAAAGTTATCTTGTCGGATTTTGAAAGTTGGACCTAAATAGCATTTAAGCTGACAAATCAAACAAGATGAGAACATAATCCCAAAATTCCAAACTAAATGAGATGTTACTTTAAAAATGTTGGACTTTTGTTTCTTGGAGGAACTGAAGTAGTCCGAATAATACACATAGTACAAATTGAATAAAGGTCCTTTTGAAAGGTCACTAAAAATCAATTTCTCCCTTTTCCTTTTTTCCCCTCTTTTTTTCTCTTTCTTTTTTCTCTTTTTCTTTATCTTCCTCCTGTCTGCCCCTTCTTTAACCTTAAACAACCTACCTTATTCGCGTGTAATGCAATCTTCATTTTTAAAAAAATACTTTTTTTTTCTCCTAGCGTTTATATATCTAAAGACGGTATAAATTGTTCCGAGACATCACATGCTAAATAATTGAATAAAATGTTTCGGAATTTTTTAGATAAACGTTGATAATTACTATTATTTGGATTATTCGGACTACTGTTCTCATCTTGGATGTTATTCTCACAACGTTTCGGCCGATGTAACCTCCGACCTTCTTCAGGTGCTTCTTTTACCTATTTGATATTATATTCTGAATTTTAGAGATGAGGATTGATAATTTGTATTATTTGGATTATTCGGACTACTGTTTTCATCTTGGATGGTATTCTCACAACGTTTCGGCCGATGCAACCTCCAACCTCCTTCAGGTGTGTCTTGTCGAACTCGGGATTTAATAAAGGTTCAGTTCGAAATTCTGTACAGATTCTCGAGTTTGACAAGACCCACCTGAAGAAGGTCGGAGGTTACATCGGCCGAAACGTTGTGAGAATACCATCCAAGATGAAAACAGTAGTCCGAATAATCCAAATAAAATAAACTGAATAAAAGGACCTTTGAAAAGTCATCAAAATCAATTTCTTTCTTTCTTTTTCTTTTTTTGTTGTCTTTTTTTCTTTCTTTCTCCTGTCTGCTTTTTCTTTAGCAATCTTCTTTATTCGCATGTAATGCTATCCTCGATGTAAAAACATACCTTTTTTTTTCTCACTCCTGGCATTTATATTTCTGAAGACGGTATAAATTGTTCCAAAACATCACACGCTAAATAAAAGCCTATTTCGCAGAAAAAAAAAGAAGTTTCTGCAGTCATTATTTGGATCATACTCTCGCAGATTTTGTCTTATTTTCCTATATATATATATATATATATTATTATTATTATTATTATTTTTATTTTTATTATTATTATTATTATTATTATTATTATTATTATTATTATTATTATTATTATTATTAATTTTCCAGCAGATTGTTATCTTTTTTTAAATTATTATTATTATTATTATTATTATTATTATTATTATTATTATTATTATTATTATTATTATTATTATTATTATCATTATTATTATTATTATTATTATTATTATTATTATTATTATTATTATCATTATCATTATCATTATTATTATTATTATTATTATCATTATTATTATTATTATTATTGTTATTATTATTTTTATTTTTATCATCATCATCATCATCATCATCATCATCATTATCATTATTATTATTATTATTATTATTAAGTTTCCAGCAGATTGTTATCTTTTATTTCCATTGCTTCTTTTCCTGCTTTTCTGTTTATGCTTTTTTCTGGAAAAAAAAAATCGTTGCTGTTTTTTGTCCTTTCTAACCAAAGGCAGAAAAACTTTCGCTGTCAATTGATTTATTTTGGTCGCATTCACAAACTATATTTGATTGTTTGTCACAATTTATGTTTCTTTGTCTATTTTTACACGTCGGTAATTTGTCGCGAGTATTTTCTACGCCAAAATTGCGTACCTTTGTGTATGAGCATGTGTGTGTGTATGAGCATGTGTGTGTGTGTATGAGCATGTGTGTGTGTATGAGCATGTGTGTGTGTGTATGAGCATGTGTGTGTGTGTGTGTGTGTTCTTATAAAACTAGAGGTGAACCCGTCTTAAGATGGGTAACTTTAAAAATACAGTATTCACTCAATCATTTCAATTTATTGGATACTAGCGGACCCGTGTCCCGACGTTGCCCGGGAAAGTAGAGTAACCCAAGAAACTCCTGGCCCCAACCTTGAACTATTAAATTATTTACTGTTTATGGTTGTCCGGCACGAACACAGACCCCACGATATCAATGGAAAACAGCAACCAGAAGAGAAAAAAAACTTTAAACAAGAGATTTGCAAATCGTATAAACTTTTTGTGTAACTGGCTCACCATCATCATCATTGGGTTAACGTCCGTTTTATGTTAGCATGTGGTGGACGGCTTTTAAAAAATGGACTTCAAAATTAACCTATCTCTGGCCAAGTCTTTATGTATCCCTCTTTCTCTCAAGCCCATTTTTATCACTTCCTCCCACGTTTCCCTTGGCCTTCCCCCGTTGTAACTGGACCTGCTACCTTAACTGTTCTACATCTACTAACCCAAGAACTCTCATCCATTCTTTCAACGTGACCATACTATCGAAGTCTTCTGTTCTGCACGCGCCTCACGATACTGTCTCGATTTAGTTTTCCTCTTAGGTCATCAGATCTAAGCCTGTCTTTAAGCTTCACATTACACATCCATCGTATCCTTGGTATATCATTTCTCTTCATGCAACACATGTCCTCAACCCTCACTGGCTGAAGAAACGAATTTCTAGTAATTAATAATTGTGGGATAATGGTTGTTCATAAGTTATGTATAGAAAACCGAAAATCTAATGTAAATATAAGTAAAACTTACTTAATTTCGTAAATCTGTTATTATACTAAAGATGAGTTAATCAACGTTTGTTTCATTAATATATTTTGCCTTTAAATGGTAGTCATACGAAATACATACTAAAAATATACCTTATTTTGTGATATAGTTATGTAATAACGAAGACTTCCATTTTGAGTGATTTAATAAGCAACTAACCGTTTTTTTACCAATCACCGCCCCCCCACTCTCTCTCTCTCTCTCTATATATATATATATATATATATATATATTTATATATATATATATATATATATATATATGGGAAGAGAAGGATGAAAGTAATCCGACGTGATGGGAAAATGAAAAAGGAAAACCAAAAAATGGATGTTTTTTATGTGTACATCAACGTTTCGTCTTACCACCAGCCACAGTAGTCCCGGCTCACCCCATCCTTCCATTTTTTCCCCACTCATTCTTTTCTACATTCATTTCTATTTCTCCAACAAATACGGACGTCCACCCAGCAGTTGGCCCCTATTTCATTCTATTTTTTCCCAATATGTCTACCCTACATGTATCTTTGCTTGCATGACACTTTTTCTCTATTTTATCATCCTGATGAAGACTTATAAATAAAGACGAAACGTTGATGTACACATAAAAAACATCCATTTTTTGGTTTTCCTTTTTCATTTTCCCATATATATATATATAATTAAACGTTTTCTCCGCTAGCTGCAGAATATGCACTAACATGGCTGAGTGCCCTCCAATCCCTATGATCTTGGACCAAGATGTTCGCTTAGTTTATATTCATGTTCGTACATTCACAGACGTTGTCTATCCATCTTTCCTCCTTGTATCATGCCCTCAACACCTATTTTGCATAGCCCTACACTGGGATGCTTAACGTGATCAAACAATCTCAAGACTACATTTGATGACAGTAGATATTGATGGGATGCCAGTGAGTTTTCACAACTCTGCAATACTGATGTGATCAGATAGTTTATGATGAGTAATGAAGCGCATGATGTGGCTTTGGAAAGTTTTTACTTTCTGACATAATTTTACAGTCCAGTTGACACATTCAAGTTCGTATAAGACTACAGGAAGGACATATGCGTTATAGATTGTCGCTTTGATTTTACATAGGATGTGTTTAGAAGTTCGGGCAGTTTTGTTTCTTGTGAAGGCGGCCCAACCTAAGCTTAAAGCGTCCAACGCACGCCAGCATATAAAACACGTTGAACCGAAAATGATGATGATGATGATGATGATGATGATGATGATGATGATGATGATGATGATGATGATGATGATGGTGGTGGTGGTGGTGGTGGTGGTGGTGGTGGTGGTGGAAGCATCGCTTGAGTATTTACTATGTTCAACTCGGGTTTTAGGTTTGTGACCACTGTAGAAACAAAAGGTTGCTGGCCAAAGGTACATTAAATAAGGCGTAGGCTTGAAAGGTGTCTAAGATGTTGGAGCATTTTAAAAAGAAAAGCAAAACAATCTACGTGGTTAAGGGTGAGGAGTTTAAATTTTGTGATTGATTGCCGGCCTTTGAGGCAAACTCGATTGATTGACCGACCGAGCCAAAGTAATTAAGATGTTGAATGATTAAAGGAATGATTTCTATTTTGGGTCATGCAGTTGGAAAGACAACGTAAAACAATGTAAAAAAAAAGAACTAAACAATAAGAGAGGATATATATATATATATATATATATATATATATATATATATATATATATATATACGCATATATATATATATATGCACATATATAAATATATATATATATACACATATATATATATGCACATATATAAATATATATATATAAATATATATATAAATATATATATATATACACATATATAAATATATATATATATAAATATATATATATAAATATATATATATACACATAAATATATATATATATAAATATATATATATATATAAATATATATATATATACACATAAATATATATATATATATATATAAATATATATATACACATATATAAATATATAAATATATACATATATAAATATATATATACATATATATATACACACATATATATATATAAATATATATATATATATATATATATATATATAAATATATATATATAAATATATATATATATATATATAAATATATATATATATAATTATTACTATTTCATGTATCCACATAACATTTTATAAGGAGATATATATTTTTATGTATCAATTTTCAGTATTTTCTTCAACAGTGCTCAATCGTGAGTAGAGCTAGGTAGTAAGCTATGAAAATATATTTATGGCTATTAAGCTACACAGAGGCTCCCGCGTTTCATCCTTGTGAGGCTAGCCTGAAGATTCTTCCCCCCCCCCCGGGATGAAACGCGGGAGCCTCTGTGCAGCTTAATTGCCATAAATATATTTTCATAGCTTACTATATATATATATATATATATATATATATATATATATATATATATATATATATATATATATATATTTATATATATATATATATATATTTATTTGTATACTTAGGCAGCATTTCTTTGTTGATGCATGTTTGATTAAACAACAGTGACAATTCATGTTTGTTTCTTTTTTGATCATTCTTTTCATGTTTGCGGACCAAAGATCTAATGTTCTGTTCAAGTGTGAATAGGAACTCGCCAAAACTGAAAACGTTTTCGACTCCCAAAGCTTCTTCTAACCCTTGCTCTTAGATGTATATATATATATATATATATATATATATATATATATATATATATATATATTCTTCTCTCTACGCTTGGTATGAAAGAAATATCTGATGTCTTTAGGCTGGACATGATGAAATGGCTTGGCCATGTCGAGCGAAGCTCCAGCTGGATCTCCCATGTCACAGACATGTCCATCGCATCAAGTCGGCAGGCTGGAAGACTAACGCTCTCTTCGGATGAGCTGTGTTGACACAACCATGCAGCCATGGGTATTGCGAACTTTGATCCTCGCGACCGCCGAGCCTGGAGAGACTGACAGACAGACCCCACTCCTTTATAGAGGACTAATCAAAGGTCTGTTAAAAATAAATCGGATGATTATGGTGATGATGGTGATGCTTATTAGGCATATCACTATCTTCCTCAGATTCCAATTTCTTTTCATGTCGTACATAAGACCTTAGTATTTCGTTATATTTTTCCTCTTAGCTCTGTTTAAGCCGGCATCATTAGGGACACTGACTTCAACTAGGGTTGCTACTTTCTCCCTCTTATCCCATATCACTATGTCATGATTTAACAGCTCCGTTTTCTAGGTATGTAGCTGTAGGAATTACATAGTCATAAGTGGATGATGCATGACTTATTTCCAACTGTTCTTTCTGGTATATGTTCCCAGGACTGGCTGCTACACTGGATATTCAACTTTTTACAGATGGTCCAGTGGAGATATTTACACACTCCATTGTGTCGCATTGTATAGTAGCCATCACTCAGCAGAACCTTACAACTGGATGTCAGGTGACTCACACTTTCCACTTCTGTGTGGCAGAACCTGCACTTGTTACTCTTGCTGAGACCACTTATAACGAAAATGAGCGATGCAGATAACAATCGGAAAAGTACAATATTTATTAGATCATCAAATAATTCAAGCAAGGTCTGAATAAATAAAAATGCATTTCTTCTTTTTAATCTTGCATCTTAGTGAATTCCACATAGTCGGACTTTTTCTTTTGTGTCCATTTTTGGCAAGGGGAAGTATTTCCCGAAATATCAAATGATTTCTAATCATCATCCGTCATCAAGCCTTGATCTTCATTCATATATATTTATATATATATATATATATATATATATATATATATATATATATATAATATATATATATACAGGGTGATTCATAAGTCACTTCACTTAGCTATTTAAAATGATTACCATATGAAGCACAAACATACTATGAACTTTTGACAATTGTTATCTTACTCTCTAATTACTGATATTTGTTATTTTAAATGTGTTCGTTTATATATTTGTTTCTATATATATTTATTTCATAATCAATCAAATATGCTACAAAGAGTCGTAAATTCCTTGCAAAAATGAATGGAGCTATGCATGCAGAACGAAGGTGGAAATTTTGAAAATTTGCTGTAATTTTGAACTCCCATAAATGAATTTGTTGAATAAACTTTCTGTTTTGTATTACCGTATTTTTTAACTTTAGAATTTCAAAAATAAATAGCTAAGTGACTTATGAATCACCCTGTATATATATATATATATATATATATATATATATATATATATATATATATATATATATATATATATATATAAATATATCATCCGATTTATTTTTGAACAGGCTTTTGATTAGTCCTCTATAAGAGAGTGGGGCCTGCCTGTCAGTCTTGATCGAAGTCTTCACCTCCAGGCTTGGCGGTCATGAGGATCTAAGTTTGTAATCCCAGAGTTGCACAGTCATGTTTACACAGCTCATCCCAAGAAACCTTCAGTCTTCCAGCTTGCTGACTTGATGTGATAGACATGTTTCTGACCTGGGAGATCCAGCTGGAGCTTCGCTCGACATGGCCAAGCAATCTCATCCTGCCCAGCTTAAAGACATCAGTTATTTCCCGTATACCAAACCTAGAGAGAAGAGTCTCAAAGAGAGTGTCACCTTCCGGACTGACATGACAGATCCATCTAATCGTGGCTCTTTCGTTACGCTGCAGTCTCTTGATAGTGCTTGCCGATGCAGCCCATGTTTCAGAGCCATAAAGCATAACACTCCTCACACAGCTGGTGTACACCTGTCCTCTAGTTGTGATCACCAGATGCTTATTTGTCAAGATGGGCAGGAAATAGTATTTGTTTAATGGAAGTCACTCCAGACACGACATGAAGCCACTTGATGTAAAGAGATAAAAACAACGAAAGATGATTATTGCAAAGACAGGAGATGCTTATTGACCTTAGTCTTGAAAGAAAAACATTTAGCAGGAAACGAGTTCCACAAGTCTGTTGCTCTTGGAAAGAACTTACTAGAATAGGAAGCTGTATCATAACGAGGTATAAGAAGAGCCAATTGATGAAGACCACTAGACCGCAGAGTCTAACGAGCTGTAACTAAGGAGGCAGAAATAAATACAATTCTGAAGAACATATGGGTTTGTGAAGGATGAGAGTTCAAAGATTCCAAGAACGTTCCGGTGAAAGAGTTGTTTTTCGTGCAAGGATAAATTGAGTCAATTCGAAAAAAATTGTTTCATGTTTACATTTAGCAAGGCATGACGTTTGAATGACGTCACAAATGGTGTCATGGTAAAGTCGTTCCTGTTAGTGCAATTGGGGCAATCGAAATAGACTAGGTTCCTTTTAATTTGGATAATTTAATCTTTCTGCTAATTGTTAGAATGCATAATCCCATAATTCGTGATGCACGTCATTTGATGCATGATGATCCGGAGAAGATCGGATGGATTAAATTGCGCATGAGCTGCACTCACCACCACCCACCACCGGATCCGTATTTGCAGTATCCATGGTAAAATCTTCGCCATCTTCATTATCTGCCTCAGTGTCACATGTCTAACTCAATTCGACACCCTAAGGGCCTCACACACACACACACATAGACACTCACACACACACATACTCACACTCACACTCACACCCACACACACGTACACACTCACACACCCACATACACACTCACACACACACACACACACACACACACATACACACTCACACACACACACTCACACACTCACACTCACACACACACATGCCTCTATATCTCATTTCTCTTTCTTCACTTGCTCTATCCCACTCTTCTATTTCTCTATCCCATATTCGTCTCTCCTTATATGTGTTCAGTTTGTCTGAATCTTCTCACTATTCCCCTCTCTCTCTCTCTCTCTCTCTCTCTCTCTCTCTCTCTTTCTCTCTCTCTATCTCATTTATTTTCTCTCTCTCTCTCTCTTTCTCTTTCTCACATACACATTTCATTCTCTTCTCTCTCTAATTTCTTTTTCTTTTTTCTGTCCCATTTCTTCTCTCTCTCTCTTTCTCTCTATCTACTCTCTCTTTTTCTTTCTCCTATTTTTTCTCTCCCCACTCTTACCCATTTCCCTTTCTACTTCCCCCCCTCCCTATTCTATTTCCTCTCCCCTCTCTCTCCCCTCTTCGGATTTCTTTTCTCTCTCTCATTCTCATTTCTCACTTCAACCTTTTCTATTATTTCTTTCATCTCTTTTTTTATCCAATAACTCACTTCTCTCTCTCTTTCTCTCTTTTTTTCTCTCTCTCTTTCTCTCTCCCTCCCATTTCTCTCTCTTCTTCCTCTTTTTCATTTCCATTTTCACTCTCTTTCTCCATTTTTTCTTTCCTTGCTCTTTTCTCCCACCTTATTCCTTCTCTTTTTCCTGCATTTCCAAACCTCCCACCCAATATTGCATTGATTCTTTCAAATTCCCGTATTTATGCTACAACCCCATCGTCTTGTTTCGTGTTTGCATTCATTTTCTCAAACTCTTGCCGGATCTTGGAACACCTTTATCATGAATATCAGTGGATGCATGCTGCTGGCATATTATGTCTGCAATTGTAACCCAATCTTTGTTTCGACACGATACTCTGAATATATGGGGTTAAGCATGATTAGCAGACTATGGAATTGGTTATGTGTAGTTTAAGTCCAATTGTATCGTCACGGGCCTCGTAAAGCATAAAGCAACAATATTAGCCAAGCATCAAATAACACGATAAGACAATCATGTATAATTCAACAAAGATATTTATTTAAATAAAACATTGAGGGTGATTGTGTCTGTGTATGCGAGTTGGGTTCATGGTAGTATGTGTGTATATGTCTGCGTTAAGTAGTAGCAACAGTATGTTGCAAGTGTTGCTAGTTTGTCAAGTGAGATGTTAAAATTTTGAAGAAAATGCTGCAGTTTGTTTGCGGTTGCAAGTTGCGCATGTGCAGATAAGACCCGTGCTATTTTCCCCCAACATAGATTCTAAGATTTGAATTGGGCGAATCGTTAGCTGAAAAATACAGTGCGTTCTGACGTAGAGACAGGGTGTGTCATGAGCGCCCGTTAGCAAATCTGCCCAGGTCGTCCGAATGCGGTCTTTTATAAACGTTCATATAAAACATTGGAGAAACGTTTTTTCCTTTGCGACTAACATGCCTATTCACCAGTTGAATAGCTGCTAGGTTTTCGTCTGCACACTTTTTAACACTTTTTAACACTTTTTAACACTGTTTAACACTTTTTAACACGTTTTAACACTTTTTAACACTTTTTAATACTTTTTAACACTTTTTAACACTTTTTAATACTGTTTAACACTTTTTAACATGTTTTAACACTTTTTAACACGTTTTAATACTTTTTAACACTTTTTAACACTTTTTAACATGTTTTAACACTTTTTAATACTTTTAACACTTTTTAACACTTTTTAATACTGTTTAACACTTTTTAACATGTTTTAACACTTTTTAACACTTTTTAACACTTTTTAACACGTTTTAATACTTTTTAACACTTTTTAACACTTTTTAATACTGTTTAACACTTTTTAACACTTTTTAACATGTTTTAACACTTTTTAACACTTTTTAATACTTTTTAACACTAGTCAGACTGGTAACATAAACTTTTGGTTAGTCCTGGCAGTATCAATTGTCTTCAATTACACATTAATACTTTTGGGAAAGGTATGAACCCACAATCTTTGCTAGTTTGCTAACCCATGAGTGGACATTCTCATGTATAAGTATTGCTTCATTCAAGTAAGAGTTTGTCAATTGGATGCCAGTTAGAACCCTTACGCCGGTAAGTGTCATTTTGATTTTACGTCCCCCCCCCCTCCCATCAACATTACGCATGCATAATGGCTTTTGAAGAAAAATACATTCTTTTTGGCGTGGCTGATTGTAAGGGAGTAACCTGAAAATTCCCCGGGCACTATTTGCAAGCATTTCTATAGAAGATTGCTATGGAGTACTGTTGTCATATTTGGGCTGGGGAATCTCTGTCCCATTTGAGGGTTCTTGATAAGGTGCAGAAACGTATCTGTAATTTGATTGGCCCTACCCTTTCTTCTTCTCTGCACCCTCTCTCTCTCACAGACGTGATGTTGCTAGTCTCAGTCTTTTCTATAAATACTATTATGGCATGTGTTCTTCAGAGTTATGTGATCTATTCCCTGCTTCCTTTATTCCAGCTCGTTTGACTCGTTGGTCTAGTGGTCTCCATCAATTCGCTGTTTTGATATCTAATTGTAATACAGCTTCCTATTCCAGTAGCTTCTTTCCAAGAACCGCAGGCTTGTGGAACTCGCTTCCTGCTGACTGTTTTCCTCCTATCAATAATCTTGGGTTTTTCCAGACGAAGGCCAATAGGCATCTCCTGTCTTTGCAATAAGCATATTTGTTCTTGTTAGTACCTTACATTAAGTGGCTTGATGCCTTGTCTGGAGCGATTTCAATGATAAAAAGAAGACTGAGCGATGCTTACTGATGGTGGATGCAGGTTATTACACTTCCTCTAGTTTGCGGCACCAGTGTATTGGGTTCATGGGAATCCCTAGGCGTTGGTTTTGGTGGTTCAGACAAAACACTAGTAAAAGTGGTGCAATGGAATCAACAGGGTTCGAACTTGGAACGCCTAGGTCGTCAGTCCATATTGGTATCCACTTCAGCACGACCACCTCCCAATATTTTATAACGTACTGCTAGCTTGTATCAACAATGGCATGATTAAATACAATAAAAACATTTTGTTTCCCTTTTAGCGGATATGCTCTGCTGAATTGCATGTCGGAGGAGAGAGTGGGTGCATATAATATGCACGTGCATATTGCATGCTGTGAAATATTGCAGTTTTCTCATTTCGAATGCCTTGTGTTTTACAATTAATATTCTTCTAAAATTTGATTTAATTCTTTATTATTAAATGAATGTCGTAGAATCCCAGAAGAAATACAAATTTCCCCGTAATGAATTTAGAGCAGAAATTCGATTAACACAATTTGATTAGCGCAGCCATTTTTTTTTTTCAAGGCTGAATTAATCGCGTTAATCAAGGCCAGATGTTGCACCGGATGCAAAATGTTCAAATTTCTTTTGCATTCCGAAAACTAGTTTGACTACTGGCGAGTCGTGCTTTATTTATAGGCACAATATCATGCAACACCAAGGGAGGTAATTCAGTATATATTCAAGCGAACATAAACATCAACAGTGATCGGCATTCGGGCTGGGATGAAAGTGTAGTATCTCTTCTGTCCTCGGTCAGTGAAGGAGGGATCCTTTCAGACTGAGGCAAATTTTTTTTTGTCCCAATCCATAGTGCCCTTTTTTGGGGAGCTGGATTTTCCCAACATTAAAAACCGACCTTGTTTCTAACTCTGCCCTCGTGGGGTGGCAAGTAAATAGGGACAGCGGCTGACTGAAATATTAGTACTGTTTATATTGTAAATTTTTCCAAGTAAATTTAATAATA
>OY744540.1:10066757-10084257 GCA_963556195.1 Sepiola atlantica | reverse complement strand
TCTCCAAATCACATCCATCTCCATTGTCTTACACTTCTTGCACACAAACTGGTTATCCTCTCTCAACCTACCAGTGATAATCTCAACCCTTTGTGATAATCTCTCCAAGGTAACAAACCTCAATAGCTTCGCAATCCAGATACACTTTCTCCACATCTGAGTTGTCATCCATCTCCATTCATCTACCAGTAATTCCACTCCTATCTTGTGTACCCAATGCTTACAAGTACCACAAAAAATTGAATTGGACCCAACTCCCTTCCCACAAACTGAGAAGGGAAACTTTTCTCTTTTGGGGAGCTTTCTAACACTACAATTGATCATCATGAGTATTCTTCAATACAACATACTAGATTGGGGAAAAAGTTTGCACGCCATGTTAAAATAACGGCTTATTGTGTAAGAATTTTTAAAAAGAATTTTTAAAATGTAAATTTCAGACTGGAACTTTATTGAAATTTGTGTTTAAAATCCTAAAATGAAGAGATAAAAGAATACTCGTCAATAATTTAAGAATAACACATTATTTAGATGCGAGTGTGTAAAAATTAGGTTAAGAACGGTATTTTCCACATTAGGCTAGAGTAAGGAGAAACATGGAAAATTCCATTTGAAGTAAAGTTAAAGGTTAGGACTACATGTCAGGATATGACGTTACGGACAGGAAGTCAGGAATAAAAGATGACAGAGAAGAGAGAAAAGTCTTTCTCTTTAGTTAGTTAACCAAGAGTATTCAATCACCGTTTTTGGAAATCTGTTTCCGTTCACCCTTCCTGGGAGCAGATATTGGGAATAAGTAACTGTACGATGTTGTCACCATCATCATCATATTCGGTTTAACATCCATTTTACACGCTGGCATGTGTTGGACAGCTTTTAATAATTGACTTTCAAACTAACTTATCTCTGGCCAGGTCTTTATTCATACTTTTTCAAGTCCATTTTTATCACTTCCTTCTTCCCACATATCATGACTTTCTCTTGTAGAACTAAACTTGATACCTCAACTGTTCTACATCTGCTAATTCAATAACTTTTATCAATTCTTTCAATGTGGTCATACCATCGACGTCTACTGTTTTGTACACATCTCCCTGTATTGTCCAGATTTAATAATATTCTGAGGTCATCAGATCTAAACCTGTTCTTAAGACTCACATTACACATCCATCGTATCATTTCTCATATCATTTCTTTCCATGCAACGCATATCCTCAACCCTTGCTGATTAGGTTTCACTTTCATACATCATCACACTGCGCACACATGCCTGAGAGACTCTTCCCTTGGTCGACAGTGGAAACGCTCTGCTGGTTAGTAATGGACTTCGAAACTAACCACACGTTGTTATTCATCCTTCTTTCTCTCAAATCTATTTTTATCATATCCTCTCATGTTTTCCTTGACCTTCCCCCATGAACTGAACCTGCCAACTCAACTGTTCTACATCTTCTAACCCAAGAACTATCATTCATTCTTTACACGTAGCCATACCATCAAAGTTTCCAGCTCTGCACACATCTCCCTATAATTTCAAGATTTAATCTTCCTCTGAGGTCATCAGATCATAGCCTGTCTTTAAGACTCACATTACATTTCTCTCCATGCAACGCATATCCTCAACCCTTGCTGGTTAGGTTTTACGTCCATACAGCATCACACTGCATACAAATGCTTGATAGACTCTTCCTTTGGTAACGCTCTGCTGGTTAGTAAATTAGTGATTTACGATTAGTTAAGTTACTTTTTAGTTAAGCACCTTTTAGTTAAGCACCTTTTAGTTAAGCACCTTTTAGTTAACTAAAAGGTACTAAACTAAAAGGTACTTAACTTAAAGGTACTTAACTAAAAGATGCTTAACTAAAAGGTACTTAACTAAAAGGTGCTTAACTAAAAGGTACTTAACTAAAAGGTGCTTAACTAAAAAGTGCTTAACTAAAAGGTACTTAACTAAAAGGTGCTTAACTAAAAGGTGCTTAACTAAAAGGTGCTTAACTAAAAGGTACTTAACTAAAAGGTACTTAACTAAAAGGTGCTTAACTAAAAGGTGATAAACTAAAAGGTATTAACTAAAAGGTGCTTAACTAAAAGGTACTTAACTAAAAGGTGCTTAACTAAAAGGTACTTAACTAAAAGGTACTTAACTAAAAGGTGCTTAACTAAAAGGTACTTAACTAAAAGGTGCTTAACTAAAAGGTACTTAATTAAAAGGTGCTTAACTAAAAGGTACTTAACTAAAAGGTGCTTAACTAAAAGATACTTAACTAAAAGGTGCTTAACTAAAAGGTACTTAACTAAAAGGTACTTAATTAAAAGGTGCTTAACTAAAAGGTACTTAACTAAAAGGTGCTTAACTAAAAGATACTTAACTAAAAGGTGCTTAACTAAAAGATACTTAACTAAAAGGTACTTAACTAAAAGATACTTAACTAAAAGGTGCTTAACTAAAAGGTACTTAACTAAAAGGTACTTAACTAAAAGGTGCTTAACTAAAAGGTACTTAACTAAAAGATACTTAACTAAAAGGTGCTTAACTAAAAGGTACTTAACTAAAAGGTGCTTAACTAAAAGATACTTAACTAAAAGGTGCTTAACTAAAAGGTACTTAACTAAAAGGTACTTAATTAAAAGGTGCTTAACTAAAAGGTACTTAACTAAAAGGTGCTTAACTAAAAGGTACTTAACTAAAAGGTACTTAACTAAAAGGTGCTTAACTAAAAGGTGATAAACTAAAAGGTATTAACTAAAAGGTGCTTAACTAAAAGGTACTTAACTAAAAGGTACTTAATTAAAAGGTGCTTAACTAAAAGGTACTTAACTAAAAGGTGCTTAACTAAAAGATACTTAACTAAAAGGTGCTTAACTAAAAGGTACTTAACTAAAAGGTGCTTAACTAAAAGATACTTAACTAAAAGGTGCTTAACTAAAAGGTACTTAACTAAAAGGTACTTAATTAAAAGGTGCTTAACTAAAAGGTACTTAACTAAAAGGTGCTTAACTAAAAGGTACTTAACTAAAAGGTGCTTAACTAAAAGGTGCTTAACTAAAAGGTACTTAACTAAAAGGTGCTTAACTAAAAGGTACTTAACTAAAAGGTACTTAACTAAAAGGTGCTTAACTAAAAGGTGCTTAACTTTTAGTTAAGCACCTTTTAGTTAAGTATCTTTCAACTGGTTATGTAAAAGACTCGGCTGATCAGATGTTAGGGTTAGAGGAATTGAGGAATAAGTAATTGATTCTGAGAAAGAGACAATATTTTACTGCAGCACGACGAGGACCAATTCTTTAATCCTCACAGACTATGAAGACGGCAGTTCATTAAGTAGACAGCTTGAGTTCTGTTGGTTTGATGACACGTAGCAGCAATTTGTTTCCCCCTTCTTTTCTCTCTCATTGTCTTCTTCATTTTAATAACAGCGGTCGTAAACGTTATTAATAAAGAACAGCACAAAATCATTTGGGGTTTAACAATCTTTTCAGGGTTTCAATTTCTTTACAGTATATATGTATGTATACACATATAATACCCCAACCTATCCCCCATAACAAGAGGGAGTAAGTATCCCAAATCTCGACCGATCTTTCTCTCTCTCTCTCTCTCTCTCTCTCTCTTTCTAACGATTCAATAAAAAGAGAAAGATCTAATCTGCTCATTCGCCACGTCTCACAAGCGATTTCCTGTCTCTGACGTAATTTCTTGGACACATAGCTCTGACTTTACTTCTAATGGGGAATTCTACTCTCTACTTAATTTTAACCTTTCGTTGAAATTCCCGATTCTAACCTTATTTTTACAGACCTGCGTCTAAATATTACTACACTTCACCAATTCTAATATGAGTAAGAACATGAGTTTGCCTTGTGTAAAAAGAAATAAGGGAGTAAGCTGATAATGCCAAAATGTGAAAAACCGTAAAACCTGGGTGCAAAATTTTTGGAATCCATTTCCAAAATCGTGAAATATTTAAAAAAAATGCAACAAATAAAGAAATACCATTATGAGAGAGAGAGAGAGAGAGAGAGAGAGAGAGAGAGAGAGAGAGAGAGAGAAAGAGAGAGAGAGAGAGTATGAAATAAGAGCGGGGGGGGGTCAAAGAAGATATAATAAGAGAGAAAAAGAGTGATAGATACTTAATAAGCAACCCTCTTTAACTAGAAAATTATGAACTCTAGTTATCGTTTTTCAGTAGCTAACCTCTATCTCGACTTCTTTATACAAATAATTTTCAGGCCTAGTTTTCATTTCAGCATTTCACATGTACGATGAAACTTGTTTTTTTAATGTTTTATTTTTATTTTTACTAAAACATAGTTTCAGTAGAAAATAAATTGTCTGAACGTAACGAGAGGCAGTCGAATGGAGTGATGTGTTCAAGGAAAAGTATCGTGGCTGAGGATGTGGAGAGAGGGGAAGCGAGAGAGCACTTTAGATTTGGTTTGTGAGAGTTCCTGCTCTTCTACAATAAGCTATCATCCAGTTTTCGCGTATTGAAAGATGGAGTATAAAAGATCAAAGATGAAGCGAAGAAAAAGAGTCAAAGATTTTGGACAGAAATGTATCAAGTTATTAATAAAAAAACTCGTCCTTTTTGGGGAACAATGCAACGTGCCAAAATGGTTCAACTCATGTGTTTAGCGGGAGCCCTTCAATAAAATCTATATCCTTGTACCTGCAACGAGATACAGGCATCGAATTAAAAAACGCTAATAATAGTCATATTTGCTCCGAAACATCGCAATTAGAGACAGAATCCCAAGATGTCAGGCAAAAACGTGCCATTGTTCTTTGGTGAACCATTTCTATAGACTTTCAGGAACTATTTCTAAATAGGAAAAAAAAAATGTCAAAAAAAAAGAAACTTGAAAAAAAATATTCTTAAAAGAATAAATCTTATCATGATGAGATTCTGAAATGAATCTTTCACCTGTGCACTGGGAACTTCTAAAACAAAGAATATTCTGAAGATGCTGTTTCGAACTTAAGCGCGACAGACTGAAAGACAGACGGAACCCCTTATAGGGATATGTAGATGCTTCAAAAAATTCTATTTCAAATTTAAACGTGACAGACCAAAAAAACTGTTATTTCGAACTCGATGCTCAGACGCATGTAAAAACTGTGAAGAGATTCCTAGATAAATTGTTAGGTCAGAGTTATCTCCCTTGGCGATATTTGGTTTTAATTCTAGAGGGCGTTACTGGTGTGAGATGTTATACTCTTATCCTCAACTTCAGAAACGAGATTTTCTTTCTTTCTTGGTGCAACTTTCAAAGTTGTCAGACGTTGTCCAACTCGATTTAATTCTTTGTCTGTTAAGTTATCTTTCTGATGGAGGCAACCGACTCTCAGACTATGATCAAAGAATCAGACAACTTTGTTGCATGGTATTTGTTGTGTTACGTGTTGCAACTGTTCATATTCTCTAATTAAATTTACACAGTCCATGCATTCACAAACGCTTTTGCTTTTATAACAACACATGCATTTTCTCTGTTGTCATGTAACAATGTTTGGATTTCATTTCATGCACTACATGTATCTTAACCTTCTTTTATATTTGTCCCGGACAAACTGTAAATAAATGGTTAAGTCTTATATTGTTAACAAACTGTCTTGTCTCTTCTGTTTTTTTCTTTCCGACACGCAGGTCGTATTTATTGATATAACAGCAAAGACACATGTGTCTATCTCTATTTATGTAAAGTTAGGTATGTGTATGTTTATAAATTTCTATAAACAGGATTCATTCCTCAACTAATAAACCGATCATTATGAATTTTGGAATGGAGCTTCCAGGCATAATGGTGGGTAATGTGAGCTATATTTAGTTTAATTTATTTTTTTATTCAAAGGCATGGAAGCCCTTTGGGAAAATTCAGATATCTTCAATTTTTGTGAAATTTTAACAATTTTTATTAGATATCAATTAATAAATATTTTAAACCGTATTAGGGGGGATAACTTGAGCACAACATCCCATTTTAAAATCCAAATATTTCGTATTTGCATTTAATTTGATGCATAGTCATTAGGTACCAATTAAGCAAGATTCCTGAATTTTATTTTTTGAAAACCCTGGTCAGACCGGAAGTTGAATGCAACATCTTTGTCTCTATGAACATAGATTCTTTCCGCTTCCTTCGTCGACGGCCAGCACCCGAAGCCGTACAAAGCAGCAATAGAAGTTTGAAACATCCATATTTTATACGAATTGACATATTTTTGTATTTCAGGTATCCATATATCTATTGTATATCACTATTTAAGTATGGCGCATTAGAATTGTTGGGGCTTCTGCATTATGGCAACGAACCAACTTTCCTTCCTTTTTTTAGAAGAGTGAATCGAAAGGGGAGATAATTCAAGTTTTTTTTATAGAACGATTATATTCTATATTTTTTCCTCACGAGAAATTGTAACACAGATGGAGAAGCAAGAGAATTTGTGAGAAGATACCGGGTTGAAATAATAACGTTATAATTCAGAACCCCATTCTTAACATGGGGAGGTGGGGGTTGATTGACTATTCTGTACTTTCAGCTACAATGTAATAAACAAAAGATACCGTAAAAATTAAGAAAAGAATTAAGAATTATCTCCCTTTCCGAAAAAAATTCAAATTATCTCCCCTTTCGATTCACTTTTCTAGAAATAATGAATGGAAATTTGGTTCGTTACCATAATGCAGAAGCACTGAATTGTTTCAGATGAGCCAAATTATAACTCGGTTTGAAAGCAAACCTAATTCATGTCAAATTTCAACAACCCTTTCAAGTGATTATTTAATTCATCAGAGAAGGAAAATAATCGATGTCAGCTCAACTAGGTCGATCGGGACCCTCTGATAGCAGTCTTCGTTATTGATGATGATATGGAGGTCTATTTACTTCGTCTTGCATGTAGATTAAATGATTTCCTTCCTATGCCTTCTAGTTTTAATCTATTCCAATTTCCATGTCTAGCCATTCCAATATTATATTGCAATTCCACTCAGTATAATTACTCAGTATAATTACTCAGTATAATTACTCAGTATAATTACTCAGTATAATTACTCAGTATAATCTTCCAAATGAAGTCTTGTTAGGCTCCTATTTATTCTTAATAACATTTTTGCATCCTCGAAAATAAAACTTCTAATCATAATTTTAGTTTATTTTCTCACCATTTATTTCAATAGAATTCTTACTTTTGGAACCTGTTATCACCTGTTTTTTTCCAGCTAGTATATATATATATATGTTGTGAAGTTGTCCAACAGTAAATAATAAATAAAGGAAGTCAAGTCGAGGGTTGGTTTAACAAGTGTATTAACAAAGTAAGAAAGTGACTAGCACTTGGCTAGACAGTTACAAGACTGTGCTTTGTCTTCTCTGTGTCTCTGGTGACTCGCACTATTTATAGTGACAACCGGTGTAGTTTCTCCTGTGTAAGAACGGCCGGTGTAACAATATATATATGATTATTTGGACCAAGACAACAATAGGGACCCCAGATCATTAACACAAGACGCGGGACATATTTTGGAATCACCGGTTGACCTCGCAATACACGTGGTCTCTATTTACAAAACACTTGTAAATAGATCTTTTATTTATGTTAATAAATGCAGTATATTTCGGAATTTTTTTTTTCTTTTAACATGTTAATATTTATTTTAAGGCAGAGAGTTCATAAATAAAACAAATAAAATATTAACATGTTTTCTTTTAAAACATGTTTTTGTGTCACTATTTACAAAACAACTCGGGTTTTTTTTCTTTTAACATGTATACGCTTTTTTAAAAATCGGCTGACTTGTAATCTGTCGTTTTGCAATAAACAAGACAACTTATCATTTTTTTTTTTACTTTTATTTACTAAATAAAAAACAAATTTTAAACGCAATTCTATATTTCGTGTTGTGTATTTTAAGAAAAAGTGGATACTTTTTTTTCTTTTCGTAGGGAGGCGAGTAACTAGCGAAGTTTTATTTATTTGTTTATAATTGTTGCTTACAGAAAAAAAAGGACAGAAACTTCATAAACTTTAAATTGCTTCCGTTTAGAAACTGATTTTTGAAGTCTAACTCCGCCCTCGTGGGGAGGCAAAACGAAAGATTACAAGTCAGCCGATTTTTTAAAAAGCGTATATATTTCGTTTATTTATTAAAATAACTTGCGTAATCATCCGTTTTGCCTCCTCAGGCTAGGAGCAATGTGTAGTATGGAAAATCCTTCTAAACTGAGGTAAGATCCAGAGTGCCCCTTTTTGGGAAGCTTGATTTTTCCCTACAAAACGAAAGATTACTTAAGTACGGTGATAAATATTTCATACCCCCCCCCCATTTCTGCCCTCGTGGGGAGGCAAGTAAATAGTGACACAAAAACATGTTTTAAAAGAAAACATGTTAATATTTTATTTGTTTTATTTATGGACTCTCTGCCTTAAAATAAATATTAACATGTTAAAAGAAAAAAAAATTCCGAAATATACTGCATTTAGTAAAATAAATAAAAGATTTATTTACAAGTGTTTTGTAAATAGAGACCACGTGTATTGCGAGGTCAACCGGTGATTCCAAAATATGTCCCGCGTCTTGTGTTAATGATCTGGGGTCCCTATTGTTCTCTTGATCCGATTATTTTTATTTACACAAACATGTACAAAATCTGCGACACTGACATGTCGATGTTATCAATCAACAGTTATTATAAACTGAGATCTCATCAGGCAGAGTTAGAATCCGATCTTAACCTTAGATCATATTTTGGAAAGAATGAAATGGAGAAATATATGTATATATTGATAAGGAAAGGAAAAATGTGTTCCGACGTGATAAAAATTGAAAAAGGAAAACAAAAAATATTATTTATGTATTCATCAACGTTTCGTCTTTATTTCAAGACTTCCTCAGGATGATTGTCTGAAGAAATTCAACACACAAGTACAAAATGTTTGAAATGGATAGGTAGCGGCGTTCTTCCCACTCCTTCCACATTTATTGTAATATCTTTCCCACTTCCTAATGATGTTATACTCCAACTGCCACCATTTATTTGTATCTCATAATTTGATTATTTCCTAAGCAGAAAATATATATTTTCTCATTTTTGGTGCATTTTACTTCAGTCGAAGTTCTCAGAAATCAAGGGGCCATTTTCTGGGGCTAACACTTGATCTCTATATAAATCACGTTTTTGTTTATCAACTCGCAATAGTTCAGTCCTATCCCCTTGAAATAAATAAAATAAACACTATCAAGACTGACATTGGAAAGCAAATAGCATTTAATGTTTATTTGTTTTAATTGGTTTGTATGTGTTTTTTTTTATATGAAATATAAACATTCATAAATTTTACTATGTAGAGTCGGGGCCCTACCATCAGTTTTCTAATTGGGTCCTACAATTTCTAGCACCGGCCCTAGCTGGAACAGTTCTAGTGCTATACCATTCTTTGGAATCTTGCAAACGATCGACAGCATCAACTAAAGGGTGGGAAGTTTTAAAAAACGGTTATCAGTGAAACCCTTGAGCAATACAAGGTGAGGATTTTTCATTAACAGGGTTAGGGTTAAGGTTAAGGCTTAGGCATAGGGTTATTCGTTATCAGGTTGGAGAAGTAAATGATGCGTTTGTTGAAATATCATAGCAGATGAGACCAAGGTGAAAACAGAAGTGGAATCTTTAGCTAAAAGTCTACACATTTTTAGTTTCTTTGATACTTTGGTATGGAGCATTTTTCAAAGTGAAATATGTAAGCAAGGAACTACAAGGTGAAACCAAGAACATTGATGAAGGCAAGGAGTCATTTGAAAAACTCGTGTCATGGCAAAGAATTTATAGAAAGGAGGGCTTTAATGGTGTTCAAATAGGTGCAAAATTAATTTAATGGTGTTCAAAAGTCAAATTGTTGTTCAAAATTTAATGGTGTTCAAAATTAATTTAATGGTGTTCAAAATTTAATGGTATTCAAAAGTAATTTAATGGTGTACAAAATGAATTTAATGGCATTCAAAATTTAATGTTGTTAAACATTAATTTAATGGCGTTCAAAATTTAATGTTGTTAAACATTAATTTGATGGTGTTCAAAATGTAATGGTGTTCAAATAGGTACGAATGAATTGGCTGCATCTGTTGAATTACCAGCGAAGTTTAGAGATTTTCAAGAAAAAAAATTCGTAGAAGGAAGAGAATGTTTTTCTAAGATGCAGAAGATTAACCTTTTAGATGATCCAAAAGAAACAGGCAAAGTTCAATGTTTCAACTTAGTGCTAGATCAAGCTTGGAAAGTAGATTTGAACAACTTAAAAAAGCATGTAAAAGCATTTGGATTTCTAAATAACTTTCACAATGTACATAAGCAAGAAATAAGAAAACGCATACGAGACCTTGAAGCAGCTTTAACAGTCACCACAATAAAAACAGGAAGCAGATGGAGAGATAATTACTGAAAAATAAATGAAGACGTTGATGGGTATCTGTTGGCTGAAGAACTTGAAGCTCTGAAAACTTTCCTTCCCTCCAGAATTAAGTCTGATGCTACGTTTGAATACAATAGATCTTCATCAGTTCTTAATGTTTTCATTGCTTTGAGGATTTATTTAACAATGCCAATAACAGTCGCATCAGGGGAAAGAAGTTGTTCAAAGCTGAAACTAATTAAAACCTACTTGAAGTCTACGGTCTCACAAGAGAGACTCAATTTGGCTCTCCATAGAAAACGAGATTGCTAGAGCCATTATCTTTGAAAAGATTTTGCACGATTTTGCAAATAAAAAAAAAAATAGAAAAGTCTTTTTTTAAAAGCGTACGTCTGTAATTGCCTTTCTTTATTTTATCCTTTTTTTATAGAAATCGCTCCAGACAAGGCATGAAGCCACTTGATGTAAGGTGCTAACAAGAATGAAATATGATTATCGCAAAGACAGGAGATGCCTATTGATCTTAGTCTTGAAAAGACTGGGGCTATAGGTAGAAGAAAAACAGTCAGCAGGAAGAGAGTTCCACAAGCCTGCAGTTTCTGGAAAGAAGCTACTGGAATAGAAAGTTGTAATAAAATGAGGTATCAAAACAGCGAATTGATGGAGACCACTAGACCAACGAGTCAAACGAGCTGGAGCAAAAGAAGCAGAGAATAGATCACACAATTCCGAAGAACATATGCCATAATAGTATTTATAGAAAAGACTGAGACTAGCAACATCACGTCTGTGAGAGAGAGGATGCAGAGAAGAAGAAAGAGTGGGGCAAATAAAATTACAGACACGTTTCTGCACCTTATCAAGAACCCTCAAATGGGACACTTTTCATATTGACTTTCAAAATTTCATTATACCAAGCATTTAATGTTTATTCGTTTTTTCTTGGTTAGTGCATGTTTTATGAAATACATAAACACCCATCGAGTTTTCTAATTGGGTCCCATAATTCCTAGCACCGGCCCTGCATGGCAGTACAGACAAAAACTATAAGATGATCACACACAGATATTCAACAAGTCCACCATTTTGGTTTTACTTTTTTAATATTCTTAGCACTTTTACCGGAAGTTTAGTTTAACTAAAGTTAAGTCCATTTCTAATCGATGAGAATGCCGCCTGCCATTTCCTGTTTTATTCAAGAATATTTTTAATCTAATCTGCGGAATTGGTAAATGCAGTTCTGCCAGCGTCATTGACATTGGTGACTCCTTTGATGGCTCTCTCAGTCTGAACTTACACATTGCCTTCCAGGACTGGCAGGGAATACCATCTCTTGGATCTTGTGGGTTTTCATCTCTGTAATCATGCCGAGTGTTCTTAGCGGCAATGCACATTAATTTAAAGGCTTCTCTTCTAACCTGCGAAACGATCAACCAGTAGGATTTTATCGATATTCTCACATCAAAATTACTTTCGTTTTTTTTTTGTTTTCTTTTCTACCTATCCGTACGCTAAAACTTATTTCATGTCAACATCTAACGACCGTCCATGATTCCACTAGATAATTTGTGGTGTTAGGGTTAAGGGTTTTTTTTGCGGTGTTAGGGTGTATAAAAAGTATTTTCCATTTTTTTTTTTTACAGCCATTTACTCTAAAGCTTATTTCATTTCCACATCTAAAGTCCATCTAGTTTTGTTTTTTTTGTAACAAGATATTTTGAATGGACTGACGATCGATCGGACCCTCCTACCTAGAAATTCCAAACTAGGTTAGCTCCGTTTGTGAAACTACGGTTATTATTTTTATTGTATATTAATAAATATTAGTTTCTTACTTCTGTAATTGAGCACTCTTGGATTACCTTTTTCCATACATCTCTGAATTACTATTTTTACCTGTCTGTATGTCTCAAGTGGTCACTTATAGCCTCCAAAACTATTGGTCATAATTGCACCAAATTTGACATCCCAAAAATGACCAAACAAATCTATGCTTTGCCAGTGTTGCACTAATATTCATATAAAATCATAGAACTGTCAGTAATTTAATTTTTCATATATAAAATAATATCCTTTCTGATGACCTAAAGAAAAAAACACTTTTAACTTTTATTTGGAGTGCAGCATTTCTTTCCAAATTCATTTTTGGTGGCGGGGGTTGTCTGACTTGCTATTTGTTTTCTGGGTTTCCTCACCACCTGAAATAGCTTCGTATCGTGGCTAGAAATGGCATGTTTGTTTCTTGATAACTTTTGTGTGATGGGACGGATTTATATTTATTTATATAAAAATAAATACACATTGGTCTTTATTATAGTGCAGAAGATACGGTTTCGTTTAAGCTGATTTGTATGTTTAGAGATTTTTTTAAAAAACGACATTATTTTCTTACCAACCTAATAATTTGTAGGCAATGACCGGAATGCAGTGACAGGTGAATTCTCCACGGAAATCCATGATCCTCGTTTTATGCTTCACTGATCGATGATTTTGTATCTGGAATTTTCCAATATTGGAATAAATTGGGAAACTATGATTTAATTGTGATCTTGCTTCTGGAATTTGTAAATAACAGAATTAAGGTCATGTACATAAATCGCTTTTTTTACTTTTCTAACCTTTGAAGCGTTTAAACATCTGCTGTATTAAAAACGAATTCATCTTATATATAAAGTAAAGTGAGAGGTTCACCTATATCATTGACCGCAATAGCATTCTAAAAAAAAAAACAATTTCCTTATTCATTTGCGCAATGAATTACTCAATGTTCTGACAGAAGAAAGAAATTCATTTTCAGTCACATTAATTGATTTCACTATTCAATCTTTTTTTTTTAACATAGTTCAGTCTAAAACAATATTTCAGGGTTTTTTCCCTATCTTATTAATAGAAAGGTTGTGGAGGTTTCACCCTCTCATTTAGCATGTATTATAACTAACACCCATTACACTGCGATGAGTTATTTAGTAAGATATTATTTTGCTTCACCGGTTGTAAACTAAACAAGTGCACATTTCAGTAACAATTTTTCACATTTTGTAATATTAATAGATATAAATTACGAACGGTTTGAAAGGGATTGGGAGAGAGAGAGAGAGAGAGAGACTTGGATAGAAGTAGATAGACAGCGCGATGGACATTTAAAAGAGGGTAAAATAGAGAAAGACGATGAGAAATACTGAGAGCGAGTGAAAGAAAGGGAAAGGAGATAGAAAGTTAGAGCAAGAAAGAAAGTAGAGTGACGTCAGATAATGAGATCGTAGGAGAGAGGTGGAAATTAAAAGATAGATTGTGAGAGAGGTAAACAAAAATGGAGTGAGAGAAAGACTAACATATACGGAGATTGGGGGAAAGGTGGATCGAAAAGAAGAGAAAGAGAGAGACTGACAGATTGTGAGATTGGAAGAGGAAAGGGTATAAAAAGGGAGAGAGATTGCCAGATAGAGAGAAAAAGTGAGATAGAAAGAAAGAAAGAGAGAGACTGACAGATTGTGAGATTGGAAGAAGAAAAGGGTATAAAAAGGGAGAGAGATTGCCAGATAGAGAGATTAGGAAAGAGAAAGTGAGATAGAAAGAAAGAAAGAGAGAGACTGACAGATTGTGAGATTGGAAGAAGAAAAGGGTATAAAAAGGGAGAGAGATTGCCAGATAGAGAGATTAGGAAAGAGAAAGTGAGATAGAAAGAAAGAAAGAGAGAGACTGACAGATTGTGAGATTGGAAGAAGAAAAGGGTATAAAAAGGGAGAGAGATTGCCAGATAGAGAGATTAGGAAAGAGAAAGTGAGATAGAAAGAAAGAAAGAGAGAGACTGACAGATTGTGAGATTGGAAGAAGAAAAGGGTATAAAAAGGGAGAGAGATTGCCAGATAGAGAGATTAGGAAAGAGAAAGTGAGATAGAAAGAAAGAAAGAGAGAGACTGACAGATTGTGAGATTGGAAGAAGGAAAGGGTATAAAAAGGGAGAGAGATTGCCAGATAGAGAGATTAGGAAAGAGAAAGTGAGATAGAAAGAAAGAAAGAGAGAGACTGACAGATTGTGAGATTAAAAGAAGAAAAGGATATAAAAAGGGAGAGAGATTGCCAGATAGAGAGATTAGGAAAGAGAAAGTGAGATAGAAAGAAAGAAAGAGAGAGACTGACAGATTGTGAGATTGGAAGAAGGAAAGGGTATAAAAAGGGAGAGAGATTGCCAGATAGAGAGATTAGGAAAGAGAAAGTGAGATAGAAAGAAAGAAAGAGAGAGACTGACAGATTGTGAGATTGGAAGAAGAAAACGGGTATAAAAAGGGAGAGAGATTGCCAGATAGAGAGATTAGGAAAGAGAAAGTGAGATAGAAAGAAAGAAAGAGAGAGACTGACAGATTGTGAGATTGGAAGAAGGAAACGATATAAAAAGGGAGAGAGATTGCCAGATAGAGAGATTAGGAAAGAGAAAGTGAGATAGAAAGAAAGAAAGAGAGAGACTGACAGATTGTGAGATTGAAAGAGGAAAAGGATATAAAAAGGGAGAGAGATTGCCAGATAGAGAGAATAGGAAAGAGAAAGTGAGATAGAAAGAAAGAAAGAGAGAGACTGACAGATTGTGAGATTGGAAGAAGGAAAGGGTATAAAAAGGGAGAGAGATTGCCAGATAGAGAGATTAGGAAAGAGAAAGTGAGATAGAAAGAAAGAAAGAGAGAGACTGACAGATTGTGAGATTGGAAGAAGGAAACGGTATAAAAAGGGAGAGAGATTGCCAGATAGAGAGATTAGGAAAGAGAAAGTGAGATAGAAAGAAAGAAAGAGAGAGACTGACAGATTGTGAGATTGGAAGAAGGAAAGGGTATAAAAAGGGAGAGAGATTGCCAGATAGAGAGATTAGGAAAGAGAAAGTGAGATAGAAAGAAAGAAAGAGAGAGACTGACAGATTGTGAGATTGGAAGAAGGAAAGGGTATAAAAAGGGAGAGAGATTGCCAGATAGAGAGATTAGGAAAGAGAAAGTGAGATAGAAAGAAAGAAAGAGAGAGACTGACAGATTGTGAGATTGAAAGAGGAAAAGGATATAAAAAGGGAGAGAGATTGCCAGATAGAGAGAATAGGAAAGAGAAAGTGAGATAGAAAGAAAGAAAGAGAGAGACTGACAGATTGTGAGATTGGAAGAAGGAAAGGGTATAAAAAGGGAGAGAGATTGCCAGATAGAGAGATTAGGAAAGAGAAAGTGAGATAGAAAGAAAGAAAGAGAGAGACTGACAGATTGTGAGATTGGAAGAAGAAAAGGGTATAAAAAGGGAGAGAGATTGCCAGATAGAGAGATTAGGAAAGAGAAAGTGAGATAGAAAGAAAGAAAGAGAGAGACTGACAGATTGTGAGATTGGAAGAAGGAAAGGGTATAAAAAGGGAGAGAGATTGCCAGATAGAGAGATTAGGAAAGAGAAAGTGAGATAGAAAGAAAGAAAGAGAGAGACTGACAGATTGTGAGATTAAAAGAAGAAAAGGATATAAAGGGAGAGAGATTGCCAGATAGAGAGATTAGGAAAGAGAAAGTGAGATAGAAAGAAAGAAAGAGAGAGACTGACAGATTGTGAGATTGGAAGAAGAAAAGGGTATAAAAAGGGAGAGAGATTGCCAGATAGAGAGATTAGGAAAGAGAAAGTGAGATAGAAAGAAAGAAAGAGAGAGACTGACAGATTGTGAGATTGGAAGAAGAAAAGGGTATAAAAAGGGAGAGAGATTGCCAGATAGAGAGATTAGGAAAGAGAAAGTGAGATAGAAAGAAAGAAAGAGAGAGACTGACAGATTGTGAGATTGGAAGAAGAAAAGGGTATAAAAAGGGAGAGAGATTGCCAGATAGAGAGATTAGGAAAGAGAAAGTGAGATAGAAAGAAAGAAAGAGAGAGACTGACAGATTGTGAGATTGGAAGAAGAAAAGGATATAAAAAGGGAGAGAGATTGCCAGATAGAGAGATTAGGAAAGAGAAAGTGAGATAGAAAGAAAGAAAGAGAGAGACTGACAGATTGTGAGATTGGAAGAAGAAAAGGATATAAAAAGGGAGAGAGATTGCCAGATAGAGAGATTAGGAAAGAGAAAGTGAGATAGAAAGAAAGAAAGAGAGAGACTGACAGATTGTGAGATTGGAAGAAGAAAAGGGTATAAAAAGGGAGAGAGATTGCCAGATAGAGAGATTAGGAAAGAGAAAGTGAGATAGAAAGAAAGAAAGAGAGAGACTGACAGATTGTGAGATTGGAAGAAGAAAAGGATATAAAAAGGGAGAGAGATTGCCAGATAGAGAGATTAGGAAAGAGAAAGTGAGATAGAAAGAAAGAAAGAGAGAGACTGACAGATTGTGAGATTGGAAGAAGAAAAGGGTATAAAAAGGGAGAGAGATTGCCAGATAGAGAGATTAGGAAAGAGAAAGTGAGATAGAAAGAAAGAAAGAGAGAGACTGACAGATTGTGAGATTGGAAGAAGGAAAGGGTATAAAAAGGGAGAGAGATTGCCAGATAGAGAGATTAGGAAAGAGAAAGTGAGATAGAAAGAAAGAAAGAGAGAGACTGGCAGATTGTGAGATTGAAAGAGGAAAAGGATATAAAAAGGGAGAGAGATTGCCAGATAGAGAGAATAGGAAAGAGAAAGTGAGATAGAAAGAAAGAAAGAGAGAGACTGACAGATTGTGAGATTGGAAGAAGGAAAGGGTATAAAAAGGGAGAGAGATTGCCAGATAGAGAGATTAGGAAAGAGAAAGTGAGATAGAAAGAAAGAAAGAGAGAGACTGACAGATTGTGAGATTGGAAGAAGAAAAGGGTATAAAAAGGGAGAGAGATTGCCAGATAGAGAGATTAGGAAAGAGAAAGTGAGATAGAAAGAAAGAAAGAGAGAGACTGACAGATTGTGAGATTGGAAGAAGGAAAGGGTATAAAAAGGGAGAGAGATTGCCAGATAGAGAGATTAGGAAAGAGAAAGTGAGATAGAAAGAAAGAAAGAGAGAGACTGACAGATTGTGAGATTAAAAGAAGAAAAGGATATAAAAGGGAGAGAGATTGCCAGATAGAGAGATTAGGAAAGAGAAAGTGAAGATAGAAAGAAAGAAAGAGAGAGACTGACAGATTGTGAG
>OY744540.1:10021757-10056757 GCA_963556195.1 Sepiola atlantica | reverse complement strand
TACAAACAGACGACACGTTTTCTGAAATTTTATTCGTAAAAACGAATGGAGCATTCTTCACCGGATGATAGTGTTTATATGAACATTAAGATTCCACTTACTCGTGGCTCCTTTTAGCTAAGATCAAAGTGTAGTATCTGTTCCGATGGATACTGCACCCCATACTGGTGTTGTCTTGGCCTTCGGGTCTTGATTTACGCCGATCAATGGGTCTGTCCTGTGCAGTTCTGGGAGGTCCACCTTCCCAGGCTTTGCCTCCCCTCTTTGGGGAGGAGTAAGTTTATTGCTTACTGTCTGAGGCGCCTCTACCGGGGAATGCCGACGGGGCTGCCCAGGCAATTTTTAAACCCCTACTTTCCCGACCCGACCTTGGGTCATATCTTACTTGTGGGAGTAAGATAAAAACTGGCCTTGTGCCTAACTCCTGGAGAGGAGTAAATCAATACTTGTGGCTTGTGCCGATGGCTTAACAGTGCACAGCTCCCAATTTAGGATGACCCTTCCAAAAGTTTCACCCTAATTCTCAGTAGCCCCTTACCTCTACAGTGGCAACTTGCCTTGTTTGGGGTGAACTAAGTATTAAAAAAAAGAAAAGGTTATCTCATCCTTGGTGTTGATACTATCGCCATTAGTAAAAAATAAAAAAAAAAAGCTGTAGTGTTGCCTGCTTTTGGACCGCTATATCTCTTTCTCATCATCTAATGGCCCCTTTTATATCGCTGAGTTTGCAAACCCTGAACTAATGGAACTGTGTCCAGTGCTATTAAATCTCTGTTGCTAGGCTTTCCTTTTTTTCATCTGTCACGAGGTTTTAGCACTTTTCTGTAGACTGTGATTTCTTTTTCCTTTTTTCAGACAGCAAACAATTCAAGTCTTGCTATTAAGAACTCTGGGTGGTCAACACGATCTCAGTTGAACAAGCTGAGATCGTTAATAGTTATATTTTATTAATATTAATGGCTTTACTCAAATATTTATTATATATTTAGTGTTTTCTGGACTTGTAAAAACTAGCAGATATGAATAATGTATAATATATTATAATAATAGGGGGTCTCTCTCTCTATCTCTCATATATATATACATATATATATATATATATATATATATATATATATATGATGGACTCTCCCGTCGATATTTCGACGTATGAGTGCCCCACCAGGGGCTGCCCACGCATGAATTTGAAATTGAAAGGGTTGCGCAATCCCTAACAACCGCACTCCTGAGTCGGCATTGCTTGATTCCAATGGTAAGTAGTAGTACAAGACGACTGGAAACAATGCCGAGATAAGCAGAGAGCACATACAGCACTTGGTATTCCCAAATGGTCACCCATTTAGTACTGGCCAGGCTCAACGCTGCTTAACTGGGAAAACAAGGATGGTGATCTTACGGGAACCGGTGTGTCAACGTGATTGCGCCGTAAATATATATATATATATATATACATATAATGTATATATATATATATATATATATGAAAAAGAATGGAAAGGAATTAGAGAAGCAAAAGCCAAATCAAAATTCAATTCAATTGCTCAGAGCAAGGTATATTCCGCAAAAAGGCAATTTATTCAAGTTAAATTTTCCTTAAGCCAGGCTTTTCAAAGATCAAAATCTTATCATCAGAGGAAGTCGCTGGGATAGATAAGTTGGCAATGGCCAAGATTTAAAATTTGAAAAAAAAAAAAAAAAGTTGTAGGGAAAGAAAACGCTGGGCAAAACTCTGCCCGAATGCAAGCAAATGTCCGATTGCTAAAAAGTCCGGTGTCGAAAAGTCCAGCGGAGAGAATAAGGTGTAGATAGGGGGTCATTAACGGCACAATAAATAAGGCACGAGATGTTATGAGAGAGGATTCAAAGTTAAAATCCAAGATGCCACAACTTCAGGTACGGCGAAAATAGAAAATCCAAAAGGGTAAAAAGTCCAATAAGAGGTACGTTCGTGGAAGCAGGTAGGCTCAGAGAAGATTGAGGTGGAAAATATTCGCCATTAAAAATACTTCCTGGGCAGAGATAACAAGGGAAAGTGTTTTAAAGTGGGGGAAAAAGGCAGCGAAAATGTTTAAAGCTAGCCCGTTGAGAAAGCCGGCTTAAAATGAAAAAGCAAAAACTAATATGCGACCAGTAGGCAGGGAAGGAACGGGTAAGGGGTGCGGGGGGGGGGGGAGAAAGGGACGGGTATGAGGGAGGAGAAAGGGAGCGGAAGCGGTGAAAGAAGTGCGGTTAAAACTAAGAGTGTGAATGTGGGGGGTGAGTCGCATAAAGTTGAAATTGGATGTCAGCACGGAATAGGATTCAACTAGAAAAGGGGAAGAAAGGAGTGGGGGTGAGTTAACGAAAGTTCGGAGAGGGAGTTAAAATAACAGAATATGTTTATGAACAGAGTTCGGGGTTTAGATGCTTAATCAGATGACCTTAGATGTAAACAATAGGGCAAAATATATTTGAAGGGTAGAACTAGAAAAATGAATTACAAATTAAAAAAGTAAAGATAAAAAATAAAGATAAATATAGTATTAAAAGTAGAAATAAGAAAATAAAAAAGGAAAAAGAGATAATAAGATTAGTCTTAGGCTCGCAAGGAATATTAAGGATTGACCGATAAAAAATAAAAAATAAATAAAAAATAAAAAATAATAGAAAATAATAAAATAATAAAATAATAATAATAGAATGAAGGGAAAGTAGAAAAGATTGGAGCTCAAGAGTGAGAATTAGAATAAAGAAAAGTAAAAAGTAAAATAGACCTCGAAGGGATATCCGGAATGGGAATCTCCAAGGTGGTTAGAGATATGGGTTGAAATAAAATATGCTGTTACGGGACGCTATTTCTTATGGATATGGGAAAATTAAACTTTGAAATTTTTTTCGAAAAAGTTATATGGAGGTTAATTAAGAAAATTATTAAAAAGGTTAATGATAGCAGAAAGAAGTAAGAGACATACAAGGTTAAAGGAGTGACAATAGATTAAGCCAGAGGGAGAGTGGAGATCGCAGTTAAAAGTAAATATTATGGGGGTTAAAAAATGTAGAGCGAGGGCGGGTTGGGGGTTGAGTATGGTCTGAGAGAAGTGTGCGAAGGGCGAGGTAAAACAAGGGGGGAATAATCGAGGCTATTATAAGAGTGAGAAGAATTATTTAGAAGTAAAAACAGGAGGGGAAGAATAATTAGAGTGCACAGAGAAAACAGTAAGGAGTTCGATATCGAAGTGTGCAAAGGGGATTAGGGGTAGATAAGGCGAGTCAGCAAGTAAATAAGAGGGCTAAGGTATAATGTGAATAAGGTGGGTTAGTTATCAAGTTGAGAGGGAAAGGAATGGAGTTTGGAAGTGTTGAGAGGGAGCGGACGAATGTATTAAAAGAAGTTAAACGGGGAAGAAGATGGAAAGCCATATAAAAGATATACGGTTAAGGAGGTTAAGTTAAAAGATTTAGGGGGTAGTGGAAGAAAGGTGTTAGAACTAAGGGAATTGTGGAGCTAACGGAGTTTATGTGTGATTTTTTTATGTTAAGAGAAGGATAAAGGGATGAGGGAAATATAAGGAGGGATTATAGAACAACAGGAATTAGAACCATCGGAAATAAAATTCGAGATGTAGGGAGGGAAGATCCGAGATGAAGGGAGGGTAGTTAATCAAATGGGGGAGGGGTGTCAGGGGGATTACTATGGTTGCTATACTTGAATTTACGTTTATGCCTGCAACTGGAGATAAGTTCATTCTTAGAATTAATAATATTTTTAGATTTAGTAGCAGTAGCTATCATAAAGGTTTCCAAAGTACAAAGTTGGCAATGGGATGCTCCCGGGGTATACGATTTGGACTTTTTAAGTATTGACCAGTGAAGTGAATAGGGAGTATTTTTAAGATTGAGGTTTCTAATTAGATTGGAAAGTGAAGTGCCTGTGCTGTTATCGTTGCTATTTTTAAAGGAATAGATATGGTTAGAGATCCGGGTCTTAATGGGGAAAGAGGACGCCCCAATATATGTGTGTATCTTGAAGGGTGGTGCTATAGTTGCATTGAGATTGCTAATGGTATTAGATGAGATTTGGGTTTGGAGATCCAAGTTATGTGAGGAAGGTTTTTTGGAGAAGTGGGGTGGAGCGGATATGGGGGAAATGTGGGTTAGCCCATGGGCACTATCTATTATTGGGGGTGCTTGGTTAGAGGTATGGCTGTATAAGTGGGAGTCTTGAGTAGAAGCGGATTGGGGTTGCGGGGAGATGCGGAGTTCGGGTGGAGTATGGGAACTATGATTACTCACAACATTGGTGGAGCAGGGGAATTGTTTCACAGTACAAGCATATATCACGTCCTTCTGTACACAGTTGTTGTTAAGGGGACAATCTCTAGGTTTACGGCAATTACAAGTGGTGAGGGATGTGGTGGGTCGTTGTTGTTGGATATGTTTGATTTTCCTAATGTTAGAGGTTATGATAGTTTGTTCAATATTGGGCATAGTAGAGTAAGATATTTTAATAGAATTTTTGTTTAGGATAGTGCTATATCTGTGGGGGTGCTTAAAAGATCTGTCTAAGATTTGGAAAAATTCTTTAGGTATATTGGTTTTAACATTACTGCTGAAAGGCGGATTAAACCTGCTCTATCTTGGATATTGAGCTGTATACTCTTCACAATAGGTTTTACCTCTCCTAAAAGTTCGCTTTTAGTACACCTCTTTATATATATATATATATATATATATATATATATATATATATATATGTATATCTAGGCAGCATCTTTTCTTGAAGGCAAGTATTGTTAAATTCCCGCCAAAGCCATCTATAATACGAACACATGGTCTTTATCTGATTCACCTCGTTTCCCTGAAGATGGACCCGGATGGGTCTGAAATGACTTGGGACACAAATGAAAACTATGGCAGATTAATCGTTTAATTCCTCCCCCCCCCCCCGAAACTAAGACAATGGAAAGGATCTACGAAAGGATATCCAGACATAAGTTCTCTGTTATATTTAACAATATATATATATATATATATATATATATATATATATATATACGTCCCTAAAAATAGGGGGCGTCATCATAATGTATGTAAGGGAGTTAACTCTCTCAAGCACTTAACTCTCTGCATCACCATAAAACTTAAAGCTGATATTATTGAAACAAAAAAATACTTAATTAACAACACGCACACACACACGCACACATGAACACACACACCAACACGCACACATATATATATTAGAATTAACCTTGCACGTCATGCCTTCTGCCGACTCAATTCCTGGCTCTGGTCAAGATCCGAGATAAGGCGCAGCACCAAAGTAAGGTGCGAAATTACCTCCCCCTGACAAGTCATTCTCACGAGACATCTACGTTGGCTGGGTAATTCCTTTCACTATCAACCAGGAGAGTTCATCTACGAAGCAATCGCCGCAGCTTCCCTACGCGGTTGGAAAAAGCGATGTGGTAGACAAAGAAAAATCTGGCAGATGACACCTAAAGCTCACTTGGAATCAAACCTAAGCCCCCCCCCCTCGTATCTATGGAACAGCGAGTGGCTAGAGACTACCTAATCGTTGACTTTAAATTGTTCAGCCTTCATGGCACAGTGGCAAGGATGGATGGAGCCGGCTCAACCCACTCCGGGTGAATGCTGTCTCAACAAGTACAAGTACATCTTTATATATATATATATAAATGCTTAAGTGGAAACGACATCAGCCCTAGTTAGATGGGAACGGTGGAGGTCTTGGACTGCCAAAAGTGTTCAAGTTGGTAAAGGATAGGCATCCAGCCGTAAAATTGCCTTAAATACAATGTCTAGTCGAAATACAGTAGGAAAAAAGAAAGGCAGTGCCAGTAGCACTAATGCTGCTGGTAATGTCTTGGGCTTCGTAGATCCCAGGATGCGTGGATCTTCAGGGTCTATGGATTCCATCAAGCCTTGCCAAAGACAGGAGTGGAGAGGAAGACTTAGATTTCAAGACTAGACAATCAGGCCCCACCCTCATCAGAGGATTAATTGTGGCCTGATTCAACAAATAAACCGGTTGATGATATATATATATATATATATATATATATATATATATATTCAACAAAGTGTTACAACAACATCTGGACCAAGGTTTCAGATCCGAGAAAATCGGACCTTCATCAGCGGAGTCGTATTGCTTAATGAGTGAGAACAACCGCCAGGAATTTCAAAATATTGCCCGTTGGAAAGATGGAACACTTTCAGATTTAAAATTGTCATGTGCGTAGAATATACGTATTCAGTTATGGAAAGGTTTCAGATCAAAACAACAGCGACGCTGTACATAGAAAAAGCAAGAAATTAAATGGGAATAACGTTAAATGTTGGACAGATGGAAAACTAGCAGGTTTAAATTGTCACGTGCGTGGAATTACGTAGCCCGTTATGGAAAGGATTCAAATTTAACTAATAGAGACGCTATATATGTTATCGAAAGTAAATGGAGATAACGTTAAAAGTTAAGAAATACGATATATATATATATATATATATATATATATATATATATATATAAATATATATATATTCCACACTTTTCGTTTTTCATCATAACTTTGCATTGTAAAACTTTTCACGCGATTGCATTAACATAGAAATTATTTTCCTTCCAACTTCTTTTTTTTTTGAAGGGCCATTATTTTTTACATGTGTGTACTTATTTATTTGTATCAATGTGAATATGCGTTCGTGCTCACACATATGTATACGGATGTCAAATATGGATACCCTCCCACGTCCTAGCTCAGACTTCGCCCCCCCCCCCTCCGTCCACCATCGGCCCCTACGATCGCCTGACACGGTGACCCAGACAAAACGTTCTTCTTTCAAGGCTAAAGTAATAAACTGATTTCACCCAGCACATCGTTCCCCCTCCCCCTCTCCCCTCCCCCTCCCTAAAAACTCTATAAACTGCTACTACTACTGCGCATCATTTTTTGCCTTCTCACTTTTTTTTATGTTTTTTTACTCACAAACCGTCCGAAGCTCGTAGCTTGCGGGCAAATCAAATTTATACTTGTATGATTTTTTTTCTTCATTTTTCTTCATCCTGAGGAAGTCTTAAAATAAAGACGAAACGTTGATGAATACATAAATGATATATTTTTGGCTTTCCTTTTCTCATTTTCCATATATATATATATATATATATATATATATATATATATATATATATATATGGGCTGCAATCAAGCGTCTAATCGATGCTAAATGACCAATAACAAGACTTATCAAATATTAAATAAAAATATTTGCTGTACGTTGTTCAACAGAAACCGAAATGTTTTTTTTGTTTTTTATGTATTTTTGTTTATTTTTTAATTTTTTATTTTCTTTTAAGAAATCATCCGATGAAAATTGCGAGAAATCCTGTAAAAAATGGCCACTTATTTTCAGAAACGATTTTGATTTATTTAGTACAAAAGATTTTTTTTTTCTTTTATTGTTTCTTTTTTATTCTGCTGAGAAAAAAAAACAACTTCAAAACAAAACGCAACAAAAAAATAACAAAGATGATTTCACACAATCGCCATTTCATCGACAACATGGCTTCATGAAGTGTTTTGAAAAGACAAAAAGAAATTATACTTCTCTGCTTAATGATTTAGAGTACAGACAAATAATCTCCAGCCTCAATTATGTATATATATATATATATATATATATATATATATATATATATATATATATATATATATATATCTGTATCATATGATCTATATCATATATGTAATATGGATATATATTTGTTTTATATAGGGTGGCCCATCCCTGTTTCTTTGTTGTGTCGAAATAATGAGTGACCTTATTTTAACACATGCTTGCTTGTATTTCTATTTAAGGTTTTAGTTTAGTTTAGTTTTTTATTTATTTATTTATTTATTTATTATGTATTGTTAACCTAAGGTGTATTTTATTCTGTGTAAGCAGTTGTTGGGCCACCCTATAGAAAACAGAACAATAGGATAGGAAGTAAAATCAACCGAACCTCTGTTTGTGAGAAGCCCAACGATTGGCTAAAAGAATAACAAAAAATCTGATTGGTTAACGAGGTAGACTAAACACCATGTGTATATATATACACACCCGGCAACCCAAACTCCATGCATTTTAGCCTGACGATTCCCTAATGGGGATGAAAGCCGGAAGCCTCGGTGTGGTTTAATTGCCATAAATATATTTTCATTACTTACTATATATATATATATATATATATATATATATATATATATCCATCTCTATATCCCCCTCTTTCTCTTTCTCTACTTGTCTCTCTATTTCTCTCTATCTCTCTATCGCTCTCTCTCTCTCTCTCTCTCTATCTCTCTCTCTCTCTCATATATATATATATATATATATATATATTTATCTATCTCCTCCCCCCCTCTCTCTCTCTCTCAATATATCTCTCCCCCTCTCTCTCTCTCTCTCTATCTCCTACTATATATATATATATATATCCCTCTCTTTCTCTACTTCTTTCTCTCTCTTTCTCTCTCTCTCTCTCTCTCTCTCTCTCTCTCTATATATATATATATATATATATATATATATATATATATATATACAAATAAATACACATTGGTCTTTATTATAGAGTGGTTGTTTGTAAGATCGATGACACAACTTCAGGATGATGTTATATATATATATATATGTATATATATATATATATATATATATATATATATATATATATATGTCCGGAGTCGCTTTATGGGGGTGTTTCTTTTCTAATGGCACTCCATTACTGGTATAATTTTCTTTGTGGTTCATATCTTTCGTCTCTGTCATCTTTGGTCTGTGTTGATCTTATTTATTGACATGTATTTGGTTTGTTGAATTCTGTTACCTGAAATAAGAAAGGCTAACATTCGCAGGATGCCGACCGGGTCTTCCATATTGGCTATCCAAAAGAAAGGAACTTCTTTTGGATAGCCAATGATGAAGCTGAGATATTTATTTTGAGCTATACGGCTTTTATATTTGTTTGGTGTCATTTATTCATGGTGTTGTTGGTGTATATGGTGAAGCCCGGCCCAGGCTTATTTTACCTGTTAATTTGTTCCAAGGATAATGTTTATCTATCTCATGTGTAGAAACATCAGTGCATTAACACAACCCTTGTACCGGTTAGATGTTTACAATAAAGAATTTTGATCAATATTTATATCATTTACTTGGACACCAAGTTTGAAATAGTATATTCGTTGGTCTGTCATGCTAAAGTTAGAAATAGTATATTCGTTGGTCTGTCATGCTAAAGTTGTAATAGTATATTCGTTGGTCTGTCATGCTAAAGTTTGAAATAGTATATTCGTTGGTCTGTCATGCTAAAGTTTGAAATAGTATATTCGTTGGTCTGTCATGCTAAAGTTTGAAATAGTATATTCGTTGGTCTGTCATGCTAAAGTTAGAAATAGTATATTCGTTGGTCTGTCATACTAAAGTTTAAAATAGTATATTCGTTGGTCTGTCATGCTAAAGTTTAAAATAGTATATTCGTTGGTCTGTCATATTAAAGTTTGTAATAGTATATTCGTTGGTCTGTCATATTAAAGTTTGAAATAGTATATTCGTTGGTCTGTCATACTAAAGTTAGAAATAGTATATTCGTTGGTCTGTCATACTAAAGTTAGAAATAGTACATTCGTTGGTCTGTCATGCTAAGTTTAAAATAGTATATTCGTTGGTCTGTCATGCTAAAGTTTAAAATAGTATATTCGTTGGTCTGTCATACTAAAGTTTAAAATAGTATATTCGTTGGTCTGTCATGCTAAAGTTTGAAAAGTATATTCGTTGGTCTGTCATGCTAAAGTTAGAAATAGTATATTCGTTGGTCTGTCATACTAAAGTTTGAAATAGTATATTCGTTTGTCTGTCATACTAAAGTTTAAAATAGTATATTCGTTGGTCTGTCATGCTAAAGTTTAAAATAGTATATTCGTTGGTCTGTCATATTAAAGTTTGTAATAGTATATTCGTTGGTCTGTCATATTAAAGTTTGAAATACTATATTCGTTGGTCTGTCATACTAGAGTTAGAAATAGTATATTCGTTGGTCTGTCATACTAAAGTTAGAAATAGTATATTCGTTGGTCTGTCATGCTAAGTTTAAAATAGTATATTCGTTGGTCTGTCATGCTAAAGTTTAAAATAATATATTCGTTGGTCTGTCATACTAAAGTTTAAAATAGTATATTCGTTGGTCTGTCATGCTAAAGTTTGAAAAGTATATTCGTTGGTCTGTCATGCTAAAGTTAGAATAGTATATTCGTTGGTCTGTCATACTAAAGTTTGAAATAGTATATTCGTTGGTCTGTCATGCTAAAGTTTAAAATAGTATATTCGTTGGTCTGTCATACTAAAGTTTGAAATAGTATATTCGTTGGTCTGTCATGCTACAGTTTAAAATAGTATATTCGTTGGTCTGTCATACTAAAGTTTAAAATAGTATATTCGTTGGTCTGTCATACTAAAGTTTGAACTAGTATATTCGTTGGTCTGTCATACTAAAGTTTGAAATAGTATATTCGTTGGTCTGTCATACTAAAGTTTAAAATAGTATATTCGTTGGTCTGTCATACTAAAGTTTGAAAAGTATATTCGTTGGTCTGTCGTACTAAAGTTAGAAATAGTATATTCGTTGGTCTGTCATACTAAAGTTAGACTAGTATATTCGTTGGTCTGTCATGCTAAAGTTTGTAGTAGTATTTACATTGGTAAAACTGCACGTTGGATTGACATACCATAAGAGTATATTTTATTCAAGTCCTTGCATGTTGATGATTGTTACATTTAAATATCGTCCCTGTTCATAAAAACCATCTCCTTTGTCAAATACTCCAATAAACCTTAACAAGAATAGCAGTTAAAATAATCTAGTATTGTTTGAGTACGTAAACTATGGCCAATATCTGTTATGATTGCAATTCTCGAGAAAAAGGCCTCTCAGTATTCATGACAGGTTGAGGAATTCTTTCGGTGAAGGAGACTGCATTATTCATTGTTGCCATAGCAACCAAAGTGTCTCTTAATTGACACCTGCTCGCCATGACAACTGTTTTATAGCCAATTTGGCCAGGCAGGAAAAAGAAAAATGGCCGCCAAGATTTATATTCAGAGGTTTCTATTTTATAACCTTAGACAGACATCAATTTGGTTTATGTCGGAAGAGGGAAAGCATCGTAGAGTTTAGAGAAATAAATCGGCCAGATCTTAGCGTTCTTCTTCTTATTATTATTCTGATTATTATTATCGCGATAATCAAAGAAGGTTTTCTCATGAATCGGTTACCGTTATTCTTTTATTTCCGCCATCAAGTTTTGAAAAAGTCTGAAAAAAGAGCTCTTCAGCTGAAGATTACTGGTTCCACATAGCGTAGATTTTTTGTAACAATATAATGTTCCGTGTACGATTCTACTTTTGTTGTGGCCTTAAAGTCTATCAGGCATGTGTATGCAGTGTGATGATGTAGTGAAGTGAAACCCGATTAGTGAGGGTTGAGGATAGGCGTTGCATGGAGAGAAATGATATGAAGATGATACAATGATTGTGTAATGTGAATCGAGCCTGGCCAGTACTAAATGGTTGACCATTTGGGAATACTAGGTGCTGTATGTGCTCTCTGCTTATCTCTGCATTATTTCCAGTCGTCTTGAATTGCTTGCCATTGGAATCAAGCAGTGCCGAATCAGGAGAAGTGTTGTTAGGAATTGCACAACCCTTGCTTCACGATTACACGCGCAGCCAGCCCCTTACAGGGGTGTCCATAGTCTCTCTAGACTGAACGGAGGGGCATTGCAGTTCTGATGACCTCAGAGGAAGTTTAAATCCGGACAGTATAAGAAGATGTGTGTAGAATAGATTTCGATGATATGGCCACATTGAAAGAACGGGCGAATGTTCTTGAGACAGTAGATGTAGAACAGTTAAGGTAGCAGGTTCAGTTCATAGGGGAAGGCCAAGGAAAACATAGTGGAAGTGATAAAAATCGACTTGAGAGAAAGAGGGATGAATATAGACCTGGTCAGAGATAGGTTAGTTTGGCAGTCAATTTTTTGAAACCCGTCCAATGCATGCCAGTATTTAAAACAGACGTTACACCGAAGATGATGATGATTGAAGAGCCGGATGAATTAACACGAACAGAAGGTAGTTTACAAGAAATTGTATTAACAAACAGTACTGAAGTAATGGGTTGACAGAGACTACTTCCTCACTTCGCTTCTCACTTCTGATGATTGGTCATAGCAACTCTATTCATAAAGTCAGGAAGAGTCCATACAATGACAGAATAGGGTAGATCACCATAACAACTCTATTCATGAAGTCAGGAAGAGTCCATACAATGACAGAATAGGGTAGATCACCATAACAACTCTATTCATAAAGTCAGGAAGAGTCCATACAATGACAGAATAGGGTAGATCACCATAACAACTCTATTCATAAAGTCAGGAAGAGTCCATACAATGACAGAATAGGGTAGATCACCATAACAACTCTATTCATAAAGTCAGGAAGAGTCCATACAATGACAGAATAGGGTAGATCACCATAACAACTCTATTCATAAAGTCAGGAAGAGTCCATACAATGACAGAATAGGGTAAATCACCATAACAACTCTATTCATAAAGTCAGGAAGAGTCCATACAATGAAAGAATAGGGTAGATCACCATAACAACTCTATTCATAAAGTCAGGAAGAGTCCATACAATGACAGAATAGGGTAGATCACCATAACAACTCTATTCATAAAGTCAGGAAGAGTCCATACAATGACAGAATAGGGTAGATCACCATAACAACTCTATTCATAAAGTCAGGAAGAGTCCATACAATGACAGAATAGGGTAGATCACCATAACAACTCTATTCATAAAGTCAGGAAGAGTCCATACAATGACAGAATAGGGTAGATCACCATAACAACTCTATTCATAAAGTCAGGAAGAGTCCATACAATGACAGAATAGGGTAGATCACCATAACAACTCTATTCATAAAGTCAGGAAGAGTCCATACAATGACAGAATAGGGTAGATCACCATAACAACTCTATTCATAAAGTCAGGAAGAGTCCATACAATGACAGAATAGGGTAGATCACCATAACAACTCTATTCATAAAGTCAGGAAGAGTCCATACAATGACAGAATAGGGTAGATCACCATAACAACTCTATTCATAAAGTCAGGAAGAGTCCATACAATGACAGAATAGGGTAGATCACCATAACAACTCTATTCATAAAGTCAGGAAGAGTCCATACAATGACAGAATAGGGTAGATCACCATAACAACTTTTGATATCAACATTTTGCTTCCTTATATCTATATAATAAAGTAAATTCGGTCAGTTTATCGATTTTTGTTATTGATATGTTTCTTCTTAAAATATCAACATTTCATTCTGAATAGCCAGTTATTCATGTGGATCGTGGCACCATATTCTTCAGAACAATAAAATGTAATTTGATTTCATTCCTTTCAGAAAATACTTTATCCAACTAGGAATATTTTTCAGATGGATGCCATATGTGTTGTTAGTTGCAAATGTAACTTAAAATGGACACCATCTTTCTGATCAGCAACGAATATAACTAATAAAAAGCACTTTACACAGAATATTAGTTGTCCATATAATGTAGATTTATTTTACAGCAATGTAATATCCATTTGTACTTTTGGTGTCAACTACCTTATATTTGTTTCTAACATATAAAGTTATCTTGTGAGATTTTAATGGTTAGACCTAAACAGTATTTAAGCTGACATATTAAACTTTTATCCTGACAAGCCAATTGTCATTTGTTATTGCTGTACTATGTTATTGCCATTAAAATAAAGTACTTTGCTACAGTTTATTTTAAAAATCATTTAGTCCTGACCGGACAACTGGTAGTATGGAAACATTTTTCAATTCTCTCTCTCTCTCTCTCTCTCTCTCTCTCTCTCTCTCTCTCTCTCTCTCTCTCTCTTTCTTTCTTTCTTTCTAATCATGGACGACTCATTTTGTTTGTTTATTATTATTACATAGGATGATGATGATGATGATGATGATGATGATGATGATGATGATGATGATGATGATGGATTACTAACTTTATGTGACCCCCCCCTATTTTAGTGTATGATAATTACAATTGTTTTTTTACACCTGATACATTGATTTTTACCTGGTCATACTTCTTGTTAGGTTGTTTTTCAACTTTTATTGTTCTAAAAGAACCTGTAAATGTTTTATACGCTGTGTTCGTAGTAAAAGTTTGTAAAAAAAAAGACAACAAAAAATTCTCAGATTTAAACTTTTCATTTTATTTTCATTGTTTTTAGGATTGTTGAAGAATCAATCCCTCCTATTTAACAACAACAACAACAAAATATTTTGTTGATTGTTTTTAATGGTGGCAGAAGATGCTAAAAAGTTTTTTAACATGTAAAGTGAACAATGAAACATTCAGTGAAACATTTTTCAATTATCTTTCTTTCTCTCTCTCTCTCTCTCTTTATCTCTCTCTCTTTCTCTCTATTTCTTTCTTTCTCTCTTTCTTTCTTTTTTTTCTCTCTCTCTTTCTTTCTTTTTTCCCCTCTCTCGTTCTCCCTCTCTTTCTTTCTCTCTCTCCCTCTCTTTTTCTTTCTCCTTTCTCTTTTTTCCCCTCTCTCTTACTCTCTCTCTCTCTCTCTCTGTCTTTGTCTCTCTTTCTCTCTCTTTTCTCTTTCTCTCTCTTTCTTTCCCTCTCTCTTTCTCTCTCTCTCTCTCTTTCTCGTTTTCTTTCTCCTTTCTCTCTCTCTTTCTTTCTCCCTCCCTCTCTCTCTTTCTCTCTCTCTTTCTCTATCTTAATATCTATCTCTCTATCCCTCTCTCTTTCTTTTTCTCTATCTTTCTATCTCTCTCTCACACACTGAGCACTCTCCCCTATAAATATAGCAGCTAATACAACTATATTTATTAATTATCGAGAACCAAAGACAAGACAGAAAGAAAAAAAGCAACGTTTTTCTAAAACTTTAAATTTTAATTCTTCAAAAACAATCATGTTAAATGTTCTGTTGTTCCAACGAGTTATTAACAGCCATATTAATATCCAAAATAAAAAAATATAAAAAAATAATTAACTTGACACTAATGATGATGATGATGATGATGATGATGATGATTTGCAATTTGTCTTTCTTTTTAGGTGTTTCATTTTTTTGATAATTAATTTTTATTTTGACTTAGAAAAATAATTATCGCTTGCTTTAAATCGATTTCAAATAAAAACCCCGAAGCAATTTTAGTCCTACCTTGATGATGATGATGATGATGATGATGATGATGATGATGATAACAATAATAGTTAGTATTATTATTGCTAGTAGTATCAGTAGTAGTAGTAGTAATATTATTATTATTAGTAGTAGTAGTAATATTATTATTAGTAGTAGTAGTAGTAATATTATTATTAGTATTAGTAGTAGTAGTAATAGTAATATTATTATTATTAGTAGTAGTAGTAGTAATATTATTATTATTAGTAGTAGTAATATTATTATTAGTATTAGTAGTAGTAGTAGTAATATTATTATTATTAGTAGTAGTAATAGTAATATTATTATTATTAGTAGTAGTAATAGTAATATATTATTATTAGTAGTAGCAGTATTATTATTATTATTAGAAGTAGTAGTAGTAATATATTATTATTATTATTAGTAGTAGTAGTATTAGTAGTAGTAGTAATAGTAATATTATTATTAGTAGTAGTAGTAGTAATATTATTATTAGTAGTAGTAGTACTAGTAAAAATAATATTATTATTAGTAGTAGTAGTAGTAGTCGCAGTATCAGTAGTAGTAATATTATTATTAGTAGTATTAGTAGTAATGGTAATATTATTATTATTATTAGTTGTAGTAGTAGTAGTAGTAATATTATTAGTAGTAGTATTAGTAGTAATGGTAATATTATTATTAATAGTAGTAGTATTAGTAGTATATCAGACATGTCTTTTCATCAATCAGTTTCGTATCGTCCACAAACGCATCACAAACTCAGACGAAGAGCATTTCTCGCTTACTTATTAGCTGTTCCGAGAAATTCAGGTATTTGTAACGATATGACATTTTGTGGCACTCTAATTTCCTTAAAATAGCTCTCACGCATTTTAGGGGTTGATCCAAGTGCTCCGATTACAACTGGCATCACTTTTATTTCTCGCCCCAGAATCTGGTTAATTATACTTATTGTTATGATTTCTTTCTTCATTATTATTATTACCTCTGCCAAGACGGAAGTTATGTTTTCGGTCGAGTTTGTTAGTGTACAGCCTAGCGTCCGCATCGCTTGACCAATCGTCACTAAAATTGGTCAAAATATCGGTGTACCTACCTGGTACCTGGTACGGCATTTACCCCGGGCGGGTTGAACCGGCTTCCTCCAAATCGAGGAAGTTTCATGGGAATATCAAATTCACAAGCGTGTAAATCCCGGTTAGAGGAAATGATGACGTTAAGTTTTTGCAGTTCTTGCCGGGAGGTGTCGACGTCCTGTTACATACAGCGTCTGCTATTTCCAAATGGTCTCCCATTTTAGTGCTGACCATGTTCAACGTTGCTTATTATTATTATTATTATTATTATTATTTACTCACTAGGAGTTATCACACAGGTCATCAGTGATTGCTCACCGACAACCGGTGGTATTCCCTGGAGTCTGAGTGACAACAAGTTTATCATTATTATTATTATTATTAGTATTATTATTATTATTATTATTATTATTATTATTATTGTTATCATTGTTGTTGTTGTTGTTATTTTGGTCATCATCATCATCATCATGAATCACTTAATGCGATTTCTATACAACTCCATCAAATGTTCACAAGCTCAGACAGAGAGCACTTTTCACAGAATATTCACAGTAAAAAGTAATACAGATTTTTGTAAAAATGTACCTTTTTTAGCATTCAGATCCCCTTCAAATAACCATGCAACTTTTTAGAGATTGATCCAAGTGCTCCAATTCCAACTGGTATCACCTTTTCCTTCTTGTCCCACTTATCGGTATTATTGTGATTCTCTTCATGTTCCATATTCCTTTCAGCTCTCTTGCAAGTTCCATGTATTTGTTGTTCTATCTTTTTGATCTTCACCCTGTGATGTGCTGAGATGGCGAAATCTACGATTTGGCATTTTTTTTAAATTTTTGTTGCTTATTATCACCGCTGGTCTCCTCGCTTGAAGGAGTTTGTCTGTTTGTACCTCCAAGTCCTACATAATTCTTTGTTTTTCCTTTACCAAGACTCTCTTCTCTTTCTGCTTGTACCAGTTGTCTGCATGTTAAAAATGCAGGCGTTTGCATAGTTCCCAGTGGATTCCCTTTCCCATGCAGTCGTGTCTGTTTTTGTATTCTTTTAGGGTAATTGGTATCAACCAGTTTCAGGGAACTTCGCATCGGCAGCGTTCGGGCGTGTTATGTACACATCCAAGAGATATCGAGGCAAATGTTGACAGACGATAACTTCGATACGTTGCTGTGTCATATTTTTTCAGTTTTATTTTCAAGAAAGATAGCAAATAAAAAAAACGAACAAAACATATCGAAATCAGAGTTAATAAAGATTTATTTTTTAACAAAACAATGCTATACAACCGTTAATAAATACATTTGGTTTTCTTTTTGCATTTCTTTTTATATTCAGTCAACTGTTTTTTTTGTGTTTCTTAAAACTGAAAAATAATTTTTTTTTGTGTGTTTTCAGGGGCCTTTTTTGACATTGTGTTTTTTAATCAGTCAGATTAGGGTTATGGTTAAACAGACTCATCTATCTCAACCATATGTCTTGGGCCTGCGATCTGACGAGGATTTCGTAACAAATGGTCTTCGCAGACTTCTCTAAAAAAAATCTTTCAATCGGTCTGTATTTTCGGTGATCCAACGCCTCATTCCTTCCGTGTCATCTGCCAGCTGATTGACTAATCGTCTCGGCATCTCTCTGGTGTTTACATAACATGCCCGAATGCTGCCGAAACGAAGTTCCCGGAAACTGGTTCATATTCGATATCAGTACCGGGTAGTTTTCTGCTTTTACTTATTATGTTGTTTACCATTTCGTCTCTTTGTCCACATAGTCTACATTTATTGTTTCCTCGGTTTTTGCTTTTTTAAAATTTTTTTATTATTATTATTATTATTATTATTATTATTATTATTATTATTATTATTATTATTATTATTATTATTATAATAATAATAATAATAATAATAATAATAATAATAAAAAATTAAAAAAAAATGTTACTACACATTGTGTTAGTCGTGAGAGACCTTGGCTAGAGATGACTTGTTCTGACTTACTTTATCAACAATGTGTTCTTAACACGTGTGCATTGCTGATAAGCACAATCGTCTGTATCTCGCTTGTACAAGGCCTCTCTTTCTGATACTCCCAGGTTATCTGCAGCAAAGAAACAAACACGACACAGCTTTATAAACTGTATAAATCTTACTTTATTAGCTGTGTTTGCACGTTCATAAAGTAGAGTTCGTTTTGTACATAATTATCATTTTCTAGCAAAACATATTCGGATAAAGATGGCGATGAGGAAGTTAGCATCAAAGGCCGGACAGTCGGCATCTGTGCTGTCGCTTCTTGCATCTGGACGTTTTATATAAATAAAGAAACTGCAAGCGGCAAGCTAATGATCCCTATAAAGGGTATAGGAAAACTCTTCATATTGCCTTTATCGGCCATATATAGAGGCACAAAGGACTCGAACATTTAGTTCTCACTGGTATGGTGGATGGCTGTACGCCAGTGGGCAGACCAAGATATAAGTTTTTGGACAGTATGTGTAGGTGGACAAACCGGAATGCAATGCGACTATTTCGTACAATGGATAATGGGACAATGTGGATGACCAGAGTCGCCGACGCCTTATGAAAGCAGGGCCGTCCATCATGATGATTGCCTTTCAAAATGTTATTATACAAAGCATTCAATGTTTATTCGTTTTTTTTTTGTGCTTGTTATATGAAATATAGACATCCATAAATGTTATTATATAATAAATTAAGCTATTCTTTAGTCTTATTGTGACGTCACTTTTTTCTTTCTTCTTATTGTGACGTCACTTTTTTCTTTCGCCTTATTGCGATGTCACTTTATTCTTTGGTCTTATTGTGACGTCACTTTATTCTTTGGTCTTATTGTGACGTCACTTTTTTCTTTCTTCTTATTGTGACGTCACTTTTTTCTTTGGTCTTATTGTGACGTCACTTTTTATCAACAACTGAAATCGTATTTCTGTCATTATGAACAAAATGGTGGAATTCGTCTGAGTGATTAAATTTCTTTATGATTAAAAAACGTTTTCTCTAATTTTGAATTTCTGCTAATGACAGAGAAAATTTTGTGTAATGTAAACACTTTTCTTTATGTGATGTATTATTGCTCTTTGGATAGGTCGTGTTTTGTTGTGTATTTAGTGATATTATTGTACAAAGCATTTAATGTTTATTCGTTTTGTTTGTTGTGTTTTTTATATGAAATATAAACATCCATACATTTTACTATGTAGAGTGGGAGCTCCAACAGTACTTTTCTAATTGGGCCTCGCAATTCCTTGCAATTCCTTGCAATTCCCTGCACTGGCCCTGAATAGAAGATAATAATGACTCGAATCAGTAGATTGAAACTTTTGGTTTTGTCATAAATCCATAGTCCGTCACTTTCGAAAGCAAGCGCTGTATTTTGCCTTCTTCTTTTTGGAATTTCTAAATGTATCGCACCAACATTTATTCCTGTTTATTTTCCTCCTAACACACATGCAAGATTCACGTTAAACATGGAATGTTTTTTTGTTTTTTTGATATCCATTGCCAAATCTAAAAATACTTTCACTTTTTTGGGGGGGATTAATCAATTTCGGTGCATATTCTAATATGGCGTCTAGTTCTATCTTGGAGCAGTCTGAGTCTTACACAGCCAAATCTATATTTAGTCTGACCCACTAGAATCGTCCCTCAATTGCCCACATGATCATCTAAATATTTTATCTAATATATAAAAAGGAAATGTCTGTCTGTCTGTCTGTATGTATGTATGTATGTATGTATGTACGTATGTATGTATGTATGTATGTATTTAAGGTATCTCCTTCGAGAGAGGGAGAGAAATAGAAGTTCGAATATAAAGATGTTGCACACGCTATTTTTCTTCTATTTGTCAGCCAGTGCTTGGCGAAGACCGTACAGAGCTGAGTGTGGAGACGGTTAACCAGCTGAATTGTGAGGACTGGAGGATGAGCTTGTGAAATGTCATAAAACAGACATCTGACCCCTGGACAAGGAAAAAGTGGCGCTAGAGAGAGAGAGAGACAGACAGATGGGCAGACCAATGAAATGCTATTTCAAAATTAAGTGTGACAGACTAACCAAATGACAAACCAATGGATGGACTTGGCTTCTTGTAGAGTTGCGTAGACATATCTAATAAAATATTTACATTCACCTCCACCTCATCCTTCTCCTCCTCCTCCTTCTCCTCCTTCTTCTCCTTCTCCTATTCCTCCTCCTCTTCCACCTCCTCCTTCACCTCATCCTTCTCCTCCAGCTCCTCTTTTTCCTCCTCCTCCACCACCTCCTCCTCCTTCTCCTCCTTCTCCTCCTTCTCCTCCTCCTCCTATTCCTCCTTCTCTTCCACCTCCTCCTTCCCATCCTCCTTCTCCTTCACCTCCTCTTTCTCCTCCAGCTCCTCTTTTCCCTTCTTCTCCTCCTCCTCCTCCTCTTCCTCCTCCTCCTCTTCCTCCTCTTTCTCCCCATCCTCCTTCACCTCCTCCTCCTCCACCTACTCCTTATCCTCCTCCATCCTTCTCTCCTCCACCACCCTCATCTCCTCCTCCTATTCCTCCTCCTATTCCACCTTCTCCTTCACCTCCTCCTTCTCCTCCAGCTCCTCTTTCTCCTCCTCCTTCACCTCCTCTTTCTCCTCCAGCTCCTCTTTTTCCTCCTCCTCCTTCTCCTCATCCTTCTCCTCTTCCTCCCCATCCTCCTTCACCTCCTACTCCTTATCCTCCACCACCCTCCTCTCCTCCCCCACCCTCACCTCCTCCTTCCCATCCAATCATCATGCAGTTAGAGATAGAAATGTGATATCAAACCTAAGCATGACAGACTGATTGGCGGACCCTCTGTTTGAGATGTTTGGGTGCAGCTAAAATCCATCTAGGCTTCGTGAACCTTGCCATCCTTCTTGATTTCTTTCTCCACATCTGGACAATCTCTCACCGAATGCATAAGGGAACCACAGACTGCACATTTGCTCCGGCTTCGATCGGGACCAGGGGGATTAGATTTCATTGTAATATCCATTTTTAGAAAACATTTCTCAGCCTTCGATCCGGTTTTTCACCCCTTGAACCTCAACCACGTCGATAGGGGCTATCAAACACCTCATTATCAACAGAAGTATCTTTTCCTTTCTACAACTCAATAAATGTTATATTAGTTTCATGTTTGATACAGACTGCCATATATAACATTAACGGCTGTAGATTTATCGAAACTATTCATTTTTCTGTGGATTTTCTGCTATATATGAAGCCTCCTTTCAGTTTTGAGAGACAATGGATACCCCCTGTGCCTGTGCATGGATTTTATATCAAAGCAATGCGTTTGTAATCTCCAACCGTACCTTTTCTGAGCTGATACTGCTTGAATCCAGGAGCAAGGTGAAGTCCAGGATATGTGGATAAGCAGAAAAAGACTGGTGTTATTTCAGGATTTTTCTTTCTCCTAGATTAGTTGCACAACCAAGGCTTGAGAATCTAGTGTACCCTACTATTTGTATGTTGTAGTCTGCAGTGTAGATTTGTCCAAGACAAACGTAAGGACATAATAAAACATGGAGGTGGGAATCACAGACGTGGTTACTAATGGAAGAGTCTACGCTAATAGTCCCAAACATAATCGAAATCACATGTATTACCAGGGCAAACACATAGAGAGCGATGCGTGAGTAACGTATCAGTAGATATGACTTTGTTGAATATATCTAGGAATGTATGGGTGTGACCAGTGAAGTAGGACCATGCGAAGATAACGAGTTGCGATCACAATAGAGAACATTTGACAGGAACTGCATCAGAGTCATGAAAGCCATCAAAAATGGAGAGCCAAGCAGACGATGTCTGACCAGCTTGAAAACCAACCAAGACAAAATTCTAAATTCGTATGTGGGTGAATTTAGATATCTTTTTGGTTTCCGGAAGTAGAGAGTGGATTCTCTTGTTGGATAGTATAATTCATGGGAGATAACGAACATATCTCAAGGGAAATAACTCCTGAATATTCTGAGCTAACACTTCTTATTCAGGTATTAAAAAAGACATGTTTAAATACTAATTAGTTTAAACTGAACAGATTTAATAGCTGACCCCTTTTTGGGATGAGGGTGAGGGGGAGGGGGAGGGGGGAGGGGGAGGGTTAGGGTGAGGGTTAGGGTTAGGGTTATGATTAGGGTGAGGGTGAGGGTTAGGGTGAGGGTGAGGGTGAGGGTGAGGGTTAGGGTGAGGGTGAGGGTTAGGGTTAGGGTTATGATTAGGGTGAGGGTTAGGGTTAGGGTGAGGGTGAGGGTGAGGGTTAGGGTGAGGGTTAGGGTTAAGGTTATAACCCTAACCCTAACCCTAACCCCTTTTTGGGATGAGGGTGAGGGTGAGGGTTAGGGTTAGGGTTAGGGTGAGGGAGAATCCATATCAGCCTAGCTATAATTGAGTCTTGCTTTAATTCTATCGTTCATTAACGATTAACGATAAACTAACCCTTCTCAAAGGGTGAGAAGGCAAAGCCTGGGAGGATGGACCTCCTAGAAGTGCACAGAACAAACCCACAGACCGGCGGAATCAAGGCACGAAGGCCAAGACGGTACCTGTCTATAGGGTGTAGTATCCATCGGAACAGATACTACACTTTGATCTTAACCAACAGGCCAATAAAAAAAACTGTGATTCCAACTCCTTACCCAGGGGGCATAAATCCTATTCCATATCTTAAAAAGAAAATATTTTTTATATATTTTTAAAATTAAACAAAAATATATTTATTAAAATTGAACTAAAAAGAAAAATAATTTCATAGCTGTAGTTGATAATGAAAAAGTCTATGTTATGCTGCTGCAAAGTAGGTGGCTTCCCTCTACTGGGCTAGAAAACTACTCACATGTGCTAATATCTATATCTCTACATAGGCCACCAGGCATGGAGTATTTTTGCCACATCTGAGTTGGTGCATCTACTCCTCGTCTCTATTAGACAAGGTCCCAAAAAGAGTCTCCAATCTAATAGGTCACGCACTGTCAACCAAGCTCCAACCCCTGTCCCATCGCCGCAATGTTGTATCCCTATGCTGGTTTTACAAGTACTTTAATAGAATGTTCTCTGACGAACTCGTGGCACTTGTGCCCCTCAACATAAATGCTCTCGACTAACCTGACACATAGCAAAATCCCACTCCTTCACTGACTCATTAGTTTAATAAAAAAGCATTTTTCAAGTCAATCAGATGAATAGTCGAGGATCAGTCGTTGCATTAGCCTATTATGTGTCCCTATTATGTGTCCCTATTATGTGTCCCTATTAAATCCCATTTTAATTAGAAGTTGATATTATAATTGTTACACCGGCCGTTCTTACACAGGAGAAACTACACCAGTTGTCACTATAAATAGTGCGAGTCACCAGAGACACAGAGAAGACAAAGCACAGTCTTGTAACTGTCTAGCCAAGTGCTAGTCACTTTCTTACTTTGTTAATACACTTGTTAAACCAACCCTCGACTTGACTTCCTTTATTTATTATTTACTGTTGGACAACTTCACAACAATAATATTTTTGTTTTGTCTGCTAGAATAGAAATCCTAAAAATGTCATGCTCATATGTAGAGGTCCCCAGATGCCGGGAAGTTTTCTATTCTGATAGTCTCTCTCTCTCTTGAACTGCTAGAATTCCCCCCCCATGTTTCCTGCTTCCCTGACTGTACTAACATGCAGAAATTTAAATGTAATGCGAACAAACATCTCGTTGCCCCACTCCCTACCTAGAGTGTCCCTGTAGGTATAGTTCCTAATTTTAGCCTCTTATGTCAAAGTGGCAATGTGCCTTGTGTGGAGTGAACAAGACTAAAAAAAAAAATAGTCCTAAACACAATCGAAATAGCATGTATTGCCAGGGTAAACTATTATAGAGAGATGCATGGGTAATACACGAGTAAATACAACTTAATTTGTTGACTATATCTGACAGGGTATACGACTAGTAAAGACGGGCCATGCAAAGATGACAAATTGTCTGGGAGTCTCGTCTGACTGCGAGCAGAATAGAGGATGTCTGACAGGAACTACATCAGTTTCATGAAAGCTATGTAAAAACGGACAGCTAGTTGGGCGATGTCCTACAATTTTAAAAGCATGCCAAGGAAGACGGTGGATTTAGATATATTTTGGGTTTCTGGATGAAGAGAGTGCATTCTCTGGTTGGCTAGTATAATTTATGGAAGATAACTTGAATGTGTTTCAAGGAAGATAACTCCTAAATATTTTGAACCAACACTGTACATATGGGGGGGGGGAGAGAAAACTTATTTAACATAGGGTGTTATCAAGGTTTGTCAACCTTGTGCAATTCAAATCTTAAAAGAAACATGTTTAAATATTAATTACTTTAAACTGAACAGTTTTCATAGCTGAATCATGTGTCCCCTTTTGGGATGGGGTTCGGTGAGAATCCATGTGAGCCAAGCTGTAACTGAACCTCGCTTAAATACTCCTTAATTAACATATGCTACCGTGACCCAACTCCTTACCCAAGAGGCATAACTCCTATTCCACATCTTAAATTATCGCTAATAGAATTTTAAAAGAATAAAAATTATTTTTTATATTTTTTAAATTAAGGAAAAAATGTTTTTTTTGAAAATTCAACTAAAAAGAAAAATAATTTCTTTCACCGTGTTTATATTTTCATTTGTCTTGTTTTTAAAATGTATCAATTAGCATCGGAAGAGAAGCTTGCATCCTCTTTTCTTGATTCATGACTAGCAAGGGTTACCCGGCGTTGCCCGGGGAAAAAGTGTAACAATCTCTCTCTTCCCTGGTCGCCCCCTTATCCCCTCTCCCTCGCCCTCGCCACCCTCATCTCCACCCCTCTCCCCATTGCCGGAGGCAAAAGTGTAACATATTTCTATTAAAAGTACTATCTTTGTCTTCCCCGGTCATCCCCCTATATATACGTATATCTAAGTCATCGTTTAACAAAAAAATTCTTAGCAGCTGGTGGGGTTAGAACCGTAAACCTCTCTGTCTTTGTTCTCTATTGCTAACTGTCACACCGAAGAGACAGAGTATAATATCCGACGAAAAATAGGTCACTGAATGCTTTTAGAATCCATATTTTTTATGGAACGTCGCGCATGCGCAAGATGTACAAGCGACAGAAAAACAAAGCAACCTGACCCTCCCTCCCTCCCCCCCCCGCGCGGCAGATTTTGTGTCAGTTCTACATAAAGGAACGGACGTTTTTCTTTCTTCAATATTTGCATATTATACGTCCGAAAGATGGAGGATTTCGAAAAGGTCAACTTTGTGGCCCTCTGTTGCGTATTTTTAAAGTTTTAGCTGGACATGCATACGAACATACACAGATACAGACAACTGCCCTTTATATTATAGATTTCACTTTATTAAATATATTCATTTACTTACATCATTGTTTAATTTTATATGTGTGTGTGTGTGTGTGTGTGTGTGTGTGTGTGTGTGTGTGTGTGTGTGTGTGTGTGTGTGTGTGTGTGTGTGTGAAAGGTATGTTTAGAGGATGAATATCCGATGCCATGTATAGGTAAAAATGACAAAAAACGGATAAGCAAAAAAGACAAACTAAATAGAACAAAAAAGATTTAGACAGTGACATGATTAGATTCAGTATATATTTTGTCCCATTTTAGGACTTTGTCAAGAATGCATCTTACTTTAACAGAGTCACTCAGTTTACGTATATCTATTCTGCTGAAGTAACATGCATTCTTGACAAAGTTCTACATTCGGATATATAATTTTAAAAGTTAAATTTAATTAGTACAGTATCGTTTGGTTATTAAATTATTGGACCAAATGGATTTGAGGCACCATCGAATGAACAACAACCAAAAGGATACATTTTGTCGTAACATTGATTTTTTTTTTTTACTTTTGACTTCCGGTTTTATTGTTTATGAGGAATTAAAGATTTTTATAGCGAAAAAATCCAAAATTAATGAAAAATATCCAATAATTTTTAAATGTTACTATTATTTTGTTCATAATTAATCGTGAAGTAAAAATCAAAATCTGTGTTACGACAAAATTTTTTCGTTTTGGTCGTTCCTCATTCTGGGGTGCCTCAACTCCATTTGATCCAAATTATTAATTTAATTTAATTGTTAAAAAAACCGCAAGTATTTGTTGTTATAACCCCTTTCCCCCAAAAAAAATCAGATACCGGGACCAGCAATTAACAATTGGCCTTTTAGATCTTCAATCAGAAGCTCTTCCATATGACCCATATCGTTGGGCTATATGTACCTCGTAATTCTAAATATGCATATTTCAGCAGCTGTCAATAAGTCAAGTAACACTGCTTTAAATGGGGGGGGGGGGAGAATTAAAGCAGTGTTATTTGACTTATTGACAGCTGCTGAAATATGCATATTTAGAATTACGAGGTATATATAGCCCAACATTATCGATCATATGGAAGAGCTTTTGATTAAAGATCTAAAAGTCCAATTTTTAATTGCTTTGGGGGGGGGGGGGGTAGAGGGGCTATAACAATGCAAGTGATGATTTGTTTTGGTAGCCTGTATGTTACGACGTCTAAGTATTATATATATACAGGGTGGGCAAAAATAAGGGTCCTATTTTTAAAAATTCATAACTTTTTTATTTATTGATTTTTTTTTTTTTTTTTTTTAGAATAAGTAAAGGACCCCTTCCGAAGCAAGCATGAGCCGTATTAGCCCTAAGGAACGTACCCTCATTTAGAAAACATTATTTTTGCTTAAAAAACTCAAAACAGTGTAAAAAACAATACTTTAGTTTTTGTAAGTTTTAAGAAGTGTTTTTCGGCTAAAATTTGTTTTGTTTATTTCAAAAAATCTCGGAAGGGTCAGTCTACACACACATAAAGTTTGGTGAGTTTAACTTTTATTTTGTGGAAGTTATTCAAATTCAAGTTATTCAAATTTAAAGATAGGACCCTTGTTTTGGCCCACCCTGTATATATAAAATATAAATAATAATGAATGTATTAAATTGTTTTACCGTTTTTAAGTTAATATCATTTTCTGTAGCCTGACACCGGCGAGTAAAAATATTGCCCTCCCCCCCCCCCCCCCAAAAAAAAAAAATATCGATCGGACTAAATGTAGAAATCGGTAAAATTGATTGGAAGTAAATTTTTGTTTTTTTTAAGAATCGGAATGAGATCCAATCTTTTATTTAAGTATTTAACTGGAAGCTATGTTTGTCTTTTGTCAGTACATAGTAGTGTAGCAGTTACCTCCTCCTTTCAAAACATAACTACACCGGTTTGCCGGTAGGTGTCGCTTTTTCACCGACAGGTGGCACTGTAAAGCGACACCAGAGTTATCTGCCCTTCTGACTATAAAAACCGTTGCAAACGGAAAATCCCTCTCTCCTTCACCGACCAGCCTCGGCAGACAGACGCTGACACTAGCGTTCCGTTTCACTCTTCTCTGGTCGACAGAACGACGCTAATACACTAGCGCTTCGTCTAACGCTTTTTTCTTTTCAAATGGCATCGGCATAACAACTACCAACACACGTGGTCAAACAACGGTAAGAGTTCTCAACTCATTTTCTTTGTGTACGGCTTTCAAAGACTTTCCTCACGCCGGATTCATTTCTTATTATACCTTTTTCAAGAACTGTTTTTCCATCGACACACATGCATACATCATTCCACGTACACACACGTTCAATAAACGTTATTTGAACTACTTCATTTTGTTTATTAATTATTACTCTGTCTTTTGCATGCAACATTGCTTGATTTACTGAACACGTTTATAAACACGACCCTCGATCCTAACAGTAGAAATAAGATCAGATTTTTTTTTATCAAAACAGATTTAGGCTAGTGATAATAAGAATCGGCAATTTGAGTGCCTTTACTTTATATTGTATATTTCAACAGCTTTCAATAAGTCAAGTAATACCGTTTTAAACCCATCTCACTTTCGAGAAACAAACTCTCAGAAAATGCAAATGATGACTTGGGGGGGGGGGGGGGAGAGAGAGAGGGCTTTATACTACAACGTCTATATAAGTGAAATCATATTATTATATATAAAAAAAAATAATGATGAATGTATTAAATGATTTTTTTTTACCTTTTTTGAAGTCTATACCATTTTCTGCAGCATGACACCGATGCATAGACATACTGTCTCTTCAAAAAATGAAATATCGATCGGACTAAATATAGAAATTGATAAAATCGATTGGAAGTAAAATTTTTGCTTTTTTAAGAATCAGAATGAGATAAAATCTTTTTATGAATATCTAATTTGTAGGAATAAAGCGATTTTTTTTTAAACAAAGTTCACCCCAAACAAGGCAGGCCACCACTGTAGACGTAAGGGACTACTGAGAAAAAGGGTGAGAGTTTTTTGGGGGGAGTCAACCTACATTCGGAGCTGTGCAGCGAGATGTCTGTTTACATTAGTTTTAAATTTTTGCATGTCAGTACCGTCAGGAAAACAGGGAGCAGGGAGGGAGTTCCAGAGTCCAGCAGCACGAGGAAAGAAGCTTTTGGAGTAGAAAGCTCTTCGGCGTCTGGAGACCTCTACAGTGAATGGATGGGATTTGGCAGATTGTCGGGTTGGTCTAGTGAATTTATGTCGTTGGGGGCACCGGAGCAGCAAGTTCATCAGAGCACAGTCCATTGAAGTACTTGTAAAACAGGCACAAGGAAGCAACATTGCTGTGGTGGGATAGGGGATGGAGCTTGGTGGATAGTGAGGGTCCTATTAAGTTGGCGACTCTTTTTTGGACCTTGTCTAAGAGGGAGAGACTAGTGGATGATTCCCCAGCCCATATGTGGCAACAATACTCCATGCATTGGCGGATGGTGGCTTTATAGTGATATATTGATTGATGAGCAGAATCGATAAACAGACTGATTGTTATTTTATTTTATCGATAGGTTTGTGTGTGTATCTGCTTTTATTTAACCCATGGGAGTTGATTATTCTTGTTCCATTAGTTATGACTGGTTAAGAATGTTATTTTTCCGTTAGTCTTAATTATTATCGCCTGGAGTAAGGATTGAACCATCAACCCTCAGAAAAGTGTCACTTAGTACTGATTTTCAAACAACACCTTTACATGTTATGCCACAACAGCCAAGATGAGAATAGTAGTCCGAATGTTTGATAACTGTGACGTTGTTTCCGTTGCAGACACCATGATAATAAACTGTGTCTGTTGTACATTCTGTTACAAACCAAAGCCATCAATTCTCATAGGATTATTTATCGCTGCACTTTTCACCTGAGACAAACATTTGAAAATGACAGCGATTTCTTGGAAAGAGCGAGAGAGAGAGAGAGAGAGAGAGAGAGAGAGAGAGAGAGGTTTCCAAAGATCATCTTCCACCCCCTTTCCGTCAGATCAGTTTTGGCAGATAAAAGATTTGACTCAAATACTGCAAGTCACATCCTGATGTGAAATCTTCCTCGATTTTAATGCCCTGTCAAGTGATGAAGCCGAAAAGGAGCTGACAATAAACTGTGTATCGGTTGTAAATCGTTTCTGGTCTGGTTTCAGGACACTTTAAAAGTTTATGGCTTTAGAAATGGAGAAAACCAGCATGAAAGAACCCAACCCCAAACGCTAACCCTAAACCATGAAAGATCAACCCTTATACGAGAGAGAGAAAAGACCAGAAGAGATAAACAACACCAAACATCTATTTATATAAAGTTAGGTGTGTGTATAGGTTTATATATTTGGATGTATAGGATTCACTCCTAAACTAATTAACTGATCATTATGAATTTTGGAACACAACTGTTAGACCTAAGGGATCCAAATGTAGGTTATATTTAGTTTAATTTACTTTTATCTACACTACCTGCCCCTGTCTCAAAAAGGAGGAGTTAATGACTGGGAGGATGATAGCATGTCAATAGAACAGATAGTACCCCCCCCCCCTACAAAAAAAAAAGAGAAGGTAATCCTTGGAAGATTATATCATGTATAATAAGGAACAAACATATACTATATTTCTCTCTCAAAAAGACAAGATAATGCCTGGGAGGAATCTATCATGACAAATGAAAATATACTACACTACCTCCAAAGGTAGGTAAAGGTAACTCCTGAAAAGACAGTTTTGAGACAACAGAACCGATACTACACTACACCCCCATCAAAAGAAGACATTCCAATTCAATCCTGTTTTTTTTTTTTCATTAATTCAAAAATACCTAGTAACAAAAACATTATATTTTATGGTTTCTTGGCCTTGGCTAAGATCAGAGTGTAGTATCTGTTCCGATGGATGCTCCACTCTGTAAACCGGTACCTTCTTGACCTTCGATCCTTGATTCCGCCGGTCTGAGGTATTGTCCTGTGCAGTTCTAGGAGGTCCATCCACCCAGGCTTTTCCTTCTTTTTGAGAAGTGGTTAGTTTATTGCTAATCAATTGTATGAGGCGCCTTTACCAAGGAATGCCGACGGGGCTGCTCAGGCATTTTTGTAGGCCAAAGCATGCTAATTGTAGTGTGCTGACTAACCACACCTGACTTTGTGTCTAGCCTCCTGGAGAGGAGGTAAATAAAAATACTTTGACCTTTTGTCTAACCTTCTGAGGTAAATAAAAATACTTTGACCTTTTGTCTAACCTTCTGAGGTAAATAAAACTACTTTGAGGTTTTGTCTAACCTTATGAGGTAAATAAAAATACTTTGACCTTTTGTCTAACGTTCTGAGGTAAATAAAATACTTTGACCTTTTATCTAACTTTCTGAGGTAAATAAAAAATACTTTGACCTTTTGTCTAACTTTCTGAGGTAAATAAAAAATACTTTGACCTTTTGTCTAACCTTCTGAGGTAAATAAAAATACTTTGACCTTTCGTCTAATCTTCTGAGGTAAATAAAAAATATTTTGACCTTTTGTCTAACCTTCTGAAATAAATAAAAATACTTTGACCTTCTGAGGTAAATAAAAATACTTTGACCTTTTGTTTATCCTTCTGAGGTAAATAAAAATACTTTGACCTTTTGTCTAACCTTCTGAGGTAAATAAAAGTACTTTGACCTTTCGTCTAACCTTCTGAGGTAAATAAAAATATTTTGACCTTTTGTCTAACCTTCTGAGGTATATAAAAATACTTTGACATTTTGTCTATCTTTCTGAGGTAAATAAAAAATACTTTAACTTTTTGTCTAACCTTCTGAGGTAAATAAAACTACTTTGACCTTTTGTCTAACCTTCTGAGGTAAATAAAACTACTTTGACCTTTTGTCTAACCTTCTGAGACAAATAACTTGACCCCTTTAGCCAAGATCAAAGTCAGTTGGTCTTTATATATGCAAATCAGTTGCTCACGCAGGCAAAGTCGTTCCAACCATAAAAATCTGCAATTACAAATACGCGTTCTTTTCATCTCTGGAAAACGGTCGCCCGACATGAGAAACATCTAGTACGCTTAAGAGCTGGTAAGTTTTCGTCTCTTTTGTTGAATTTTTTGATTAAATTAACTTAGAAAAAGAAATCAGTTGTCATCTGCTTTTTGTTTACATATAAAAAGCCAGCTGTAGTATTACTACTACCGTTGCGTCGAGGTTGGATGAATTAGCCGCTTTGACTCAACGCACACATATTGACAGCATTACACTCTTGCTAATTTATTGAGGAACTATTTGATTGTGACCTATTTTAGATGCGTCCAAGCATCTTTAAAAGAGACTCTGTCTGCCAGGCTTAAATTTTAAATAGCATTTTTAAATGTGTTCACTCATCTGTCCATCGGTTGATCTGTCACACTTGGTTTTGAAATGAGTGCAAGAACTACGCGTGGATGGAGTAAGTTTAGGAAACTTCTGCCATTACTAACCAGCAGAGCGTTACCAGTGTCGATCAAGGGAAGATTCTATCAGACATGTGTACGCAGTGTGATAGTGTATGGAAGTGAAACCGGGCCAGTGAGAGTTGAGGACATGCGTTGCATGGACAGAAATGATATGAGAATGATACGATGGATGTGTAATGTGAGTCTTAATGAAAGGCTTAGATCTGATGACCTCAGAGGAAGATTAAATCTAGAGGGAGATGTGTGCAGACTTCGGCGGTATTGCCATGTTGAAAAAATAGATGCGTTTCTTGGTTAGTAACTGTAGAACATATGAAATTAGCAGGTTCAGTTTGCGGGGGAGAAAGCCAAGGAAAACATGGGAGGAAGTGATAAGAATGGACTGTAAAGAGGGATAAATAAAGACCTGGCCAGAGATAGGCTAGTTTTGAAGTCTATTTCTAAAAAGCTGTCTAACGCATGTAAAACGGACGTTAAACCGATGATGATGTCTATATGTGCAGACTGAAAAGACTTCATGGCAAAAACATTCTTATTATTTGTAAACAATTTATAGGGGTTAGGTTAGGGTTAGGGGGCTATTAACAACACGTAGAAGTTGATTTTAGTTATCATATCCCTAACCCTAACCCTCCCTCATCCTCTCGATTTGCTGTACAACTGAGAGTGAACTATACTCTAGTCTTGATGCTATGGTTTTACTTCAAACTTGATGTCTATACTCTGCGCTGATGAAAAGACTTGATATCAATAAAAATCCATATCATCTCCGAAACGATCGTACACGAAACTGTTGCTTGTGTTGAATTCTTGGAACGTATGTAAATGAATATGTCGTAAATTTGTTTACCTCGGATCTATAATATATATATATATATATATATATATATATATATATATATATATATATATATATATATATATATAGGAAGAGAAGGATGAAGGTAATCCGACGTGATGGGAAAATGAAAAAGGAAAACCAAAAAAATGGATGTTTTTTATGTGTACATCAACGTTTCGTCTTTATTTATAAGACTTCATCAGGATGATAATATAGAGAAAGAAATGTCATGCAAGTACAGATACATGTAGGGTAGACATATTGGGAGGAAAAATAAAATGAAATAATGGCCACTACTGGGTGGACGTCCGTACTTGTTGGAGAATAAAAATGAATGTTGAAGAAAATGAGTGGGGAAGAAATGGAAAGATGGGGTGAGCAAGGACTACTGTGGTAAGAGAAAGAGGTGGGGGATGAGCATATATATATATAGTAATTCAGGTAAGGTAGACACCCACAGGATAAAAATCAACAGATTTCAACCGGGCTTATAAAAAAGTGCTCAATAGTTAATAGAGCTATTTATATAATTACTTTTAGTCATACAGATATGTACAAAAAGCCGCCACACTTTCCCAATTTAAACCTCTGAGTGAAAAATCAGACTTTTTTCCCGCCTGATGAGATCTTAGTTTCTAATAACTATTGATCGATAACATCGACATGCCAGTGAAACAAAGTATATTGAAGAAAGTGTATATACATCATATAAAGAGAGTGGTTGAACGTCTGTCTGACTGCCAGTATTAGACTGGGGTGGTTCCAACATCGAGGGGCATGTGTTCTCGGTATTTATAGTGAAGCGGAAGAGTTCATGTAGTCTATAACACTAAAAATAAGGGTTTTACTATTCATGTACGATTAATTAAGACACGACCAAGGCACGATCACTAGCGGCTGCTGCTGCTGCTTTTCTAGAAATGGAGCAACATCAGTGGAGCAACTTTTTCGTCATATTCAAGGCAATCTCTGCCCGTCACAACTTTCACGGATAACGATTATATGAAATCAAGTTTATTTTGGATAAATTCTCGATTTTTGTTTTAATATTCTTTCTTAAGTTTGAAAAAAAATTGTTTATTTACTTCTTACAAAAATGTACGAAGGAAATTTTAAATAAAAACAAATGAGTTTTATTTAAAATTTGAATTTTTTTAACAAATTTAAAAATTTTCTTAAAAAGTAAACAAACAATTTTTTTTAGGCGTAAGAGTGCAATAGTAATAATAAAAAAAAATGCCAGTCAAAATTTTAGAAAATGAAACTGTTTGAAGAAAAAAGTTTGTTTACTTTTTGCTACACCAGTTTACTAAATGACAATATCATTAGTATTAAATTTGCAAAAAAAAAACACATGCAGTAGTCGAAAATGAATGCTAGCTAGCATTTTTTTCAAAGAAAGGAACCCGATCCAATTCATATTAAGACTGAACTTTATTCAATATTAATTTTTTTAAAAAGAAAAAAAGAAAAGTGTAGCATGTGTTCGGATACTACATTTCATCTTGCCTATCCTCGGTCAGTGGAGGAGAAAAATATTTATTGAACAAAAATAAATGATGTTGTAAATGTGCAACAAATGGCATAAAATTTTACATGTATAACAAAACACTACAATATAGGCATCTAAATAATCATAATACACTAGAGAATCATAAAATCAATTTTCACTTATGATTATAATGACCAGATTTTAAAGTTTAGGCTCTTGAATTAGGCAGACGACACATCGATGACACTCAGCCGTGACATCGAAGATACTGATTACCTATTTAGTGGGTGTGCTGATGCAACATCATACTAATACCTACTCACACTTGCCAAGAGGCTTGTTGCAGATGTGAAACAGACTGCAGTTTGACACATTTTCGTTGGATATTATATTAAATAGGCATTTTGTTGTAATGTGTTATAGTTGAAACAAAAAGACTTAAGGGTTAAATTTTTCGGAATAAAAATGCCTTCTTCAGAGATGACCAGATTTTCACTTTTG
>OY744540.1:10014257-10016757 GCA_963556195.1 Sepiola atlantica | reverse complement strand
AGGTAATTTGAGCCCAGACGCCCAAAAAATTGAAATATTTTGAATTTTTCTTTTTCTATCACCAAGAGAATTCCATTCCGCTTCTAACGAGCTCTCAACCACTATCGGACGATCATTTTTAGTCAAGATATTGAATTTATTCCCATATTTGGCATTCTGGGCGCAATGTGGGCCAGGCCCCCCCCCCCACTTTTTAGGGGAGCCACCCCACTTTTATAACTGTCCCGCCGGCCCTGATATATATATATATATATATATATATATATATATATATATATGTGTGTGTGTGTGTGTGTGTGTGTGTGCTCGTGTGTACATACATACCTGTGTGTGTGGAAATAATATAATGAGTGAAAAACGTCAAAAATTTTGAACAAATCTTTCATGCGATATTTCACTTGGATGAGTGTGCGCGTAACTGAGAGATTTGGTTTATGGCCGTAAGAATCGAAGGAAGCGATCAGAGACGGTTAAACCTAAGAGTTCTGCATTAATTCACAGGAAACATTAGACCGGCCTTTGAACTTGGGAAGGAAACAGGAAGTCTGCTGGTGCTGAAAAAAAAAGTGTGGGTGGAAAAAATTGAAAGTACAATCACAAGATTCGGCATAATACATTGGCCCATATACATAGGGGTTAGGGTTAACGGAAGAGTCCATGTTGATGGAACAGAGTTGGTAAAGACTGAGATCCGGATAGACTGTTGCTAGAACTGCAAGCGTGAAGATATTCTTACCAGCCAATTCACATTCCTTCCTCTTTTTTCGAACTTTCCATTCCACATCCCTTATTTGTCCAACTCTTTTCTACACAATTCAAGATGTCACAAGGGGCTACTGAGAACGAGGGTGAAAGTTTTGGGGGTCATAGAGAAAGAGAAACATTGTCAAGTCTTTATTTCACATCCATTTCCTTTGTCTTTCTACTTTACATCTATTTCCTTTTTCTAATTCTCGCTAACTTAGACAAGGATCGAACCTTCGATGATGATGTCAATAGTCTGGCGTTTTACCCCCAGGCAATGACGCCTTGCTTGGAATACATTAGATATTTAAGTAATGAAAATCGTACATATTTCCAGGCAAGGCGTCATAGCCTGGGGTAAAACGCCAGACTATTGACCTCAACCTTGTCTAAGTTAGCCATGCTGATGACGGCTGTGAGCCAGAAACACGTGTCCATGGATTACTTTTATGTATATATATATATATATAATAGATAACAGTCCTTATTCATTGATAGTGCTAGCTCTCTAATTTTAGGTAGTTAATACATATATATATATATATATATATATATATATATATATATATATATAGATATATATATATATATATATATATATATAGAGAGAGAGAGAGAGATGTATATATATAGAGAGAGAGATAGATGTATATATATAGAGAGAGAGATAGATGTATATATATATATATAGATAGATAAATAGATAGATATGTATATATATATATATATATATATATATGTATATATATATATAGAGAGAGAGAGAGAGAAGGAGATAGATAGATATGTATATATATATATAGAGATATGTATATATATAGATATGCATATATATATATATATATAGATAGATAGATATATAGATAGATAGATATGTATATATATATAGATATGTATATATATATATATATATATATATAGATAGATAGATAGATAGATATGTATATATATAGAGAGAGAGATATGTATATATATATATATATATATAGATAGATAGATGGATATGTATATATATATATATATAGATATGTATATATATATATATAGATAGATAGATAGATAGATAGATATGTATATATATATAGATAGATAGATAGATATGTATATATATATAGATAGATAGATATGTATATATATATATAGATAGATAGATAGATATGTATATATATATAGATAGATAGATAGATATGTATATATATATAGATAGATAGATAGATAGATATGTATATATATATATATATATATATATATATATATATATAGATAGATAGATAGATAGATAGATATGTATATATATATATATATATATATATATATATATATATATATATATAGATAGATAGATAGAGATATAGATAGATAGATAACATTCCTTTTCTATTGATAGTGCTAGCTCTCCAATTCTAGGTAGGTTATACTTATATAAATATTACAGATTTTCTCCATCTTAACTCGATTAACCTCACGATTCTCTCTAACCTTTTTTGGTGACTGGTGAAATCGGGCATCCGTTTGACCCCTATACAATCATGGAAGTGGAGGTCCTTTGGGATCATAAATAGATTAATTTTCCTTATTCGTTCCTTTCTTGCTCCCTTCTCCGTTTTTACATAAGTCTCCCTTTTTTTGCTCAACTCAATTTAAATTCGCCTTCCTTTTCCATCATTTTATTCCCTTTGTTTTCATTTCTTGCAGGCCTGGAGACAGAACGGGCGAGGACCTCGATCTTATCTATTGCCGGTTAAAAGAAATCCAG
>OY744540.1:9986757-10009257 GCA_963556195.1 Sepiola atlantica | reverse complement strand
CCCGTAGATTTTGTTAGGTTATCTATCTAGGAGACGGAAACTCCGATATAAAACCTGCCATATCTGTAGCAATACTTATAAAACTACGTCGGGCCTGCTGAATCGTCTGCGTACCTAAAACCGGACATTGTAATCTTGTAGGGATGGCCTTCTTCTATTAAGAAGTGGCAATCCCCATATATATATATATATATATATATATATATATATATATATATATATATATGTGTGTGTGCATTTTAGCTTGAAGATTGCCCCGAGGATGAAACGCGGGAGCGTCTGTGTAGCTTAATTGCCAGAAATATATTTTCATAGCTTACTACCGTGCTCTACTTACGTATCGAGTAAATACTGAAAATTGATACATAAAAAAGTATATCTCCTTATAAAATTTTATGTGGATACATGAAATACTAATATATATATATATATATATATATATATATATATATATATATATATATATATATATATATATATATATATATATATGTATGAATTTTTCCATAATTTTTATAATAATGCCATTTTTCTTTTAAATAAAAACTGAACAGTCATGTAGCCACACATTAAAATACGTCACATCTGATAATTTTTGACGAATCACTAAATCCAATAATTATTTCTTTATTTCATAATGGTGGAATATTTAACATTTATCGATTTTGGTTCAAAGTTATTTTTTCTTTACAATATTTTTTCTTGTTTTCAACAAATTGCGAAGATGAAGAAGAAAAATAAAAAAATTATCTAAAAAATATTTTTTATCTTACAAATTTTTACTTTTAAAATTGTTGACTTATTTTTCTCGATATTTCAGTAAAGAAATTAAAATCTAAAAATGTCTTCATCAAACTTCGGCTTTTTGCGAGAAAACAGGATATTAATGATTTTTGATTTAATTGAAATTTGTTTTTTTAATAATTAAAATTGAATATTCAAAAAAGTATGTCATTCTGGCATGGAAGTTTATGTCAACACAGAATTTAGAGTGTGAGATTCTATTTTTGAAATCGATTCAAATCAATTTTGGATTGCATGGATAGAAATGATATGAGAATGATATGATGGATGTGTGATGTGATTTATAAAGATATGCTTAGTTCTGATGGAAGATTAAATCTGGACAGTAGAAGGGAGATGTGTCCAGAACAGGAGACTTCGATGGTATGGTCACGTTGAAAGAATGGATACAAGTTCTTGAGCTAGTAGATGTAGAACAGTTGAGGTAGCAAGTTCAGTCCACAGGGGAAGGCTAAGGAAAACATGGGAGGAAGTGATAAAAGTTGACCTGAGAGAAAGAGGGATAATAAAAAACCTGGCCAGAGATAGATTACTTCAAAAGTCAATTTCTTAAAGGGTGCTTATTTGTATTGACGCTCAAGTGAAATATGGCAGTTAAAAATAAAATAACAGGAAAACTTATGAATATACTTACTCATCAGTGAAAAATATTAGTGTACACAAAAAATGACGGAAAATTATCGAGTAGAATTTAAATAAAAAATAAAATAATTTTACTATTCGAGTCAGAGTCAACAAACTCCGAACGACAAGCCAGCATGTCGTCTTCATTTTAGAAGAAGGGAGATAATCTTCTACAAGACGCTGGCTTGACGTGAATGAATGAATTATGTTTATTTTTTATTTAAATTCTACTCGATAATTTTCCGTAATTTTTGGTGTACACTATTATTTTTCACTGATAAGTAAGTATATCCATAAGTTTTCCTGTTATTTTATTTTGAACTGACAAATTTCACTTGAGTCGCAATATAAATAAGCACCTCATGTAAAACAAACGTTAAAACGAATATAACGATGATGATGACGTAATATAAACGATCATGTGCGTATATGTAGCTCTTAATAGCATTATGAATATTCATAGCTGCATGCATACTGCATTATAGATACACATATACATGCATACTCATCTTACGCATACACTTAGATGTATACACATACATATATATTTTTTTAAATCTACCTAATTTACATTTGCGTTTCTTCATACGCATAAGTGTTCATGCAGATACAAAGTCAAAATCCAACATATATCCATAGATCCATATACACACATATACACATATACATACATATATACATATACACATATACATACATATATACATATACACACATATACACATATACACACAAATACACATATACACACATATACACACATATACATATATACACACATATATACATATACACATATAAACACATATACACATACATACATATACACATATACACATATACACACATATATACATATACACACATATATACACATACACACATATACACACATATACACATGTATATACATATACACATACACACATATACACACATATACACACATATACACATATACACACATATATACATATACACAAATGGTTAAAAAAATACCCATCTCACCGCATAGCTCCCAATTTAGAATGACCCCCCCCCCCCTAAAAAACCTTTCATCCTAATTCTTAGTAGCCCCTTACGTCTACAGTAGCAACTTGCCTTGTTTTGGATGAACTAAGTTAAAGAAAAAAATGTATATATATCTTTGCATATATGCATATGCACACATACGCATGTGATCATACGATTCGAACCCCAGATCCAAGTATTATGAACCCTGGCTTCTTACTACCAGGTCGTTCTTGACGATCATACTTTGAAATGCGAGAGAAATACGCCTTGTATTTTAAATGTAAACACAAGTAATGAGATTCTAACAGGGTCGGATCTCTTAAAGGGAGAGAACCTCGCAATGTGGCATAATTTGTATCTTCAATTTCATTTTTCTCAAAGGGTTCAACTTATCGGAGCTTAATAATTATTATTTAATAAATAAATATTTTTGATATCCATAGACATAAAATATGTTTCGCGTTCCTACACTCGTCAGTAATTCTTAGTTCCGTTGGGTATAATAAGAGTGCAATGTCTATTTATTTATAATATAGTTCAGATCAATATTGTACTTTAGGTTTCAAGCTGGGGGGGGTCGAAAAAGATTTCTGGGTTTTCTTGCATTTTAATTATAAATCGCTCTCCCACTTTCGTCAGCCATCATTTTTTTGTGTGGGTTCATTCCCCCCCTCCTAGTTTGAAACTTAAGGTACCATGTTGATAGATAAATATTACGCTCTTATTAAATAAATTAAATTCACCAATAAATTTTAAAAGTCACCAATAAGTCAATAAAAGTCGCTAAAAAGTCAATAAAAAAACGTTAATAAAAAGTCCAAATGGCACAAGAAAATGAAAATGGCATAAGAAAATGAAAATGGCATAAGAAAATGAAAATGGCATAAGAAAATGAAAATGGCATAAGAAAATGAAAATGGCATAAGAAAATGAAAATGGCATAAGAAAATGAAAATGGCACAAGAAAATGAAAATGGCATAAGAAAATGAAAATGGCATAAGAAAATGAAAATGGCATAAGAAAATGAAAATGGCACAAGAAAATGAAAATGGCATAAGAAAATGAAAATGGCACAAGAAAATGAAAATGGCATAAGAAAATGAAAATGGCATAAGAAAATGAAAATGGCACAAGAAAATGAAAATGGCACAAGAAAATGAAAATGGCATAAGAAAATGAAAATGGCATAAGAAAATGAAAATGGCACAAGAAAATGAAAATGGCATAAGAAAATGAAAATGGCATAAGAAAATGAAAATGGCATAAGAAAATGAAAATGGCATAAGAAAATGAAAATGGCATAAGAAAATGAAAATGGCATAAGAAAATGAAAATGGCATAAGAAAATGAAAATGGCACAAGAAAATGAAAATGGCATAAGAAAATGAAAATGGCACAAGAAAATGAAAATGGCATAAGAAAATGAAAATGGCATAAGAAAATGAAAATGGCACAAGAAAATGAAAATGGCATAAGAAAATGAAAATGGCATAAGAAAATGAAAATGGCACAAGAAAATGAAAATGGCATAAGAAAATGAAAATGGCATAAGAAAATGAAAATGGCACAAGAAAATGAAAATGGCATAAGAAAATGAAAATGGCATAAGAAAATGAAAATGGCACAAGAAAATGAAAATGGCATAAGAAAATGAAAATGGCATAAGAAAATGAAAATGGCACAAGAAAATGAAAATGGCATAAGAAAATGAAAATGGCATAAGAAAATGAAAATGGCATAAGAAAATGAAAATGGCATAAGAAAATGAAAATGGCACAAGAAAATGAAAATGGCATAAGAAAATGAAAATGGCATAAGAAAATGAAAATGGCACAAGAAAATGAAAATGGCATAAGAAAATGAAAATGGCATAAGAAAATGAAAATGGCATAAGAAAATGAAAATGGCACAAGAAAATGAAAATGGCACAAGAAAATGAAAATGGCATAAGAAAATGAAAATGGCATAAGAAAATGAAAATGGCACAAGAAAATGAAAATGGCATAAGAAAATGAAAATGGCACAAGAAAATGAAAATGGCATAAGAAAATGAAAATGGCATAAGAAAATGAAAATGGCACAAGAAAATGAAAATGGCATAAGAAAATGAAAATGGCATAAGAAAATGAAAATGGCACAAGAAAATGAAAATGGCATAAGAAAATGAAAATGGCATAAGAAAATGAAAATGGCATAAGAAAATGAAAAATTCACAAAAAACATAAAAACATCAATAAAAAATTTGAATGTCAAGAAGACATTAAAAAAATCAAATTATAGGAGAAAAAAATGGAAAAACACCCCAAAAATCAAAAAGTCACTAAAAAAAACATAGAAAAAAGTCACCCAAAATAATAAAGTTACTAAAATATTCATAGTCACTAAAAAATTCAAAATGACACAAAAAGTCAAAAAGTCACTAAAAAAATTATAAAATGAGAAACTAAAAATAAAACCTCACCAAAAATCAAAAGTCACTAAAAAAATTAAAATTTCAGCAACAAATCAAAAAGTTGTCTAAAAAAGTCAGACATTGTTTATGTGATTAACCCGTCAGCGTGAATCGAATGAAATTAAAACAACCCAAATGTTTGTTGTCATTTTTAAACAGAAGACAATAAACAAAATGGCTTCTTTCATTTTCAGCGTTGATTCAATCATTTCTTTTGTTGTACAACTTATCGTCTGATTTCACCTTACTTTTTTTTTTTTAGTTATTCAATTGAACCAAAGAGTTTTAAAAGTATTTTTAAAATGCATCAAATAGAATCACACATTTCACCACATATAAATTAGACCGTGTGTATTAAGTATGGACGACATACTTTGGGGGTTAGTTTTTTGATTGAAAAATATTTGTCCCCAAAAGAATTCTATTACGCACGAGGAGTGTCTGGAAAGTCACGGGACTGGTGTCGAAAACAATTTATTTCAATTACCAACAAATTCAACTCCCACAATTCTAACGACTGCAGAAGGATTCTTCTGGGACGCCTCTCTCTAGTGGAACAGCCTCTCATTTCTTTTCTAAAAGGGTTCCACACACTTTCTATCGTTTATCACTACAAATCTACTATCAGACCTTATATGGAGAACTGTTGTCATATTTGGACTGGTGAATCTCTGTCTAATTTGAAAATTCTTGATAAGGTTCAGAAACATATCTGTAATTTGATTGGCCTCATCCTTTCTTCTTTTGTGCACCTTCTCTCTCACAGATGTGATATTGCTGGTCTCACTCTCTTCTATAAGTACTATTATGCCATGCGTTCTTAAGAATTATCTAATGTATTCCCTGCTTCCTTTGTTTCAGCTCGTTTGACTTGTTGGTTTAGTGGTCTTCACCAATTCGCTATTCAGATACCTCGTTACAATACATCTTCCTATTCCAGTAGCTTTTTTTTCCAAGAAATGTTGGCTTGTGGAACACTCTTCATGCTAACTCTTTTCTGCCTACCTATAAATCTTAGTCTTTTCAAGATCAAAGTCAATAGGAATCTTCTGTCTTTGTGTCAATCATCTTTCATGTATTTTTAGCTCCTTACATCAAGCTTGGTTGCGAGCGACTTCCTTAAAAAAAGGAGAGAGAGATAATTACGATGACCCTTCAAACGACTTATACAAGTCTGTATAAAGCTACACAACGAGACAAAGCTTACCATTAATTTCAATTTGCCATCTAATTTACATATGTGATTATGGTGTGTATGTACGTTTACATTACATATGTAAATGCATGTACATTAGATGGTGACAATTTAAAAAAAGTTACTCTTTCTCTCGATGCTCACAGATACATTAAGAAACATTAGAGCGTGATTGAATCAACGTAGAGTCAGAGAGAGCGCGACAGAAATACATTGATAACTAAACGAGAGTTCGGATCAGTCGAAATATGCAGCTGATCTAAAAGTTGACCTGGGTTCAGTTATGGATTCGGGTACGAAATGACTTGTTTTTTTTGTTGTTTTTTTTTGTTTTTTTTAACATAGTTCACCCCAAACAAGGCAGGCCGCCACTGTAGACGTAAGGGGCTACTGAGAAAAAGAAAAGGGGAGAAGGGGGGGGGTCAACCTCTCAGCTCGTGTCTTTCAATCGTAGGTGTGCCCCTTTTCTTCCTAAGATTCTCATGGATGGCTCTGCTATTGAGGAGAAATTAACTCCGAAACTTCTCGGTCTTTCTCTCTCATCAAATCTTTCTTGAAGTTCATACATAAGATCCATTGCTCTTTCTGCTTCTCATAAAGTCTGTTCTCTCTATCACTCCAAACACTTTTTCACACCTGAGACTATTCTCTATCTCTACAAATCCACAATCAGACCATGTATGGAGTACTGTTGTCATATTTGGGCTGGTAAATCTCTGTCCCAGTTGTTGATAAGGTGCAGAAACGTATCTGTAATTTGATTAGACCCACCATTTCTTCTTCTCTGCAGCCTCTCTCTCACAGACGTGATGTTGCTAGTCTCAGTCTTTTCTATAAATACTATTATGGCATATGTTCTTTAGAATTGTCTGATCTATTCCCCGCTTCTTTTGTTCCAGCTCGTTTGACTCGTTGGTCTAGGGGTATCGATCAATTCGCTGTTTTGATACCTCATTGTAATACAGCTTCCTATTCCAGTAGCTTCTTTCCAAGAACCGCAGGCTTGTGGAACTCTCTTCCTGCTGACTGTTTTCCTCCTACCTATAGCCTTGATCTTTTCAAGACTAGGGCCAATAGGCATCTCCTGTCTTGTAGATAATCATCTTTTATTCTTTATGCACATGCATTATGAGTCTGGGTAAATAATAATACATACAAATGCTATGTAAGACCTTAACCGCCCTTGATATGATATGTAAAAGATGAAATAAGACAGACCACATATCACATCGACATTACTGTAGCCATATATTTGTAGTCAGAGAAATCTAATTACGTTTCTTGTATACTGGCATGGTTTTAGATTTCCCAGTCTTTTCAAAGATTGGGTCTTATGAGGCGTTTATCTAGTTATACGGCTCACTTCAATGGTTGATTTCATCTCAGACTTAAGGCTAAAGTGGTTTTCCCTCTCCTCTGAGAAATATTGCATTATGGGAATGAAATATTGCATCATGGGAATGAAATATATTGCATTATAAGAATGAGTAGGAAATTCAAAACAAATGTCTTGATATATACACAGACATGAAAAAGTAACTCTACCCCTGACCCCCCAAAAGTTACCTTTTTAAATGTTCTGCTTCCTTCGCTGACGGCTGGCACTCAGAGCTGTACAAAGCAGCAGTACAATTTTGAAATATGAATTTTTAAAAAGTAAAGTTGCCGACCATAGTCGATGGCGACCAAAAGGCTCCCTTTTCATTACCTACTACATCGAGATGTAGGGGAGGGCGCCATTCCTTTCCCAGGATTACTCCACTTACCCTTGATCTTCACCTTATAATGCCGAGTGTGTAGCAAGGGGGTATCAACTACCATTTTGGGGATTTTTGATATGACTCAACCAAGAATCGAACCCCGATCTTCCAGCTCATTAGCGAAAACTCTAATTATCCTAAATGGCTTATAATTTACACTAATTGAGATTTTTGTGTTTCAGATATAAATCCATCAACATTTAACTATGACTCTTGCATAATTGGTGTCTAATGACTTTCGATCTAATTCAATGCAAATCTGAAATATTTGAATTTTTTAATGAGAGGTTGTGCTCCTATTATGAGAGTAGAAAGTAGGCCTTGGGTTTACTTTCGGCAGCCTCGTAACTCTCGCTTCCCTAATTTTATCCTTTAGTCCTCACATTTCATGAGCGATGTTTCTGACAAAGAGGGAACAATTGCTGTTTTCTGGGTCGGAATCTATGCATCTAACACTTGTCGTTGGCTAGTTTATGACCTTCAAGTCGTAATTTTATTTTTTTTAGCTCCTTACATAAAGTGCCTTATCTGGAGCGATTTCCATAAAAGAAATATTATATCCCCTAAAACTCATTTAAAATACAAAAAAAAAAACCCTCAAAATTGGAGAATATTTATTAATTGATGCCTAATATCTATTGTCAAAATTCCATAGGGATATTTCTAGCAGAAATCAAGTAAGTAAACTTTTTTTTAAATAAGAAATAAGGGAAATGTTCAACCAACAAATTTAGAGAGAGAAAGATAAAGAGAGAAAGATGAAGAGAGAAAGAGAGAGAGAGAAAGAAAGAGAGAAATGGAGAGAGAGAAAAAGAGAGAGAGAGTGATAGAAAAAAAATCAAGTAAGTGAACTTTTCTTCGAATAAGAAATAAGGGAAATGCTCAACCAACAAATTTAGAGAGCGAAGGATAAAGAGAGAGGGAGAGAAAGAGAGAGAGGGAAGGATAAAGAAAGAGGGAGAGAAAGAGAGAGAGAGAAGGATAAAGAGAGAGGGAGAGAAAGAGAGAGAGAAGGATAAAGAGAGAGGGAGAGAAAGAGAGAGAGAGAAGGATAAAGGGAGAGAAAGAGAGAGAAGGATAAAGAGAGAGGGAGAGAAAGAGAGAGAGAAGGAGAAAGAGAGAAGGAGAGAAAGAGAGAGGGAGAGAAAGAGAGAGAGAAGGATAAAGAGAGAGGGAGAGAAAGAGAGAGGGAGAGAAAGAGAGAGGGAGAGAAAGAGAGAGAGAGAAGGATAAAGAGAGAGGGAGAGAAAGAGAGAGAGAGAAGGATAAAGAGAGAGAGGGAGAGAAAGAGAGAGAGAAGGATAAAGAGAGAGGGAGAGAAAGAGAGAGAGAAGGATAAAGAGAGAGGGAGAGAAAGAGAGAGAGAAAGATAAAGAGAGAGAAAAGAGAGAGAAAAGAAAGGGAAAGACAGAGAAAGACAGAGACAGAGAGAAATGGAGAGAGAGAAAGAAAGAGAGAGAAAAAAAATCAAGAACTAAGGGAAATGCTCAACCAACAAATTTAGAAAGAGACAGTGTGAGAAAGAGAGAGGGAGAGAGAGAAAGAGAGGGAGAGAGAGAGAAAAGTGTATGCTTATATATGTATGGGGGGGGGGAGATAGATTGACAGTGATGAGAACATTTGCACACCCTTTTATAGAGATAATATTGCGTGTGTGCAATAGTTTAGTGCCGACCTTGTATGTAGTTCCGTTCCAAATTGTTTTACTGATGTCACAACCAACTAATGGCCTTCGAGGTTCACCCAAGCATAACTTTTAAAATGTCAAATAATTGATGCTTTTCTTGTTGAGGCTAGTTACTAAGTGGAAGGGACCGTTTGCCAAGAAAAACAAAAACATTTCTTTAAAGTCTTCTTGTGAGATTTATTCTTATATATATCAATATATATATATATATATATATATATATATATATATATATATATATATATATATATATATACTAGCAGGATCCGTGTCCCGGCGTTGCCTAGGGGAACTATAAAATAATATCTTAATTAAAAATAAATATATAAGTATGAGAGTATTAATTCTGAAAAGAAGCGGAAATGAACCCGTTTCACTGTAAGTAATTTAGGTGATTACAATCGGATGTATTAAAGAAGTATTGTTTTAAATCAAACAAAATAAATTTCTCTACGTTTTGGGCGATTGTTCTTCTGTTGCATAGCCCCCCCCCCCCCCCCCACTTGGGCCGCGGCAGTTCTCGTTTTGTATAGTCGTCCCGGAACGGGCCGTGGCAGTTCTCGTTTAAACACTCGACATTTTTTTTAACACCAAAAATCATATAGTTTGCATACCTTTAAATTTCTCACACCTTCAATCTTTCCTTGTCCCGTAGAGAGGTGCGTCGTCTAGTGGTTGAATTCTTTCTTCTTTCTGCCGTGAACCACGCCGCTGCAACACAAAAGCTTCATGACCGACTCAGAAGACGAACAATCTTTTAAACTTAATTTCTGTTTTATTTCAGGCGTTAGTTATCTATCAGCTTGGAGATATTCACCAACGTTAAGAGAGAGAGAGAGAGAGAGCAAATTACTGCTTTCGTAATTACTTATCAATTAAGTCCTTAACCATTCGTGGAGGGGGGAAAAGAGATCTTTCGCCTGTATTTTCTTAGGGAATCAATTCCCCTAATCTTGTTGTGGACTACATCTTAAATCACGTCTGATAGACTCGCCTCCAAAACCCAGACTTGCAAAACTCCCAGCTTCTCACGAAGGACGAGTGACGTCACGGATCCACACGTGCGGCACTCATGTGCAAACATTTCCTTCACTCATGTTCTCTGACCTCTTGACCCAGTGCTCGTCAACGTTCGCACCTGTGAGCTCCATCAGTGAGAAAACCCTATTCTGCACCCGACTGCACGAGTCCACGCGCACTAAATCGCGCAAGTCAAACCAAACGATTTCCCACAGATACGTCCACCTCAAGATGCGTCCGTTCCCACAGGGCCATTATCCAACACTTCCTCCCCCTCCATCGTTTTAAGTAGGTGATTATTCCTAAAAAATAAAATAAAACACTGTACAAAAAAGTCAATGTGACACTAAAATATTCGTGAAGCTTACTGCGGTCAGTGAAGAAGAAATCCTTCTAGACTGATGCAACTGTCACTGTGTTCCCATCGAGTGGACATCTATTGTGAGTGCAGAAATCCTAATTTCCCTATTTTCTGTTTGTTTTATTCTATTTTTATCTCCATCTGTTCTGTCCATGGTCTGTGAAGTAGAAATTCTTCTAGACTGAGGAAATTGTTATTGCTTTCCAATCCAGTGGACGTTCCTTTATGAGCGTAGAAATTCTTATTTCCATCCATAAAATTGCAATGAACAAAACAATTGATTACACGTCTCCAATTCCAAGACTCTTTTTACGGTTTTAACGTGTGTAGCAACGTGTGATCTATTTGCGTTAATAATATTTAAACGCCTTTACCTACTACTGTTCGCCCTAATCTCAATCAAGGATTTGTCTCACGTGACCAATCAATTGCAACCATTTAAAATTAAAGAAAATCGTCTGCCTTGAATATTTAAAAAATATATATAAAAACCGGTGTTTATTTTTACATCCCCTCTGAAAATTGGCCGACTTTTTAATATGTTTTCTTTTCGATTTATTTTTATTTTACTTCCCAAATAGAATTAACGTTAAAATGCAGTATCTGTTCTGATACTATACTTAATCTTTTCTTTCCTAGGTTAGTGAAATTACAAATCCTTGTAGACTGCGGAAATTTGTATTTTGTCTCAATCCAGAGTGCCCTTTTTGGGGAGATGAATTTTCTCCACATTAAAAATTTTTGGAAATATTATTAATAAAAACACACTCCCTACTGACCCAAATAAAAAAGTAAAACTGATCATTTTCTACAATAAAGTAAAAACCACTAACCTTATTATCACAAATAATTTCCCCCCCCCCCCCCGCGATTAAAGTTTCGGATAAGACAAACCTTGTTTATGTGTTCAAATGTCCTTTGGGAGACTGTGTCTCCGACAAGCAAGAACAAAACATATACATAGGCTTGACTACCACGACTTTGTCAAGGAGATTGACGATGCATTTGTCTGATACTAGCGCCATAGCTCAACACTTAACTAACGACCATTCCTGCCCCTTCTGAATTCAGAAAACTCTTAATAGAAAATACCAAAATCTTAGAATATAGTACTAACAAACAAAAACTCCATATATTAGAAGCCCTATATATAAAAACTAAAAAAACCCTAATTAATATAATTAACTTAAATACCAGTAACAATATACTAAAATGTCTATAATTGTAACTATAGTTTCGTACTTATATAATTCCCGCCAAAAACCTTCTATAATACTAACACATGGTCTGTACCTGGTTAACCTCATTCCCCTGAAGATGGACTCGGATGGGTCTGAAAGTACTTGGGACACAAATCAAAACTATGGCAGATTCATCGGCCAATTAACCCCCTCCCCCCAGAAACTAAGAAAGGATCTACCAAAGGATATCCAGACATAAGTTGTCTGTTATATTCAACAATACTTGCCTGCAAAAGAAGATGCTGCCTAAATATACATATATATAATATATATATATACATATATATATATATATATATATATATATATATATATATATATATATAGTAAGTTATGAAAATATATTCATGGCAATTAAGCTACACAGGAATCTTCAGGCTGAAATGCAAGCACCAAATATGACAATTGCATTTGTACAGGAATCACCAGAAAAAACAGTTAGTAATAACTATAGACTCATTATTTTCCCTCGTTGTCCTAGAAGAACATATATATATATATAATAAGGAAATTATTTCACTTATATATATATATATATATATATATATATATATATATATATATATATATATATATATAGGTAGAAGGATGAAAAGGAATTAGAAAAGCAAAAGTCAGATCTTTTTTCAGTTCAGTTGCTCAGAGCAAGGTATATTCTGCAAAAAGGCAATTTATTCAAATTAATTTTTTCCTTAAGCCAGGCTTATCTATCTGCTCTATCCTGTATATTGAGCTGTATACGTTTCACAATAGGTTTTACATTTCCTAAAAGTTCGCTTTTAGTTCACCACTTTATATATATATATATATATATATATATATATATATATATAGTAAGTTATGAAAATATGTTTTCATAACTTACTACCTAGCTCTACTTACATATCGAGCACTGTTGAAGTAAATACTGGACATTGATACATAAAAAATTATATCCCCTTATAAAATGTTATGTGGATACATGAAATATATATATATATAAATCTCCGAAACAGTTACATGGTAAACAGCTGATGATCCCCGTGTTAATATTAGACGCTTAAGGTCTCCTGTTTTTGTTTCACTCTTAGATAATTAACCCCCCCCCCTTTTTTTTTTTTTTTTTTTTTAAATTTTATTTTACTTATATTTTTTCATTTATTAATTTTCCAACGAATGTTAAGTCTGCAATATCTTGGATTTAGTTAGTTTGTCTGGGAATTTAAACTGCATTTTACATTTTTTTTTTTTTTGACTCAAAGCTTCTTTAGACTATATATATATATATATATATATATATATATATATATATATATATATATATATATATATATTACTAAGTTGTTATATGCCACAACAGATCAAAATGAAGGTCTGCGTTAAAGACATAATGAACATCTTCCAGTACAACATGGTTAATTGAACAGAAGCTGTGCATGAATTACATATGATTGTGTGTCCAAAACCTCCGCCCGAGGTGAAGTTGCCACCTGCCGAACAAGATCAGATAACTCTTCTCGTGCAATCTAACATCAGCATTGAAAAATATTGATTATGGTAGATTCACGTAAAGAGATGGAGCGAAAGAAAAAAGTAATAAATACAAAGAAAATTAGGCAAACACATGATGTAAATCTATGTAATAATTTCTGTAAATATCAGGTTGAAACGAATGAAATATTCTGAAATCAATAATACGTATCATTTCCTATGTTTTTTTTTTTTAATGTTATTTTAATTGAAACTGTTCTATTTGTTCCGTGTTCACGCCAAGCAAAACATAACTTTTCTCAAGGAGAGTCAGAACAAAATAGACTGTTGTACTATTATCGGTTAGTTTGTTTCGTATGCTACACTGGTTGCATTGTAGTTCCTGGTTAGTAGCTTTCATTAGTAACATACAAGACACAAAAGAAACACGTACAATTCTTACCATTGGCTTTAAAGGCTTTTCTTTGTTTATTCATGATCAAAAGACACAAACAAGATGTGGTTGACACAATCTATATTGTTAGTGTCTGTGCTTTTTTTTAGGGGGGGGGTGATATTATTTGGGCCATTCTTTTGAAGAGAGTTTTTCAAATTATTTGCTTGGTGACAAAAAAGTGGGCTCCCTCTACCGAGCTAGAAAACTTTTTGCACCTGACAATATCCTATATCTCTACAAAGCCACCATCTGCCCATGCATGGAGTATTGGTGCACCATCCACTAGTCTCTCCCTCTTAGACAAGGTCCAAAAAAGAATCGCCAACTTAATAGGTCCCTCACTATCCATCAAACACAAGCCCCTGTCCCATCGCCATAATGTTGCATCGTTGTGCTTGTTTTACAAATACTTCAATGGAACGTGCTCTGATTAACTTGCTGCTCTGGTGCCCCCTCGACACAAATACACTAAACCAACTCGACAATCAGCTAACTCCCATCCATTCACTGTGGAGGTCCCCAGATGCCAGAGAGCCTTCTACTCCAATAGCTTCTTTCCATCATGCTGCCGGCTTTTGAAACTTTTGAAACTACCTCCCTGCTCCCTGTTTTCACGACTGTACCGACATGCAGAAATTTGAAACTAACATGAACAAGCATCTCACTGTACAGCTCCCAACTTAGGATGAGCCCCCCCCCCCCCCAACTTCCACCCTAATTCTCAGTATCCCCTTATGTCTAGAGTGGCAACTTGCCTTGTTTGGAGTCAACTAAGTTTTTATAAATATATATATATTTATACAAATTAGTTTCTTAAAGAAATTAATATTTTCAAATAATCTTTTTATATTTGCTGCATACGTGTTCATATCTTTTGCATTTGATTTATGTTTTATTGTTAGTTTTTCATTGCAATGGATTAATAGATTAGCTTATTAATAGATATATGTTTTATTGTTAGTCCTTCATTGTAATAGTTACACCACTCAGATGTATGTGGGTCAGATTTGTGTGGTCGATACTTTGATCGGTTATCATGCTTTTGTTTTCTGTTCTAACAATTTGTTTAGGGAAAGGTGTTTCACATTGCTCGTATTTTAATTTTATGCATTCTTTGACCTTTATTTTAAAATCTGTATATGGTATTTTGATATCATTTATATCCTCTGTTAAGGGCTTTTTTTTGGCTAATTTATCTGCCTTTTCATTGCCTTTAATACCAATATGGTTTAGTATCCAGATTACATCCTTTTCTGCTTTTACTAAATTATGATATTATTCCATTATATTGAAGATGTAAGGATGCTTCTTGTCGAAGTCGAACCCAGGGTCAAAGTCCCGGGAAGATGTCTGTTGCATCCCAAGAGAGAAATTTGGGTGCTGGTTCAAGCAACGTGGCTGTTGTTGACCAAGAAAAAGAGAAAATGAACGCTGTTCGATCTCTTTTATAGTCTCTTGTCACGTGGTCAGCTCGTAAGAGTGATGGTGTATGATTGGGCAAGCCGGAAAGGAAGTTAAATGCCTGCACCAATCAGCGCCGAGCTAATGAATTAAGCAGATTCAAAATCGTAAACCGCAAGCTGTTGTAGCTTGTATGCTGCTGCTACAAAAGTATGAACATGCATGAGTGCATTTACTGCACTGGCCATGGTCGTTCCGCTCATTGTTCCTGGTGCAAGGTTGCCGTTCAATTCAGTCAGTGTTGCAACAAAGAATTCTCGTTCCATGTAAAACCGTGAGTCCAGTTTATAAACAATTACCAGATGTTTATTTTTTGGAGATTACAAATGGTACTCGTTTTTTAGGTTGAATGGCAGACTTGCAAAATGAGATTTTTTATCCCGGCCAAATAAAAATATAAGTCCAATCAATACGATCCTTTAATTAGAGAGACACACCGGCCGAACTGACAGACAGCCCTAAAAAAAAAACCTGCCTGTCATGCCCCGAGAGCCGGCTCTGACTCCTCCCCTTTCCCTCTCCTAGAATATTTTCACTCCTGACCGGAAATCTTGAATTCTCCAGGGGTCACCATTCGACCACCCAAAAGCTGACCACTGGAGATATCCACTGGAGATAACGGCTAGACAGTGTCCACTCAAAGGGGTTTATCTGAAGCCAATCTAGGAACATTACTTTTCTCCAGTATTATTTACTCCTCTCCAGGAGTTAGGCACAAGGCCAGTTTTATCCTACTCCCACAAGTAAGATGTGCCCCAAGGTCGGGTCGGAAAGTGGGGGTTGAAAAGCCAGCGCCCGAGAGGTGAGCACTCTGACCATCAAAAATTGCCTGGGCAGCCCCGTCGGCATTCCCCGGTAGGGGCGCCTCAGGCAGTAAGCAATAAACTTACTCCTCCCCAAAGAGGGGAGGCGAAGCCTGGGAGGGTGGACCTCCTAGAACTGCACAGAACAGACCCATAGACCGGCGTAAATCAAGCCCCGAAGGCCAAGACAATACCAGTCTATGGGGTGCAGTACCCATCGGAACAGATACTACACTTTGATCTCGACCAAAAGTCGGTTGGTCTCAGCATGATTCCCTGTTTAATGAGGCACTTATTTTATTTCTAACAAAAGACAATTTCTGGGTGGCCCAACTCACAATCAGAGATATTTTTAATTTTTCTTTTGACCGAACATCTATCACCTGAAACGTCTGCCATTCGCATGAACCACTAAAACATGGTCCCATTCTATATCAGTACCGAAAAAATATACCACAAAGGAAAGTAGTACTGAAGTGATATATTATTTGGATTATTCGGACTACTGTTCTCATCTTGGATGTTATTCTCACAACGTTTCGGCCGATGTAACCTCCGACCTTCTTCAGGTGCATATTATTAAACTCAGGAATCTTTACGTCAAACTCAGGAATCTGTATGGAATACAGAACTGAATTTTTTATTTAATCCATGGGGGTAGATAACTTTCGGTCTATCAGCCATACCTGGGTAGAAATCTTAAATAATTCTTAATTATATTCTTAGTATCGCCTATACCAAGGATTGAACCTTGAACCCACAGAAGACTATCACTTAGAAATTATTATTATTTAGCATTTTACATGTTTCCAAATTCAAATGATCCATTCATTAGTTTAAGAGATTATCCTCTCCATATAAATATATATGTATCAAAATATGGACACATACCCAACTTTATACAGAGAAAGATAATCTTCTATCGATTTTCCAAACACCCTTTATATAGTTCTTAGAAATTATCAAAGAAAATTTCCACCATTTTTTTTTTTTTACTACACAGGTATGCTAGTTGTATATTTTACCAATATTTCATATAGAATCTGCATAAAGTAATTATAGAGGAAAAGGTGATCTAAATAGAGAGTTGGTTCATATGTATTTGCCCAGAAGTGTAAAGTTGGCTCAACTTCAAGTGCCGCCATTTTATTCCTGAATGTTGGCTTTGATTCTTAGAGAACTGAAAAGGTCCTCTAAATGCTACAAATCATGCCATAAATCCGAAAAGCCTGCAAACAATGGGCATCATATTTTTGCCTTTTTAGTTCCGCATCTCTGTCCGCCGTCATTTGGTATTGTCCTCCAAGGCAACATTTCTGAATAGAAAACCTTCGGTTTTGAGCGGAGAAAAGAGAGAAACGCATAAAGCGGTCCGTGCTAGAGCCGAACATGAAACCGGGCTTGAAACTAACGGTAAATTCGTGTTCTGCTGCGAAAGGATTTGTTTTTATGCGACCTTTTTTTTATGTTGGATACAGAGTTCTGCTTACATTAATTCATAAAGCGAGTTGAGCCTTGCACTTAGCGGGGAGTTGTTATCAAAACGCGCTCTTTTCCTCTGAACAATTATTCTTTATTGCTAAGAGCGGGGGGGGGGGGGGTCGTCTTTTGTTTGTTTGTTTTTTTTGTTATGTTTTTTTTTATTATTAAGAATAGTTGCTCTTTCCAGTTTCCATTTATCGTGACAATGTCCATTGTACTTTTTCGCTCTCGTCACTACCTCCGTACCTACCTACGTTATGTTGTAAAAAAAAAGAAGACTCTTGACTACTAAAAAGTTGCAAAGAAAGAACAAAGTGTAGTATTTGTTCTGATACCACATTTCATTTTTCTGTCCTCGACCATTGAAGGCAAAATCCTGCTAGACTGAAGCAATATTTATTTATGTCCCAATTCAGAGTGCCCCTTTTTGGGGAGCTGGATTTTTCCGAGATTGTGTCTAACTGCCCTCGTGGGGAGGCACGTAAATAGGGATTACTAAAAGTTTAATTTAGTGTTTCCCCTTAGGGTTTAAACATTATAAATTGAAGTAGGCTTATCATTATCAGTATATTTGGTTTAATCTCTCTTTCACTTTCTTATATATTAAAATCCCGAAACAGTTTTCATGGTAAACAACTGACGATCCCTTATATATAAAAACATATATAAAAATATATTTATATTAGAGTATATTCTTGGAAGTAAACTAAAATAGTGATTGCAGTAGATTGATTGACTTACTAGACTAAAATCTTTCAAAAAAAATTTTTTTTTTTTTTTTTTTTTCAGTTTTGAAGGTTAAAAGAACTTCCGAGACTATATATATATATATATATATATATATATATATATATAATTATTTATAAATAAATATTATCTTCAAAATAAACCCATATACACATGTGTTTCATGCCAAACCTGCAATCGTCAGTATCGGAGGAGACAATCCCTGCCGGGCACACGATTTGAACCCCGATACGAAAGTCCTGCTTGACTCAGTAGCCGAGGCGCTTGCCACTGCTCAAGCACGCATTGTCTAGAAATGGGAAGTAAATTAACATTTAAATAGCAAACACGACGGCTATCCAGCAAGCAGTCGAGTGAGAACTCAATAGGCAGGGCCCAGAGTTATACATTACGCAGAATGACGGTTTGTCAACTTAACTTAAATTGGCCTATCTTGCGAGAGCTTTAAATAAATATTTATAAATAAATATTATCTTCAAAATAAACCCAGATACACATGTGTTTCATGCCAAATCTGCAATCGTCAGTATGGGAGGAGACAATCGCTGCTGGTCACACGGTTTGAACCTCGATACAAAAATCATATTATACTCAGTACTTAATAGGAATGTTTGGCGGCCATAAGCAGGTCGTCAAGAGCACTCAATAGGAGTTGCCTAGAGTGTTGCATTACACTGTAAATTACGGCTTGTTGTCAACTTACTTAAAATGCTCCATCTAGCGAGAGCTTTGAATAATAATTTAGAAATAATATCTTTAAATATTAACCCATATACACATGTGTTTCATGCCAAATCTGCAATCGTCAGTATGGGAGGAGACAATCGCTGCTGGTCACACGGTTTGAACCTCGATACAAAAATCATATTATACTCAGTACTTAATAGGAATGTTTGGCGGCCATAAGCAGGTCGTCAAGAGCACTCAATAGGAGTTGCCTAGAGTGTTGCATTACACTGTAAATTACGGCTTGTTGTCAACTTACTTAAAATGCTCCATCTAGCGAGAGCTTTGAATAATAATTTAGAAATAATATCTTTAAATATTAACCCATATACACATGTGTTTCATGCCAAATCTGCAATCGTCAGTATGGGAGGTGACAATCCGTGCCGAAGGTCATGTTTGACTCAGTAGATATATATATATATAGAGAGAGAGAGAGAGAATGGTAGTTTGCTTGAAGCATTGCTGGGAATAGTAGTAGTATGTTTTTAAAAGGCTGTGGGCAATGCAAATTCCGGGTAAGATGTAAGCTGGAAGGAACCAAATAATAAATCGAACTCTAGTGTACATCCTTCATCAGAAATGACGAAAAATATGCTTTGCCAGTGTTTGCACTAATCTTCATTTATCACACCTATGTAACGATCAAAACGGCTTATAAAGTTAGGTATGTTTATATGTTGGTATGTACAAGATTCACTCCTAAACTAACTAACCAATCATTCTGGATTTTGGAACACAGCTGTTAGACGTAAGAGTTGGTAATATGAGCTATATTTAATTTGATTTAGTTTTAAGCAAAGGATTCTAGACATAACGTTTAGTAGCTTTTATATCTTGATTTAAATCTTCATGAAATTGGTGCAAAACGGCGAATAAATTTTACCTGTACTGAGATGGGTATTCTTTTCGTACATAGAAAAACAAATGCAGTTCCGTCCCATTTCGAAAGTAGATATACTTTCCTTCCCGCCTGTCTCGCAAGTAAAAACGTGCCAGACAAAACCATTTCAAGTGTTTAGAGGAAAGAAGAAGCAAATACAAAGTCAGACATTTCCGCCGTGTGATATGAATCACTCTATTTCCATAATGCGACGTTTTCTTTATTTTTGCTTTCTTTTTTTCTATATTGATCGGCACATAGAGAGTAGAGTACAGATTCAGGACCACTTCCATTGTCTTCCCCGGAGAATTTTTTTACATATGATATAAATCTCATCAAAATAGGATATATTTGGGGTTTAAAACGAGGTTCGATCCCTATAAACCCCTTGGGTTAGGAGGGCACTTAGTAATTAGGGACCACTTCCTTTGTCTTCCCCTAGAAAATTTTAGACATATTTAAATTTCATAAAAATAGGATGTTTTTAAATTTTTAAAGGGATTACGCCCTCATAACCCTCTTAGGGAACATTTCCAGTGTCTTCCACAGTAAATTTTACATAAGAATACATTTTTAGATTTTATGTAGATTTTTTTACCTTTCTTTCTATAGCGAACATACAAACATCACACAGACAGACATTGAGTTTTATATATAGAGACTAGCGAAAATAGACTCCCTAACGGTCGTCTATTTTTGCTAGGATGCCGCGTTCTTGGGTGGTGAGACAAAGCAAAAAAAAATGTGTCTCCGAATACATTTTTGTTTAAAAAGGAAAAAAATTTTTTTTTTTTGGTGGGAATTTTTTTTTTTTCCCGACAAAAAAAAAAATGGGGGGGTTAGAACCGACAGACAGACAGACATCTTGACAGAATGACAGAGAAAGTGCTCGTTATATTATAAGTGGACTAGTAAATATAGTCGCATATTTTTGTTAGGTTACCACGTCACCCCTTTCTCTCCCACTGTCTATGCAATGGTGGTGTTCCTAGTTACTTGTCTACAATTATATAATTGTGACAAAAACTACATATAGTATATAGTTAAAGCTGATATAAACTTTACTGATTGAGACGTTATTTTATATGATACTAGTGCAAACACTATTGAAGCATAAGAATTCGAAGCATAAAAACTTTTACCAAAATGACCGGACTCGGCATTAAATAACCCAAAAAGGGTTGATATGCCGTAAAACAAAACAACCAAACCAAACCTCTATTTCCATAATAACACGTTTTCTTTCTTTTTTCCTTTCTTCTTTCTATACCGATCGATACGTTTTTTTTCTTATTCTTGTAAACTTTTTAGTTTCAGATGTTTTCTTTCTTTCTTATTTTTTTTTTTTAACTTCATCTGATAGAGACGTTATTTTAACTGATAGAGACGTTATTTTATGAGTATTAGTGCAAACACTGACGAAGCATAATCTTTTTCACCGTCATTTTTTGACATAGCGTTTGCACTCGCGTTGTAAATAAATAGGAACCAATGAAAATGCTTGACTCATAAATGCGGCTATTCATTTGGGGAAACGAATAGAAACTTCCACTTTGATTAATTCATAAAACAAGTTGAGCCTTGCACTTAGCGGGTCGTTGTTTCCGAAACCATTATTTCTCTCAGACAATAATTCTTTGTTTCGGGCGGAGTGTTTATTGTTTCTTTTCTTGCGCAATAAAAAGCTGCCCTTGACCAGTTTTTCTTTATCTTCATAATGGCCATTGTACGTGTTTCTTGCCCTTTAGTACCTGTCTGTCTACCTAACCCTAACCTGTCTGTCTACCTAACCCTAACCTGTCTATCTACCTAACCCTAACTTGTATGTCTACCTAACCCTAAACCTAACCTGTCTGTCTACCTAACCCTAACCTGTATGTCTACCTAACCCTAACCCTAACCCTAACCTGTATGTCTACCTAACCCTAAACCTAACCTGTCTGTCTACCTAACCTTAACCCTTACATGTCTGTCTACCTAACCCTAACCCTAACCCTAACGTGTCTGTCTACCTAACCCTAACCTGTCTGTCTACCTAACCCTAACCCTAACGTGTCTGTCTACCTAACCCTAAACCTAACCTGTCTGTCTACCTAACCCTAACCTGTCTGTCTACCTAACCTAAACCCTAACCTGTCTGTCTACCTAACCCTAAACCTAACCTGTCTGTCTACCTAACCCTAAACCTAACCTGTCTGTCTACGTAACCCTAACCTGTCTGTCTACCTACATCATGTTGTAAATAGATACGAACGAATAAGAACTGTATTTTATTTACCTTCTTTCCAGGAGGTTAGACACAAGGTCAGGTGTAGTTAGCCAGCACACTAGGA
>OY744540.1:9979257-9981757 GCA_963556195.1 Sepiola atlantica | reverse complement strand
CATAAAATATATACATATATATATAAGTAAATTTCGTGTACAACAGAATGGTAGGATTAATTTTAGAGGAAGCATTATTAAAATCAATGAAACAGACGAGTGGGGAAAAAAAAAAAAAAAAAAGAAGGAAAATTGTTAAAATTACCTTAAGGCCTTGTCGTCTGACCCTCTGAGAGGAAACGTCAGAATGGTAAATTAAAAACTAAAAGTCGAATGAGAAATGAAGGGGAAAAAAAATAAATAAATAAAACTTATTTCAGTTGGAGGAAACGATTGAGAAGGGGAAAAAAAAAAAAAAAAAAAAAAAAGTAAATCTCTCAACGTTATGGTGGCTTTGAATCATTAAAGATCTCCAACTGATGTTTCAAAATCTTTTGTCTACACAGGCTAGGTCGATAGTTGTTAATGACTAACGCCTCAAGAATATTGAGATGGTAGTTCGACCTGGCACTGTGTAAAACATATATATATATATATATATATATATATATATATATATATATATATATATATATAATCAAATATGAAACTACAAGTAAACTTTTAGTAGATAGAACCTATAGTGAAATGGTTTAAGCTCAATATACGAGATAGAGCAATTATAAAGATAGATGAAAGAAGAGAGATAAACATGTACGAATGACAAATTTATTTCAACTTCGATTGTTCAATGCAAGGTGTATTCGGTAAAAATAAAAATATGTTTATTATTCTTTCCTTAAGCCAAGGCTTTTCAAAGATTAACATCTTATCATCAGAGGAATTACATAGATAAGTTGGCAGTGGGAAAGCCAAAATTCAAAATTTGAAAAAAATATTAAGTAATGGAGAGTAAGAACGTGCGTGCAAAAAAATATGGGGTCTGTCCAGTTGATAAATGTCCGTTGATGAGGTGTCCAGTGAAAGGAGATTTAAAAATGGAAAAAGAAGGGCTGAGAGTGAAATGAATGTGGATGGCTATGAGTGACTGACTTCTCTCAGCCCGGACCTTGGTCCAGCACTTTTAGCAGCCACGGCTACTACCTTTTCTCATCAACCCATCATGTCAACGTACTTGCATGACATTTTTCTTAAAATTATCATCCTGAGGAAGTCTTACAAATAAAGACGAAACGTTGATGAATATATAAAAAATATCTCTTGGTTTTTCCTTTTTCATTTCCCATTACGTCGGATTACTCTCATCCTTCCTTTCTCATATATATATATATATATATATATATATATATATATATATATATATATATATATATATATAAGAATGAAAAAGAAAATAAAGAATGAGTAATGCTTGACATGGAAAGAAAGAAATAAAAATAAAGAGAAAAAAAGGAGACAATGGATGTGTACGGGGGGGGGGGAGTATTTTGAAAAAAGTATTTTGTCATTAATAATTATTTCTATTCATTACAAACAATTACATGAAGAAAAGGGAAACAGCGAACGAACAAAAAAACGAAACGATTTGCTGGGAGGGAAATAAAAGAGGCGAAAGGAAAAAAGAAATGACAAAAAAAAGTAGCACTTGTCCGCTATCATAAACACAAAGAATCACACATACACACATACACACACATACACACACGCACGCACACACATACACACACACACGCACACACGCACGCGCATACACACACATACACGCGTGCGCGCGCATATGCCAAATCCTTCTTTTTACTTTTATTAGCTACATGTTACTTTCGCCTCAGCATTGTTGGAGCAGGCAATCAATCCTAACCAGTCGTCAAATGGCAATTGACTCAACTCAGAAACAACGGAAATCATAGGGTTAATGTGGATCCCCCTTTTGATTTGATCGACCCCCCCCTACTCCCCCAACTCCCCACCCAAAACGGGTAATCCTTGCTTCAGGAAACAATCATAATTGGATTGAGCCATCTTAGTGCCTTTTGTGCAGAAACCTGCAATCTGTATCCTAAAATGGTTGCCCTTCCTTTTTTGCTTTGGCGCCGATGCTTCTGTGCTAGCAACAAGGTCAGCGTGAGAATATTCTTTTCATTGCTCTCCTGTTTGTTTGTTTGTTTGTTTGTTTGTTTGTTTGTAGTTTTTAAATATATGAAATCCTTGATGTATGTTCGTGGCACCGGCAAGGCTTTCAGACGATAGATGCGACTGAAAACCCTTGATTGATATCATCGTTAACATCATCACCATCATCATCATCGTCAACATCATCATCATCATCATCATCATCATCATCATCATCATCATCATCACTATCATCATCACTATCATCATCATCATCATCATCGTTAACATCATCACCATCATCATCGTTAACATCATCATCATCATCATCATCATCATCATCGTTAACATCATCACCATCATCATCATCGTTAACATTATCACCATCATCATCATCGTCATCATCATCATCATCATCATCATCATCATCATCGTTAACATCATCATCATCATCGTCATCGTTAACATCATCATCATCATCATCATCATCATCGTTAACATCATCATCATC
>OY744540.1:9959257-9969257 GCA_963556195.1 Sepiola atlantica | reverse complement strand
ATAATCGAAATACATTTGTTATCCTCTTAAAGGACACATCGCTTCTTCTTCTCGAGAAAATTGTATTTCGAACAGATACAAGTAATTGATAGCGATGGCACGTCACCGACTACCAAGTGCTGAACAATTAATTAAAACCACCATTACAAAAAGAGATGGTTTCTTCGTTTGTTTGTTTGTATGTTTGTTTGTTTGTTTGTTTGTTTGTTTGGCTGTTTGTTTGTTTCTTTCTTTCTTTCTTCGTTTGTTTGTTTCTGTTTGTTTGTATGTTTGTTTGGTTGTTTGTTTCTTTCTTTCTTCGTTTGTTTGTATGTTTGTTTGGCTGTTTATGTGTTTGTTTGTTTGTTTGTTTGTTTGTTTCTTTCTTTCTTCGTTTGTTTGTTTCTGTTTGTTTGTATGTTTGTTTGGTTGTTTGTTTGTTTCTTTCTTTCTTCGTTTTGTTTGTTTTTGTTTGTTTGTATGTTTGTTTGGCTGTTTATGTGTTTGTTTGTTTGTTTCTTTCTTTCTTTCTTCGTTTGTTTGTTTTTGTTTGTTTGCATGTTTGTTTGGCTGTTTGTTTGTTTGTTTGTGTGTTTGTTTGTTTGTTTGTGTGTTTGTTTGTTAGAGAAATCAATAGTTTAAGAGTTAGAAAACTCAAAGTAGATTAATTAAATCGAATACTACTGCCACATCTGGGGAGGTGCCTAATAAAAGAGAAGGTTTCTTCGTTCGTTTGTCTGTTTGTCTAACTTTATTTCACCCCAAATAAGGTTTGGTTAGTTGTTTTGATATCTTCAAATATTTATTCATGGTGTTTGGTTTGGCTGTTTTGTTTTACGGCATATCAACCCTTTTCGGATTATTTAATGCCGAATCCGGTCATTTTGGTAAAAGTTTTTATGTTTCAAGTTCTTTATATCTTCAAATATTTATTCATGGATTTTCGTTTGGTTTGACTGTTTGTAGAGGAAAACTGTTGTTTTTTGTTTTTGATTTTGCAGAACATGATTGAGTTTTGCAAAAGTGTGAGGATAAAAACAATAACATCAATGTTTGGTGCATTTTAAGTCAGAAAGCCAATATTTTCAGACAGCCTTATCTGGTAGCATCAGAACGAAACACGGCATACTGCCACTGAGATGTAAGGGGCTACTGTGAATTAGGGGTCATATCCATCGGTGCACCCTAAGTGAGAAGTTGTGCAGTGAGATGTTTGTTCACATTACATTTAAATTTCTGCATGTTAGTAAAGTCGATGAAACAGGGAGGGCATTCCAAAGGCTAGCAGTTTGTAGGACCTCAAGTGAAGGGGTGTGATTTAGCTGATTGTTGGGTTGGTCGGTGTGTTTACGTTGAGGGGGGGGGCACCAGAACAGCAAGTTCGTAAGAGCATGTTCCATTGAAGTACTTGTAAAATAAACACAAGGATCCAACATTGCGGCGATGGGACGGGGGTTGAAGCTTGGTAGACAGTGTGGAACCTATTAAATTAGAGACTCTTTTTGGAACCCTTTCTAAGAGGGAGAGACTAGTGGTTGGTGCACCAGCCCAGATGTGACAACACTAGTCCATGCATGGGCGAATGGTGGCTTTGTAGAGATACAGGATACTGCCATGTGTGAAGAGGTTTTCTAGTCCGGTAGAAGGAGACCACTTTCTTTGCAGCAGCGTTGTATTGGTTCCAATTCATGTTACCTGTGAATGTTAGGCCGAGGAGTTTTCATGGACTCTCGGGTAGGGTGCTACTAGCCATGGAAAATGGTGGTTGAAAAGGTTTCATATAATTGTTAAAGGAAAGGAGCTTTGTCTTAGTATCATTAAATGTTACCATCCATTTATGTCCACATTCAACTACAGATTGAAGATCATTTTATAAGGATTCAGCCATTGGCTTCGATAGGTGCACATTCGTTTTACTCAGATGTCGAGAATAAAGCATAGTGTCATCGGCAAATATACCCATCTCTGACACGATTGCATCAGGGAGGTCGTTTATGAAAATCAGGAACAATAAAGATCCAAAGATCGACCTCTGGGGCACCCCGCATTAATATGATGATGTTTAGATGTACGGCCATCAAGGACAACCTGGATCTTTTATATTGGTTAAGAGAATTTTATTATATTAAATATATGTCCAGAAATAACGTGCAATTTAATTTTCATGAGAAGGCTTTCATGCCGACATTGTCAATGGCTTTTGATATATAAAACGCTACCGCCTTAGCTTCACCTGCTTTGTCCAGTGTATGTGTGTTCATAGACAACAGCTTAAATATTTACAGCACTGCAGATGCTTTTTTTGGGGGGGGGGGAGCTGATGACCTTATGACGAGAATGAATTGTAGTAACCTGGTGAAGCTGGTTGTGAAAGTAGTGGTGCAAGAACAGAGGGGGGTGTAGGTCAAGTATAACAGTGTCTGTATCCGCGTTTGGGGGTCACCGGTTTAGAAGGTTGCTATGGTGGGTTTAAAACGAAGAGGAAATGGTTCTGTGTGCTTTTCTAGGATATATATCTGCCAAAAGTTCTCCTAAACCCGCCATTTCATTCGCACCCATGTTTTACTTGCCAACATATTCACTAGCTAAAGTATGCACTAGCTAACTCATATATCAGAAAATTTAACAGAATTAACAAATTAACTAAAAGAATACCCAAAGACTTTAAAACTGGAATGTGAACTGTGCACGTCAAATATTCGAATAAAGGATCAAGTTCAAAATTCTATGACAATTTCAGAGTTCAACACGATGCACCTGGAAATGGTCAGATTGTAATAAAAATATGCAGACAAAATAATTTGGATAAAATCTGACAAATAATGGAGATATTTTTGTCTTGGATTATTGTCAGCAGTTAAAAATTCTGTTAAGTGATTCGATTTAATTTAATAAATTTGGTAAAAAATAAAACAAGCATGCTTCAGTTGGCATGTAGGGAATGGATGGAAGAATTTAGACGGAAGAGGATACAGTAGTTGAGTACTTGTCCAATTTCATCTAGAATTACTGCGACGTCTTGGCCTTTTGGGTAAGATCAAAGTGTAGTATCTGTTCCGATGGTATTGTCTTGGCCTTCGGGGCTTGATATACGCCGGTCTATGGGTCTGTCCTGTCAAGTTCTAGGAGGTCCACCCTCCCAGGCTTCGCCTCCCCTCTTTGGGGAGGAGTAAGTTTATTGCTTATTGCCTGAGGCACCCCTACCGGGGAATGCCGACGGGGCTGCCTAGGCAATTTTTAAACCCCACTTTCCCGACCCGACCTTGGGTCACATCTTACTTGTGGGAGTAAGATAAAAACTGGCCTTGTGCCTAACTCCTAGAGAGGAGTAAATCAATACCGCGGCGTCGTCTCATTCACTAGATATATTGGAAGTTCATTCCAAGGTCAAGGATCCAAGTGACTCTATTATTAATAGACATCCCTTGCCGCAGAGTGCTATTATAAAAGCAACCCCTAAAAAGGGTCGATTACACGTATAGAACATAATCCCGAAGTTATGCCATCGATTTTCCGAGCATCTTGTATAGATTACAAAAGCGAAAGCATCTCATATCTAATGTAGACACAACAACTAATTAACATCGAAACGCATTATTTCGTATGCAAAATCGTATGTATAGAAAATGGAAGTCGTAAAAGTGGGTAACCATGGAAACCGTTTTTTAATATTTTTGATAATTAATGGAATCTAATCTTGATTTCTCGTAGCACATTTTAATTTTTGAACACCGAAATAAAATGTTATATCATTTCAACACCGTGGAAACAGAAAATATCAAATGGGCAAATGGAAGAGAATATGCATGTGTAGAAGGTCTGGATAGGAATTAGTATATAGTTATACATCAATATATATATATATATATATATATATATATATATATTGATATATATAGTCTAAAGAAGCTTTGAGGCATTAAAAAAAATGTAAAATGCAGTTTAAATTCCCAGACAAACTAACTAAATCCAAGATATTGCAGACTTAACATTCGTTGGAAAATTAATAAATGAAAAAATATAAATTCAAAAAAAATAAAAAAAGGGGGGGGGGGTAATTATCTAAGAGTGAAACAAAAACAGGAGACCTTAAGCGTCTAATATTAACACGGGGATCATCAGCTGTTTACCATGTAATTGTTTCGGAGATTTAAAAACAGGACAGTTATAATATTCATGGCTCTCCAATGGTACTGATTATACGACCATTTCCCCAATAATCAAGTGTCGAAATAATTCAGCTTAAAATATCACTAATATATACATAAATAAATAATAATAATATGAAAATAATAATAATAATAATAATAATATATTACCCTTAAGACTACCGTATGATATAGTAATTTGCATATCAAATAACATTAATTATAACAATAAAAAGAAAAAATAAATAAAAATAAAAAATAAAAATAAAAAATAAAATTAAAAAAAAAAATAAAAAAATAATAATAATAATAATAATACTATCTAAACACTACATCCAAGAACCATTCTGCAATATGGTAGCTAGCAGTAAAATTATATAGGAATTAAAGTTGCATTAAAAAATAAATAAAAAATAAAGCTTAAGTACCTTAGGTACCAGAAAAGTAATTAGATAAGAGGAAGGAAACCTAGCCATACAGATCTAAATACCCAATATATAGTCTAAAGAAGCTTTGAGGCATTAAAAAAAAAAATGTAAAATGCAGTTTAAATTCCCAGACAAACTAACTAAATCCAAGATATTGCAGACTTAACATTCGTTGGAAAATTAATAAATGAAAAAATATAAGTAAAAAAAAAAAAAATAGACGCGGTATTTCGATGATCTGACACTGGTTTTCCCCGTTTTTCTTCGACCCATTCGGTCTTTTATTGTTGTCTTCTGATAATAAAAGTTTTTCTTTCGAAAATTTAAGATTACCCTTTGCCTAACTGTTACTTACCAGACAGTATTTATTATTTGATATTTAATCAGTTTTTGTGAAATTATTAATAAATCGTTTTGAGTTTCACTTTCTCCCTGCGTTTATTTCTTTTCACTTTTCCATCTTACGGCAACCACATCGCATTGCTATAGCCTCGGACGACTAATCTGCACTTACATTTACCAGCAATGCTTCAAGCAAACTACAATCTCCTTATATATATATATATATATATATATATATATATATATATATATATATATATATATTGATATATATATTACTTGTACTAAAATGTATCTGTTTTGAAAATGTACTGTAAAAAAATCAAAAAAATCTTGACTTTTGGAAAATAAATAAACTTTGCTTACTCATATATGCTCTGTTGTCATTGGTTGACAATCATCGAGCTTAAATCGGAAGAGGTTGGAAAACATAAAGTATTTAAAATATATGCTAAAACATATATTTTCACAATCTCATATATATATATATATATATATATATATATATATATATATATATATATATATATATATATATATATTTATATATATATTTATATTTATATTTATATATTAGTAAATCCGTTTGGGCTACTTGAAAAGCATCGATAAATAGGAATTATCTAATCAAATTAAAAGCGATGCAAGATTTTCTTCAATAAATGAAACATTTATTATCATGAAAAATAACCCAAAAACCTTTCTTTTTCTATATTTAATAGTCAAATGACAATTTGACTAAAACCTAAAAGTTTTAAGAAGAAAAGTAATAATAGTAAAAAAAAATAACAATTTTACTAAAACCTAAAATTTGTAAGAAGAAAAGTAATAATAGTAAAAAAAAACAACAATTTTACTAAAACCTAAAATTTGTAAGAGTAATAATAGTAAAAAAAAACAACAATTTTACTAAAACCTAAAATTGGTAAGAAGAAAAGTAATAATAGTAAAAAAAACAACAATTTTACTAAAGCCTAAAATTTGTAAGAGGAAAAGTAATAATAGTAAAAAAAAACAACAATTTGACTAAAACCTAAAATTTGTAAGAGGAAAAGTAATAATAGTAAAAAAAACAACAACAATTTTACTAAAACCTAAAATTTGTAAGAGGAAAAGTAATAATAGTAAAAAAAAAACAATTTGACTGAAACCTAAAAGTTGTAAGAAGAAAAGTAATAATAGTAAAAAAAAACAACAATTTGACTAAAACCTAAAATTTGTAAGAGGAAAAGTAATAATAGTAAAAAAAACAACAACAATTTTACTAAAACCTAAAATTTGTAAGAGGAAAAGTAATAATAGTAAAAAAAAAACAATTTGACTGAAACCTAAAAGTTGTAAGAAGAAAAGTAATAATAGTAAAAAAAAAACAACAATTTTACTAAAACCTAAAATTTGTAAGAGGAAAAGTAATAATAGTAAAAAAAAAACAATTTGACTGAAACCTAAAAGTTGTGAGAAGAAAAGTAATAATAGTAAAAAAAAACAACAATTTGACTAAAACCTAAAAGTTGTGAGAAGAAAAGTAATAATAGTAAAAAAAAAACCAACAACCATTGGACTAAAAGCAAGAATTCGAGGCACCTTTCGGTCGACACATCTTCAAAGATATTTTTTTTAATGGCATCCTCCTTTTTCGTCTCTTTATGAATTTTCTTCCGTTTTCCATTTTTAACATCTCACACATATATACCTATCTATATAAAGTTAGTTATGTTTATATATTTGTATTTACAGGATAGATTCACTCCTAAACTAATTCACGGATTATTATAAATTTTAGAACACAGATGCTAAGAGTAAAGAAGGGTAAGATGGGCTATATTTAGTTTCATTTAGTTAATTTTTTGATTTAACTGTTACTGCCGCTCAATGCAAGTAAACATACTCCAGGACGATGCCAGATAGGGTCAACTAGTATACATATATATATATATATATATATATATATATATATATATATATATATATATATATATATATATATTCACTTTTTGTTTCATTTTACTTCAGTGGAAGTTCTCAGAAACCAAGGGGCTAACACTTGATTTCTATATGAGATACATAGTTATTCGAATATTTCATAATGTTCTCCTTTATCTATCAAACGTTGAGTCAGTAAAGAAGTTAAGAACATTCATTTCCCTCTCTCCAATTGACCAGTTGACTTTGTTATAGTATATCTTTCTTGTGGTCTCTTCGTCTTACCGGATTCCAGAACAAGAATTCATCTAGTCTGGTGGAGTATCCAGGTATATGCTGTTACTTGAGATAACATTACTTGGAGAAGGTGCACCATTCCTCGTATGAGCCAGTGTATAGCCGTGTTGAGGGGATCTTATTTGGCCTTTGAATACTATGTTATTTTGAATATTTGGTCAGGGTGTATTTGTAGGGTGAAGTATCCTCATGTCAGGTTGTCCTGACAAACCCTTGTACAGAGAGACCAAAGACACTCGAGGATTGTGTCTAGTAGGTAATTCAAACTCTCCATAGATATAGATATATATATATGTGTATGTGTGTGTGTAAAAAATAAGTTTTTTCTGTCAACTGTTACATGTAACATTCTTTCAACCACATCTCAATCGCAAAAAACCTTTTTTAAAAACATTTTATTTTAGTAACATCGAAAAAGAATAAAACTTTTAAATGTCACATTTGAAAATAACATGAAATCCTCGCTTTCCGTCTCTTTTTCCTTTGTCTTCTGTTTCTGCCATTCTTTTTCCTTTTCCATTTCTTCTTCTTGTATGTTTTTGTCAAAACTTTTCAAATCACATCTCGTTCAATCATCTTTGAGAAAGTCTTTTAAAGACGAATATTCAAAATTTCACCGTGTGAGTTAATTAGATTCTATTGTTTGGGTGTGTACACTTTTCCCATTTTTCTCGACACATACAACACGCATAATAGGATGGAATTGAAGTGGCGGGATGGACTGTGGGTATAAAATGAAGACTGTGGACTCGGTGTGGCGGGTTCGAGTTCTCTCCAGACTACTGCATTATTTTCACTAAAACTCTTGGAAAATGTATGAATCCATATATCTTTCCTCAAACTATGGATCAAATGGTAAACTACACTCCCAAGCCTTGGTTGTGCAACAAGTCAAGAAAAAAGAAAACTATGGTTCTTTTTAGTATCTCTTGTGTAGTTTTTTTGTTTTTTTTCTTTCTGACAACTAATATATGTAACATGCTTCCACCTCCATTCCTATAATCAAAAAACTTTTTTCTTTGTTTTTTTTTATAAATATTATTTACGCTCAATGTAATCGAATAGAGCTCCGGACAACGCCGGGTAGGGTCGGCTAGTTTATCATAAAATTTACTATGCAGTCTCTGCTTGCCTATTTGTTTACTTATCATTTCTCGTTACGGTCAATGTTGACCTTTGGCACAACGAGTAACAAGAGGTACATACCAACAAATGTTTAAATTTTAACATTTGCTTCCACACCCACCCTATGCTCAAGATCCTCCCTCCAGCTATGGATTAAATAGTGAGACAGACTAGACTCTCAAGGGGTTCATACCAACAAATGTTTAAATTCATTCATTGGTGTGTTGGGGGGGGGGGGGATCTAGCGGAATCTGGGATTGTGTTTGCACTGTTACAGTTAAAGACATTTGGACAGAGAAACCCTAACCCTAACCCTTTTACAAGTTATATGAAGAATTAAGCGAAATTAACTCGATAAAATGCAGTATAACGAAATGGATGATAAATGAATATGAAGAGAATGCTAAAATGTTACATTATATAGGAAAGAAGTGAGAATATGAAGAATGTGAAAAAATTAGAAAAAATGAAGAAATTAGAAAAGAAAAAATTAGAAAAAATGAAGAAATTAGAAAAAATGAAGAAATTAGAAAAAATGAAAAACTTAGAAAAAATGAAAAAAATTAGAAAAAATGAAGAAATAAGAAAAAATGAAGAAATTAGAAAAAATGAAAAAATTAGAAAAAATAAAGAAAATTAGAAAAAATGAAGAAATTAGAAAAAATGAAAAACTTAGAAAAAATGAAAAAAATTAGAAAAAATGAAGAAATTAGAAAAAATGAAGAAATTAGAAAAAAATGAAGAAATTAGAAAAAAATGAAAAAATTAGAAAAAATGAAGAAATTAGAAAAAATGAAGAAATTAGAAAAAATGAAGAAATTAGAAAAAATGAAAAAATAAAAATGAAGAATTTAGAAAAAATAAAAAAATTAGATAAAATGAAAAAAAAATAGAAAAAATAAAAAAATTAGATAAAATGAAAAAAAAATAGAAAAAATGAAAAAATTAGAAAAACTGAAAAAATTAGAAAAGATGAAGAAATTAGAAAAATGCTGATGAAGAAAAAGTAAGTTATTTTTTCACTGCACACCTATTACATCATCTCTAGGAAAATGTTGTTGTCCAGTTTGTATATTTGTAGTCGACTATATATTTTTTCTAATATATAAAGTAGAGACGTTTCTTCCCCTGCACCTTCTCGGAGTATAGGAAAATAACCACATGCATCACAGGCTACTAAACTCACCACTATACTACACTTATTCACTCAGGCATGTTTTAATAAATTTGTTATTATTTTTTTCTACATAACACTAAAAATTACATTTTGCCCACCATCCACGTCTCTCCGAAAAACCAACTCCATATAGGTGGTAGCAAAAACTTTACTCCCTGACAATTATGTACTGTCACTGCACTCATCGACACCGGGAACTAATACACACAGTTTAATTTTCACAAAACAACGGTTCTTATTTATTATTTGCCTGGTATTAATTTACTACATAATATAAAGCAATACGCAAAGACTTAATGACCGCTCCCGTTCACTCCGATGATTTTCCGCGAATATCAGATTACGTTACTTCAAATTCTACCTATGACTTTTACATTTATATTCATTCTGGAATTAAGCAAATGAAATTAATGAACACAGTTCCTGCAACATTTATTCATCCAACATGGCGGCTACAATTTCTTAATCGAATCGACTAGTGTTGAACTTAATATTTGGTCATCAGAAGCTAAATGTTAACATAACGTGCATGCCAATTAACAAGCTTAAGCTTAATTGGCCTATTTTCACGCATATTTTTA
>OY744540.1:9949257-9956757 GCA_963556195.1 Sepiola atlantica | reverse complement strand
GCGGAAAAAAGTCTCTGTACCTGCTTTTTTACATGTCTGTATCAATAAAAATAATCATATATATATATATATATATATGTATATATATATATATATATATATATATATATATATATATATATATATATATATATATATATAGTCATCCACATATAGTTGGAGAGGGTAGTGTAGTTTATGTTTCAGTTGTCCTCTCCAATAGAGAGTCAACTTCTTCAGACCAAAAGAGAAATCCAAATCTTTATGTAACCGATAATGTTTGTAGAAATACAAATTTATACTAAAGCTCTACTTGTTAGTGAGCACTTTTTATAAACACTGGATTAACATCTATGGAAACAAATATAATACATGTCCAATACTATATATATATATATATATATATATATATATATATATATATATATATATAGTCATCCACATACAAACTGTTTCGTTGTATCACAGCTCCTCAGTGCAGTTAGACCAGTTATTTTATAATCTTTTATATATACATATATATATATATATATATATATATATATATATATATATATATATATATATGCATATTTCTTATAATTTCATATTATTAGTATATTTACTGTATTCAAAATTTCATGTATATAGACATTTTTAATTTTCAATTCTTTAACTTTTTTATTCTCAATTTTTTTTTATTCTCAATGTTATTGTTATTAGCACCCGCTCTCCATATAGGGTTACTCCCCCCCTCCCCCTCCCCCCTTCATAGGCAAATTACCAAATTAGATAACCGTTCAGTTCAGTCCTCAGCACGCGCGAAAGCTGTACCCAGACAGAGATTTTTGACACGCATAGATATATGCTTTCATATTTTGACCCCCCCCTCCACCACCATGTCACATACGCTTTCTCTTCCTCTCTTTCCATTTCCTTCTTATGTCCAGTGTAGCTCTTAATATTTCCTTTTCTTTTTCTTTCTTTCTTTCTTTCTCTTTTTAATTGTATTTTTGTTTTTGTTTTTTTATTTTGTTTTATTTCTATTCGTTTTCAATTTTTATTTTAACTTTCTGTCATAAAACTTTGTGTGATTGTGAACTTATTTTAACATGGATAATGTTATTTCAAGACCTGAAGAGCGTGAGCCCCACAAACTGCTCTCGTGAAACAAAATCAATTTTGTAGTCAAAATGAAATAAATTATCATTTATATTTATATTTCTGCTCTATATTTTTATTGAGCACTCTCTTAAACCCGGTTACACTCCCCTGGATTTATACCCTGTGGATCTATACCATACTCGGATTATATATATATATATATATATATATATATATATATATATATATATATATATATATATATATATATATATATATATTGGCCTACAATCTCCTCAATGGTCATTACGATATACCTCAGTATCTATTATTCACTCCTGCACCAGACAGAGGTCTACGCGGATACCACAAGAAACTATTTCACCTCCGAATTTGATTGAATCGGAGGAGGGGCGTCTTCTCAATCAGGATCCCTGGACCTTGGAATAGACTCCCAAGAGAGGTAATAAATGTGCCAACAATGCAGAAATTCAAGGTGAATTTGGACAGGTGCTAGGCTACTGTATCCTCTTCTGTGTAAATTTCTACCACCCTTAGCTAAAGCAATGGAAAATATCAAGAAACGCTTAAAAAAATGTGAAGTAATTTCATATACATAGCTGTGTTATATATGGACAAACCATCCTCCATCAATTATCAAACATAGCTAGGAACAAAGTGTAGCATCTGTTCTGATGTTACGCTTAGTCTATTCTGTCCTATACCTGTGTCATATATGGACAAACCATCCCCCATCCATTATTGAACATATTCCTAGTTCAATCTTTGAAATACAATATATATATATATATATATATATATATATATATATATATATATATATATATATATACTAGCTGAACCGGCCCAGCGTTGCCCGGTAGTGTATTTATTTTCAATTTGTTTTACTTTTCTTTTTTAAACAATGCCAGTTTTTTTTTTTATTATTTGTTTGTTTTTCAAGTGGCAGCATGTCTTGTTTGGGGTGAACTATGTTAAAAAAAAAAGTAAGAATAACCAAAAACCAAATTTAGAACAATGTCAAGAACCGTTAAATATAGGTGGATCTGGTGACAAGCAAATTCCAAGCGTGACGAGACGAAAATGACCGGAAACAGTCGTTACTTAGGTCAAAGGTCAAACATGAGTCATGTAAGAAATTGGATAAAACAAGTGCTTTTCCATTTTCAGGTCAAAAACTAGCCAACAATAAGTGTTAGATGGATAAATTCCGACCCAGAAAACAGCAATTCTTCCCCCTTTGTCAGAAATATCGCTTATGGAATGTGAGGACTAAAGGCCAAAATAAGGGAAGCGAGAATTACGAGGCTGTCAACAGTAAATCCAAGGTACACTTCCTACTCTTCTTGGCGAGGAACAAAGTGTAATATCTGTTCTGATGATGCACTTGGTCTATTCTGTCCTCGATCACTGAAGGAAGAATTCCTTCTAGACTGAAGCAATTTTTTCCGGGAGTAATACAATGTATTCGTGGAGCAATGTATTCTAAGATCAATGTATTCTAGGAATATAAATAATTATCTTACCTATAGAATTTGACAACTTTATTCGGCACTAAATACCCATAGATGGTTGATATGCCGTAAAACAAACCAAACCAAATGGAACCTCCGTGAACAAAGTTTCTTTCCTAGAACATCCCACCTGTTGAGCACAATATTATGGGACTGCTTCCCAGCTAACTACAACATGGTTGTTTTCAAGTCCAATGTCAACAAAAAACTTGTCAAGCCGTCTTCTTCGAAAATAATCACATTCTACCCATTCCACCCATTGCCCCATTGGCATCCGTTGTCCAACTGACAATCTCTTTAACCCTTATCCTCGAGTGGCTTTAACAAGTGGTGACCCATTAGTAAAAAAAACGAAAAAAATATTATTAAATAACATTTTGAGCGATCTTTTGAAGTGAGAACTTACCAATATGCTACTTAAATTGAACCTTAATACTTATTGGGCACCAGTCCGTTGTTCTTACCATTGAACCTATCCTGTACGTAATCGATTATGTCTGATTTAATTTTAATTAATTTTCCTTTTCTTTTTATTATCAATATTTTTCATAATATAGCAACAAGCCTACACTCCTCAAGATCAATCCAAAAATTGATTGATTTTCTCCGCGCGCGACAATCATTTTGAAAATATGTTTCTAATTAAGTCCTCATTCCCAAAGGTGTCGCTGGAAATACAGTTTCAAATTTCTTTCATTATTTTCAAATTGTGTCTCCTTGTTTCCCATTACTCAGCCTCGGAAGGTGCCGCTCGCTCAATTATTTTCAAATTGTGTCTCCTTGTTTCCCATTGGTCGGCTTCGGAAGGTGCCGCTCGCTCAATTATTTTCAAATTGTGTCTCCTTGTTTCCCATTGGTCGGCTTCGGAAGGTGCCGCTCGCTCAATTATTTTCAAATTGTGTCTCCTTGTTTCCCATTGGTCGGCTTCGGAAGGTGCCGCTCGCTCAATTATTTTCAAATTGTGTCTCCTTGTTTCCCATTGGTCGGCTTTGGAAGGTGCCGCTCGCTCAATTATTTTCAAATTGTGTCTCCTTGTTTCCCATTGGTCGGCTTCGGAAGGTGCTGCTCGCTCAATTATTTTCAAATTGTGTCTCCTTGTTTCCCATTGGTCGGCTTCGGAAGGTGCCGCTCGCTCAATTATTTTCAAATTGTATTTCCTTGTTTCTCATTGGTCGGCTTCGGAAGGTGCCGCTCGCTCAATTATTTTCAAATTGTGTCTCCTTGTTTCCCATTGGTCGGCTTCGGAAGGTGCCGCTCACTCAATTATTTTCTGATTCAACAAAGCTTGTATTTACGTTAAGGTTTTGTCATGAAAAAAGCACGGTTTACTGGAGAAAAATACTTTATTTAATTTGTCGCAAAGTTGCAGTAATTAAAAGACAACTCGGACAAAGTTTAGATTCCGCACTCTCTTCAAACACACTTCCGCACTTCGACTGGAACATTTGTGTTACTCGGATTATTCGGAGAACTATTCTCATCTAGCTTGTTATTCTCACAATGTTTCGGCCGATGTAACGTCCGACCTTCTTCAGGTACATCTTTTCGAATTGAGAAGAAATCTTTATATGAAACTCAGGAACAGTAGCATGCAAGGGTCTGGTAATGCCCTGATGATGCCCGGAGTGGTGCTTTCACAGATTAGGATCCACGTTAACTTTGACCCCATCGTTAGGATTAGGTGGAGGTTAAAGTTAGGGTTAGGTTTGAGTTTAGGGTTAGGATGAAAGTTAGCGTGGGTCCTAATCTGTACAAGTACCACCGGGACTAACTCCTTGATTGTATGCCTCAAAGATTCAAGTATAGGTACTAGTCCTAGTACTGAGAAATATTATGAGAAAAGGAGATAGTTTGAATACGATTGATGTCCCCCACCCCGCTCATTTGGATGCCCGAGGCCACCGCCTCGTCTACCCCTCCTCCTTTGGGAATCTATACGGAATTTTGAACTGAATCCGTTATTTAATCCATAGGGATAGATTGTTCTCGTTCTGTCAGCCAAGGCTGGGTAGAATTTTTTTATTAATTATAAAATTAATTTGTATTATAATCAAATTAATACAAATTACAAATGTTGCCTCCTCCGTATAAATACACTCGACCAACCCGACAATCAGCTAAATCCCATCCATTCACTGTGGAGGTCCCCAGATGCCAGAGACCCTTCTACTCCAATAGCTCCTTTCCTTGTGCTGCCGGCTTTTGGAACTCCCTTCCTGCTCCCTGTTTCCCCGACTGTACCGACATGCGAAAATTTAAAACTAATGTGAACAAGCATCTTGCTGTACAGCTCCCACTGTAGGATGAACCTCAAAACTATCACTCTAATTCTCAGTAGCCCCCTTACGTCTACAGCGGCAACTTGCCTTGTTTAGGGTGAACTAAGTTTTAACAAATAAAATAAAATAAAAAATAACAACGAAGATGAGAATAGTAGTCCAAATAATCCAATTTATATTTATTTCTTACAAAAAAAAAAAAATTATTATTCTCAGTCAATTTGAAAATATCTGTTTTGTTTACATTTGTAAAGGTGTGGAGTTTGAGTGGGGGTCATATACGGTGTAATGCTAAATGTGTTCCTTTCAGCTCCCAGTATAACCGGGGTGCTTAACCTACATTTGGTTCTTCATTTATTTTCTCTATCTATTCCGTTCTCCTTCGCGAGCACAGAAAATAGAAACTTACAATATTTGCTACCATTTGACTATTTAGTAACCAGCCAACTCCATATTTGGTACCGATCGATGCGGATGACGGATCTTCTTATCATAGTTTATATTTTTTCTGGTTCAGTGTGCGACTTATTAATTCCAGGAACCAAACGCATCACCTGATTAAAAGATTCACCGCAGTTTTCTGCCTCCAGGTCATACGAATCTGCGTGCAATAAATGGAATATAAATAAATTCAATGTTTGTATCGAAACTTTTTTCTTGTTCAGTGATTTACTCTATTGAAACAGATGATCCACCCAATTCTGAGCCGAGAGTTCATTGCTTGTTGTACATTGTAAGTAAGAGATGGCAAAGCTTACAGACCAATTTTAGGATCTCGAAATAAGTTTGTGTCATGATTTTTTTCAGCCAATCAAAAGTTTGTTTTTCTTAACCAATCGAAACGTTGTTTTTTTTTTCAACCAATCGAAAGTTTTTTTGTTTTGTTTTTTAAACCAATCGAAAGGTTTTAAAACAGAAGTTTAAAATCTTTTTGCTTTAGCTGCTCAATTTAATATGAAGTATCCTATACTAGTTTAAGTATAGTATGTTGAGTTAAAGTTAAGGACGGGCAATGAAAGTGAAGGTGATTTCTATTTTAACTAAAAAAGAAATGTCTCTGATTAAAAGAAATTTTTAAAAACTCAGAAACTTATCGGACTGAGTTGAAGTATACAATATAGAGTTAAAATTAAGGACGGGCAATGAAAGTGAAGGTGATTTCTATTTTAACTAAAAAAGAAATGTCTCTGATTAAAAGAAATTTTTAAAAACTCAGAAACTTATCGGACTGAGTTGAAGTATACAATATAGAGTTAAAATTAAGGACGGGCAATGAAAGTGAAGGTGATTTCTATTTTAACTAAAAAAGAAATGTCTCTGATTAAAAGAAATTTTTAAAAACTCAGAAACTTATCGGACTGAGTTGAAGTATACAATATAGAGTTAAAATTAAGGACGGGCAATGAAAGTGAAGGTGATTTCTATTTTAACTAAAAAAGAAATGTCTCTGATTAAAAGAAATTTTTAAAAACTCAGAAACTTATCGGACTGAGTTGAAGTATACAATATAGAGTTAAAATTAAGGACGGGCAATGAAAGTGAAGGTGATTTCTATTTTAACTAAAAAAGAAATGTCTCTGATTAAAAGAAATTTTTAAAAACTCAGAAACTTATCGGACTGAGTTGAAGTATACAATATAGAGTTAAAATTAAGGACGGGCAATGAAAGTGAAGGTGATTTCTATTTTAACTAAAAAAGAAATGTCTCTGATTAAAAGAAATTTTTAAAAACTCAGAAACTTATCGGACTGAGTTGAAGTATACAATATAGAGTTAAAATTAAGGACGGGCAATGAAAGTGAAGGTGATTTCTATTTTAACTAAAAAAGAAATGTCTCTGATTAAAAGAAATTTTTAAAAACTCAGAAACTTATCGGACTGAGTTGAAGTATACAATATAGAGTTAAAATTAAGGACGGGCAATGAAAGTGAAGGTGATTTCTATTTTAACTAAAAAAGAAATGTCTCTGATTAAAAGAAATTTTTAAAAACTCAGAAACTTATCGGACTGAGTTGAAGTATACAATATAGAGTTAAAATTAAGGACGGGCAATGAAAGTGAAGGTGATTTCTATTTTAACTAAAAAAGAAATGTCTCTGATTAAAAGAAATTTTTAAAAACTCAGAAACTTATCGGACTGAGTTGAAGTATACAATATAGAGTTAAAATTAAGGACGGGCAATGAAAGTGAAGGTGATTTCTATTTTAACTAAAAAAGAAATGTCTCTGATTAAAAGAAATTTTTAAAAACTCAGAAACTTATCGGACTGAGTTGAAGTATACAATATAGAGTTAAAATTAAGGACGGGCAATGAAAGTGAAGGTGATTTCTATTTTAACTAAAAAAGAAATGTCTCTGATTAAAAGAAATTTTTAAAAACTCAGAAACTTATCGGACTGAGTTGAAGTATACAATATAGAGTTAAAATTAAGGACGGGCGTAACAGAATTCCTCTGCTTAATTATATCGTTTTTATTTTTTCAATTTTTCTAATAATCTTTTTTGTGTCAAAATAAAAAAAAATTACGAATGTTTCTATATTTTTGATTTTGATGCAAAAAAGATTATTAGAAAAATTTAGAAAATAAAAACGGTATAATTAAGCAGAAGAATTCTGCTATG
>OY744540.1:9886757-9941757 GCA_963556195.1 Sepiola atlantica | reverse complement strand
TTGTATCAATATAAACAGACATGAAATAAGTAAATAGACAGTCTACAAAAATAAGTGCAAGACTCAACTTATGCTGTTGCGTTTCAACCTTGTGTCATACATGGATGCTCATAATTTAATGTTGTGCTGCCTCCTTCTGTATGTGCCTTTAACGTGATCTTGCCATTAGTAGTAGTAGTAGTAGTAGTAGTATTAGTAGTATTATTATTAGTAGTAGTAGTAGTAGTAGTAGTAGATTTAGTTTTGTCTGTCTTTATATAAGTAGATGCTGTTGCGTTTCAACCTTGTGTCACACATAATCTGACTTTGTGCTGCTTGCTCTCGTACGCACCTTTTATGTGATCTTGCCAGACTGAGGAAACGCCGCTTGCCATTGAGTTCTTTTTATACCTCGAGAAAACGGACAAATCCAAACAAAACTGTTGAAGACAGAAGAGGTTTATTCGCCTTGTTCTTCTTTCGAATCACTGACCAGTGGGGAAGGGGGGGGAGGTTGATAATAACTGATTTGATCATATCTTATCAGGACATTTTAAAACGAATTGACGACTTCTCTCTCTCACTCTCTCTCTCTCTCTCTCTCTCTCTCTCTCTCTCTCTCTCCTTGAGCCATGTGACGTCACATCCGTTTCTATCAATTCTCACAGTCGAATAAAAAACTAACCTCGAGTTCAGCAAATTGACCCCAATTAACTTTCATTTCCTGTTATTTTCAACTAACCAAATGATATACTATAATAATTGTCGTTTTTGTTTTGGGCTTAGCAGAACATGATTAAGTTTTGCAAACGGAAAGAAAAAACAATAACATCAATGTTTGGTGCATTTAAAGTCAGGAAGCCGATATCTTCAGACAGCCTGACCTGGTAGCACCAATCTACTGAAATGACTATAATCGTTCCCACTTGAATGGGAACAAACAACAACGCACATCTATCAATTCTTCTGCACCGAATTTAGGTAATAATGGCACCGATAAAAATGGCACAAGTAAAAATAGCATAAGTGGATAAATAGAAAAAAATGGCACATGGAAAATGTCACAATGAGTTTATCAAAATCTAGAATACAATACATAAAGTGAAGACATTAAAAGGTTTGTCAAATTAAAAAAAATATATCTACAATTGACAAAAGTCCTCAATCTCATGGCAGCATTCCATGATTGCTTGTAATAGTGGTTCATGTGCGTCTTCAGCCTAACCCTAACCCTAACCCTAATTCTTACTCTAACCCTAACCCTAATTCTAACCCTAACCCTATCCCTAACCCTAATTCTTACCCTATCCCTAACCCTAATTCTTACCCTAACCCTAACCCTAACCCTAATTCTTACCCTAACCCTAATTCTTACCCTAACCCTAATTCTTACCCTAACCCTAATTCTTACCCTAACCCTAACCCTAATTCTAACCCTAACCCTAACCCTAATTCTTACCCTAACTCTAATTCTTACCCTAACCCTAACCCTAATTCTTACCCTAACTCTAATTCTTACCCTAACCCTAACCCTAATTCTAACCCTAACCCTAATTCTTACCCTAACCCTAACTCTAATTCTTACCCTAACCCTAATTCTTACCCTAACCCTAATTCTTACCCTAACCCTAACCCTAACCCTAACTGTAATTCTTACCCTAACATAGAGTTTCTGATTTGTAGGGTCACCTCTATGTTCTTGCTGTGTGGCATTTTTCCTATTTATTCACTTGTGCCATTTATACCTGTGCCATTTTTATGGTGCACTGTAGACAACAGTTTGCAACCTGTCACGAACGCAAATTAATATCATGTAAGAGTCGCAATCATGACGTGGACAAAAAAGCCACACGCTGACAAAAGTATATTCTCTGCTCTTAAAGTGTCCGATCACGTGACCTTCAATGTCCACAAGATACAAAGAAAACAAAAAACTCTGCGGAAGTATCGATCTTATATAAGCGTTATCTGCATCGAATGTCGCGATCACTCAATAACCTGGCAGATATATTGGCATTTAAATTAGTTTTTTTTTGTTGTTGCTTTTTATTTTATGACTTCAATTTTGTTGTTGCCGAAAAAAAATTCAATGTCTAATTTTTTTTAGATGCTTCTCCATATCACGTTATATATATATGTCCGTTGGTCTGTCACGCTCCAGTTTAAAATAGCATTTTTATAGATCAACAGGCATATTTAATGGACACAATTTAGATGCGTCCAAGCATTTTCGTTGGTCTGCCATGCTTAAGTTTGAAATAGCATTTTCGTTGGTCTGTCATACTTAAGTTTGAAATATATCTTTAGTTGTCTCACAATTTTCAATCAATTACACAGAAAACATTTGCGAAAAAATATTTAGAAAGATCTACCCGTGTAATATACGCCCCCATTCCCAAGTGTATTTTTTTCACGTTTGCAAAAATATTTGCGGACATTACACAGAGGGTTTTACAGTAATTTGAAAATTGGAAAAAAAGCAACAAATCACTAATTATAAATATTTAAAAATTTTAAAAGAATCGGAACCGGTAATTGTATCGGAATCAGGAATTTAGAACAGAATCGGTAATTGTATCGGAATCGGGAATTTAGAACAGAATCGGTAATTGTATCGGAATCAGGAATTTAGAACAGAATCGGTAATTGTATCGGAATCAGGACTTTAAAACAGAATCGGTAATTATATCGGATCGGGAATTTAGAGCAGAATCGGTAATTGTATCGGAATCAGGACTTTAAAACAGAATCGGTAATTATATCGGATCGGGAATTTAGAACAGAATCGGTAATTTTATCGGAATCGGGAATTTAGAACAGAATCGGTAATTGTATCGGCATCGGGAATTTAGAACAGAATCGGTAATTGTATCGGAATCGGGAATTTAGAGCAGAATCGGTAATTGTATCGGAATCAGGAATTTAGAACAGAATCGGTAATTGTATCGGAATCAGGACTTTAAAACAGAATCGGTAATTATATCGGATCGGGAATTTAGAACAGAATCGGTAATTTTATCGGAATCGGAAATTTAGAACAGAATCGGTAATTGTATCGGAATCGGGAATTTAGAACAGAATCGGTAATTGTATCGGAATCGGGAATTAAGAGCAGAATCGGTAATTGTATCGGAATCAGGAATTTAGAACAGAATCGGTAATTGTATCGGAATCAGGACTTTAAAACAGAATCGGTAATTATATCGGATCAGGAATTTAGAACAGAATCGGTAATTTTATCGGAATCGGGAATTTAGAACAGAATCGGTAATTTTATCGGAATCGGGAATTTAGAACAGAATCGGTAATTGTATCGGAATCGGGAATTTAGAGCAGAATCGGTAATTGTATCGGAATCAGGAATTTAGAACAGAATCGGTAATTGTATCGGAATCAGGACTTTAAAACAGAATCGGTAATTATATCGGATCGGGAATTTAGAACAGAATCGGTAATTTTATCGGAATCGGAAATTTAGAACAGAATCGGTAATTGTATCGGAATCGGGAATTTAGAACAGAATCGGTAATTGTATCGGAATCGGGAATTTAGAGCAGAATCGGTAATTGTATCGGAATCAGGAATTTAGAACAGAATCGGTAATTGTATCGGAATCAGGACTTTAAAACAGAATCGGTAATTATATCGGATCGGGAATTTAGAACAGAATCGGTAATTTTATCGGAATCGGGAATTTAGAACAGAATCGGTAATTGTATCGGAATCGGGAATTTAGAACAGAATCGGTAATTGTATCGGAATCGGGAATTTAGAGCAGAATCGGTAATTGTATCGGAATCAGGAATTTAGAACAGAATCGGTAATTGTATCGGAATCAGGACTTTAAAACAGAATCGGTAATTATATCGGATCGGGAATTTAGAACAGAATCGGTAATTTTATCGGAATCGGAAATTTAGAACAGAATCGGTAATTGTATCGGAATCGGGAATTTAGAACAGAATCGGTAATTGTATCGGAATCGGGAATTTAGAACAGAATCGGTAATTGTATCGGAATCAGGACTTTAAAACAGAATCGGTAATTATATCGGATCAGGAATTTAGAACAGAATCGGTAATTTTATCGGAATCGGGAATTTAGAACAGAATCGGTAATTTTATCGGAATCGGGAATTTAGAACAGAATCGGTAATTGTATCGGAATCGGGAATTTAGAGCAGAATCGGTAATTGTATCGGAATCAGGAATTTAGAACAGAATCGGTAATTGTATCGGAATCAGGACTTTAAAACAGAATCGGTAATTATATCGGATCGGGAATTTAGAACAGAATCGGTAATTTTATCGGAATCGGAAATTTAGAACAGAATCGGTAATTGTATCGGAATCGAGAATTTAGAACAGAATCGGTAATTATATCAGAATCGAGAATTTAGAACAGAATCGGTAATTATATCGGAATCGGGAATTTAGAACAGAATCGGTAATTATATCGGAATCGGGAATTTAGAACAGAATCGGTAATTGTATCGGAATCAGGAATTTAGAACAGAATCGGTAATTGTATCGGAATCGAGAATTTAGAACAGAATCGGTAATTATATCAGAATCGGTAATTATATCGGAATCGGGAATTTAGAACAGAATCGGTAATTGTATCGGAATCGGGAATTTAGAACAGAATCGGTAATTGTATCGGAATCGGGAATTTAGAGCAGAATCGGTAATTGTATCGGAATCAGGACTTTAAAACAGAATCGGTAATTATATCGGATCGGGAATTTAGAGCAGAATCGGTAATTGTATCGGAATCAGGACTTTAAAACAGAATCGGTAATTATATCGGATCGGGAATTTAGAACAGAATCGGTAATTTTATCGGAATCGGGAATTTAGAACAGAATCGGTAATTGTATCGGAATCGGGAATTTAGAGCAGAATCGGTAATTGTATCGGAATCAGGAATTTAGAACAGAATCGGTAATTGTATCGGAATCAGGAATTTAAAACAGAATCGGTAATTATATCGGATCGGGAATTTAGAACAGAATCGGTAATTTTATCGGAATCGAGAATTTAGAACAGAATCGGTAATTGTATCGGAATCGGGAATTTAGAACAGAATCGGTAATTGTATCGGAATCGGGAATTTAGAACAGAATCGGTAATTGTATCGGAATCAGGACTTTAAAACAGAATCGGTAATTATATCGGATCGGGAATTTAGAGCAGAATCGGTAATTGTATCGGAATCAGGACTTTAAAACAGAATCGGTAATTATATCGGATCGGGAATTTAGAGCAGAATCGGTAATTGTATCGGAATCAGGACTTTAAAACAGAATCGGTAATTATATCGGATCGGGAATTTAGAACAGAATCGGTAATTGTATCGGAATCGAGAATTTAGAACAGAATCGGTAATTATATCGGAATCAGGACTTTAGAACAGAATCGGTAATTATGTCAGAATCGGTAATTATATCGGAATCGGGAATTTAGAACAGAATCGGTAATTGTATCGGAATCGGGAATTTAGAACAGAATCGGTAATTATATCGGAATCGGGAATTTAGAACAGAATCGGTAATTGTATCAGAATCGAGAATTTAGAACAGAATCGGTAATTATATCGGAATCAGGACTTTAGAACAGAATCGGTAATTATATCGGAATCGGGAATTTAGAACAGAATCGGTAATTTTATCGGAATCGAGAATTTAGAACAGAATCAGTAATTATATCGGAATCAGGACTTTAGAACAGAATCGGTAATTATATCTGAATCGGGAATTTAGAACAGAATCGGTAATTGTATCGGAATCAGGAATTTAGAACAGAATCGGTAATTATATCTGAATCGGGAATTTAGAACAGAATCGGTAATTGTATCGGAATCGGGAATTTAGAACAGATTATGGAAAAGTCCCATCACTTATTTTTTATCTTAACAAGCAGGTGGTGTAAGAGAGGATCTCGGTTTGTACTTTTCACCTCTTCACTGCCCGACTGAAGAGATTGCATCTCCTAATTCTCGTGTCGTGCTGCAGCCGCATGAATTGCCTGCAACCCTCGGGGGTTGCACCGCGTTAACCCAAGTCCCCACATTTTGCTATATAACAATAGCAACCCTTTTCCGATATTTCATGGTGAAATACAATATTTATTGCAAACGATTCATTGGTTGGTTGGCTTTGACGACATATCAACCCTTTTTAGCTATTGTAACATATTCATCTGATGTGTGTTAGGCTAAAAAAATAAATAAATAAACGGTTTTATTAATATTAAAATTGCATCATATTTTTGTCTTCAAATTTAATATAAAATATTTATACACATGGATGCTTCTTAAGATATGATCAATTTCCTTATATATATATATATATATCTATATATATATATATATATATATATATATATATATATATATATATATACATATGCATGTTCCTTCAGCAGTTGAACACTCTCTTGACGGCTGCCTTTAATAGGTGTAATCCCTCGCTGATTTATTGGGTTGTTAATAGTAGTTATGTCGGCTAAAGCGTCGGAATTTGAGTTAAAAAAACATGACTCGTGTTGGGGGTTCTGAGTCCTGCGACCAGTATGAATAAATAATCATCTTTACACTGACGATTCCCGTAAGGATGAAAAAACGTATACGTATGTAAATAAAAACAAATATTTATAATTATATTTATATATACATATATATATATATATATATATATATATATATATATATATATATATATATATATATATTAGTAGAGTATTCTACAAGTATATATATGTATATATATATATATATATATATATATATATATATATATATATATATATATATATATATATATATATATAATGTTACTCACCGTGTTGCCTAAAATATATATTCTAAAATTCATAATTATACGTTCATCAGTTGAGGAGATTATTCTGTACATAGAAATATTATATATATATAATCTATTCTAGAAAATACTCGTCCCAGGACGGGTATAAGCAATAAATATAGCATTAGTTTAAAATGTTAATTTAGACGAAGCAGGTAAAGCTAGGGCAGTAGCGCTTGATATATCCAAAGCCTTTGACGAAGTCTAGCATGAAGCTCTTCTCATGAAAATTAATTCGTAGAGTATTAGTTGACGAATATTTAATACAATCAGATCCTAATTAGCCAAAAGAAAGATCCAGGTTGTCCTCGATGGCCGTGCATCTAAACGACATGACATTAATATGGGTCGATCCTTCGACCTTTATTGTTCCTGATCTTCATAAACTTCTTCTTCCTTTTTTTCTTCTTCTTCTTCTACTCCTCTTCCTTCTTCTTCTTTTTCTTCTTCTTCTTTTTTTCTACTCCTCTTCCTTCTTCTTCTTCTTCTTCTTCTTTTTCTTCTTCTTCTTCTTCTTCTTCTCCTTTTTCTTCTTCTTCTTCTTCTCCTTCTTCTTCTTCTTCTTCTTCTTCTTCTTCTCCTTCTTTTTCTTCTTCTTCTTCTCCTTTTTCTTCTTCTTTTTCTACTCCTTCTTCTTCTTCTTTTTCTTCTTCTTCTTCTTCTTCTTCTTCTTCTTCTTCTTCTTTTTCTTCTTCTTCTTTTTCTACTCCTCTTCCTTCTTCTTTTTTTTTCTTCTTCTTCTTCTTCTTCTTCTTCTTCTTCTTCTTCTTCTTCTTCTTCTTCTACTCCTCTTCCTTCTTCTTTTTCCTCTTCCTTCTTCTTCTTCTTCTTTTTTTCTACTCCTCTTCCTTTCTCTTCCTCCTTCTTCTTCTTTTTCTACTCCTCTTCCTTTCTCTTCCTCCTTCTTCTTCTTCTTCTTCTTCTTCTTCTTCTTCTTCTTCTTCTTCTTCTTCTTTGTGTCTATTTTCCCGCTCATTTCCTTTTTTTCTCATTACCTTCCGTTGTTTGTCCTGAAAATTGCTGAAATGTCCCAACATGTCTCCGGAATCTCAATTTCCCCCTTCATCTGCAAACAAATCTTCATATATTTTTTTCATTTATTATCTCCCCTTTGTTTCCTGACGCGCGTTTGTCAGATTTCACTGATTCTGTCTTTACAACAATCTAAACTCCATTTTTTTTTCATGATAGATTTGTCACTTTTGATTAAAAAATAAACGTTTTTTCCGCAATCTAAATTTTATCTCTTTGCATCAGTTTTTTTTTTTTTTAACAGTTTTTTACGGCACATCAACCCTGTCCTTAATGATTTAATGCTGATACCCTATACCTATTTTAAATGGGTCGACAAACCAGAATAATCCCTGACTCAAAGTATGCAGCAAACGGTGTCCGGTCAGATTCAGTTCCTGATATTAAACTTCATCCGTAATATAACTTACGTCAAGAGTTTCCGTTTCTCAAATTTATTAATTTATTTATTAAATTGTAAGGTGGAAGTACAGAATAGTTAACAAAGCTAAGACCCCTGTCCATGTTAAGAATGGCTTTCTAAATAATAACGTTATTATTTCCGCATGGTCAGTAAACTGCATAAGTTATTTAGAAAGCCATTCTTAACACATGGAGGTGGGGTGGGGGTGGGGCTTCGTTAACTATTCTGTACTTCCACCTAACAATTTAATAAATAAATTAATAAATAAAAATTAGTACAACATTTGGCAAACCACAAGAGTAAGCGATCCAAAACAGGAAGTCTTTGATATCAGGAACTAAATCTGATCGAACACCGTTTGCTGCTGACTTTGAGTCAGGGATTCTTCTGGTTTGCCAATGATTCATTTATTGCTTTCGTCTGTCTGTTTTTCTTTCTGTCTCGCTTTTTTGTTTCATTTTACTTCAGTCGAAGTTCTCAGAAATCAATGGCCCCCTTCCTGGGCCTAACACTTGATCTCTATATGAGATACATAGATATTCGAATATTCTATTAAAGTTCTCCTTTATTTCTCAAATGTTGGGTTAGTAAAGAAGTTAATAATATTAATTTCCCTCTCCCCAATTGAGCAGTTAATTATGTTATAGTATATCTTTCTTACCGGATTCCAGGACAAGAATTCATCTAGTCTGGTGGAGTATCCAGCTTATTGCTGTTACTATAGGCAACATCACTTGGAGAAGCTGTACCATTTTTCGTATAAGTACGTGTGGGGTAGCTATACCGAGGGGATCTTATTTGGGCTTCGAATACTATGTTATTTTGAATATTTAGTCAGGGTTTATTTGTAGAGAGAAGAATCCTCATGCCAGGTTGTCCTGACAAACCCTTGTACAGAGAGACTTTAGACACTCAAGGACAGTGTCTAATAGTGCTGTCTCTATTGTGTATCTACATGCGTGTGCATAAGTTCCTATTGTTTTTGTGGGGTCAAATTGATATCTATATAATATGTAAGCGAGTCTGTTTTCTTATCATAGAAAACGTTGTTCAATTGTTCAAGTTTTGATGTTTTGTTTTTTTGTTTCAGTCTAAAATCAATTAATGAATTTGAATGAAAGACAAACTTTTATTTCTTTTTACTTCTTTTATTTTTGCTTTCCTCTTTTTCTTCGTCTCTCATCTCATTCTTCTTTCTTATTATTTCTTCTCATTCCTCTTCTCTCACCATTCTTCTTCTTCTTCTTTATCTTCTCTCCTCCCCTTCTTATCCTCCTTCTCCTACTCATTATTCTCTTTCTTCTTCTTCTTCTTCTTCTTTTTCTCCCTTTGCTTTTTCATCTTCTCTCCTCTTCCTCTTCTTCCTTTCCTCCTCCTACTTTTTCTTCTTTCCTCCTCCTCTTCTTCTTTTTCTCCTCCTCTTCTTCTTTTTCTCCTCCTCCTCCTTCTTTTTCTCCTCCTCTTCTTCTTTTTCTCCTCCTCCTCCTTCTTTTTCTCCTCCTCTTCTTCTTTTTCTCCTTCTCCTCCTTCTTTTTCTCCTCCTCCTCCTTCTTTTCTCCTCCTCCCCCTTCTTTTCTCCTCCTCTTGTTCTTTTTCTCTTCCTCCTCCTCCTCCTTCTTTTCTCCTCCTCTTCTTCTTTCTCCTCCTCCTCCTTCTTTTCTCCTCCTCGTCTTATTTTTTTCTCCTCCTCCTCCTCCTCCTCCTCCTTTTCTCCGCCTCCTCCTTCTTTCTTTCTCCTCTTCTTCTTTTCTCCTCCTCTTCTTCTTTTCTCCGCCTCCTCTTTCTTTCCTTCTCCTCTTCTTCTTTTCTCCTCCTCTTCTTCTTTTCTCCTCCTCCTCCTTCTTCTTCTTCTTCTTCTTCGTCTTTCCTACTGCCTCTTCAGTACTACTAACCTTCTTCTTTATATTCTCACCTCCTCCTTGTTCTTTTTTCCTCGTCTTCCCCCTTCTTTTTCTTCTTCATCTTGTCTCTTCTTCTTCTACTTCTTCTTCTTCATCATATTCTCTCTTCCCCCTTCTTTTTTCTTCCTCATCCGCTTTCTTTTCTCCTCCTCCTTTTTTTCTTCTTCATCTTGTCTCTTTTCCTCCTTTTTCTTCTTCTTATTCTCCCTCAAACAAAAAATAATCCCCTTTTAATCCTTCATAAACGTTCACCAATTTTCCAGACGACCTAATACACCTAACCATTACGACCTAATAGACCTAACCATTACGACCTAATACACCTAACTATTACGACCTAATACACCTAACTATTACGACCTAATACACCTAACCATTACGACCGTATACACCTAACCATTACGACCTAATACACCTAACCATTACGACCTAATAGACCTAACCATTACGACCTAATACACCTAACTATTACGACCTAATACACCTAACTATTACGACCTAATAAACCTAACCATTACGACCTAATACACCTAATCATTACGACCGTATACACCTAACCATTACGACCTAATACACCTAACCATTAGGACCTAATACACCTAACCATTACGACCTAATACACCTAACTATTACGACCTAATACACCTAACTATTACGACCTAATAAACCTAACTATTACGACCAAATACACCTAACTATTACGACCTAATACACCTAACTATTACGACCTAATACACCTAACCATTACGACCTAATACACCGAACCATTAGGACCTAATACACCTAACTATTACGACCTAATACACCTAACTATTACGACCAAATACACCTAACCATTACGACCTAATACACCTAACTATTACGACCAAATACACCTAACCATTACGACCTAATACACCTAACCATTACGACCTAATACACCTAACCATTGGCACAAACCCAGAAGGAACAACTTTCCAGAGAGTCACGTGGGGTGTGGGGGGGGGGGGGGGGGGTATGAAAAAAACTGCGAAAATACCGAAGACAACTTTGAGACATTCATCGATACTAAATCGACAATAGAAAATCAATAGCGGAGATAAATGCCGACTTTAAATCATCCGCTAAAACTTTGTCAAACCTTTTGCCGCGTGTTCCAAGCAATTCAATTAGCCTTCAGCAAACTTTAGTGAAAGGTTGAAATGCGCAGGGCGTTTATTTGGTTTTGTTTTCTTATTAAGAAAAGCGATGGAAACTCGTTTTAATAAATTTAGACAAATTCACTTTGGCAGATGACATGGGAGGCCCTCCGGGACAACAAACAGGTTGAGAATATTCCACCATTTATCTGTGATATTGGATAGAGAATATTCCAGAGTTATTCATTGCTTGTACTTCTAATTTCTACACAGGAGAGAGAGAAGACGCATTGGAAGTTCGATAGGGAACACACTGTATCTAATTTCGGTTATTAGCAATTCCCCTGGATTTACACAAGATATATCGTATCGCATCACTCACAGCGATCAAGATGGCACGATCAGAAAGTTTTGCGATTTCAATAGTTTTAACAATACGCACAAAAAAAAAACAATAGCTAAATTTAGGTTGGTAAAACATTTTAATAAATTACTGCGACATAAGCATTCAAATGCAACACCAATGTTTGGACGTTTCTCATCAGCAAACGTTAAGAAACTTTGTTTTGTTTATTTTGAAAAGGGGTGTGTTTCTCCCGAAATATCAAAATATATATTTTCCATCATTCCGGACTCTATATCTAACAGTAAGTGAAAGATATATTGAAAATTGAGAAATAAATAAATAAGTCTCCACTTATGCATTTTTGTTCATCTTTTCTTTCATTGTTCCGACCACTACTGCATCGCAAACAGTCTTATATACCGCGTGAGTCAAAATGCACGCAAATTTATATTGTTCAAAATTATTCAACCAATCATATATTAGTTAGCATTACTTTTATATATGTGATAGATATTGAAGGCATTGCCAAGGCCGCTGCAAAGAAGGTGGGCTCCCTCTACCGTGCTAGTAAACTTCTCACACCTGACATTATCCTGCAAAGTCACGTGCAACATGCAGAGCTGGTGATTGAAGAAGAATTGAACATTTGAAGAAGAATTGAACATTTGAAGAAGAATTGAACATTTGAAGAAGAATTGAACATTTGAAGAAGGCGATATAATTGAACATTTGCTGTAATGTTACACACTTCATTAACTCTGCTTTCTTTAGATTACATTTAGTTTCGTTTAATAAAGACTTTATAATCTGCGTGCACTTTGACTCACACCTAACATTATATATATATATATATATATATATATATATATATATATATATATATATATATATATATATACATATATTTTAAAGAAATAAAGATGAAGATAAAAAATTGCATAAAATTACATAAAATTACATTTTATGTAATTTTATGCAATTTTTTATCTTCATCTTTATTTCTTTAAAATTGATTGCTCTACTCAACGTATTGAGCTTTACTTTATCACGATAGATCACTTTACGATACTTCACTTATCGTTAATTCTATTATCATTAGTATATATATATATATATATATATATATATATATATATATGTATATATATATATATATATATATATATATATGTATATATATATATATATATATATGTATATATATATATATATATATATGTATATATATATATATATATGTATATATATATATATATATATATATATATATATATATATGTATATATATATATATATATATATATATGTATATATATATATATATATATATATATGTATATATATATATATATATATGTATATATATATATATATATGTATATATATATATATATATATATATATATATATATATATATATATAAGATAAGTGGGAAAGAACCCCAGCAGTGTGCTCTATTATTAAGAAACATTCAATGATAAGAGCTTAATAATTATTTATATATGCATTACAGAAGATCAGAACATACGTACAGACCGCTTATAATCCGACAAAGAGGAACAGCATGTGACCGTCCTTTGTGGACTCTCCTCCCACTTCTGTAATATATATATATATATATATATATATATATATATATATAGATTTAGATTTTTCACTTATAAAATAGATCATTCAGTGAAGACCGGAGTTGTTCCAATAAAAACAAGCTCGATGATACTCGATTACAGCGTACAGAGCATTTATATGTGATTTTATGAAGGCTTACCAAAGCATTCCTTTCAGGACACCAATGATCATCATTAAAGATATTTTTTCTTACAAATATTTTTTATTCAAATATTATTATTATTTATTATTTATTATTTTGAATAAATAATATTTGTAAGAAAAAATATATTTAATGGTGATCATTGGTGTCCTGAAAGGAATGCTTTGGTAAGCCTTCATAAAATCACACACACACACATATATATATATATATATATATATATATATATATATATATATATATATATATATATATATGGGAAGAGAAGGATGAAGGTAATCCGACGTGATGGGAAAATGAAAAAGGAAAACCCCAAAAAAAAAATGGATGTTTTTTTATGTGTACATCAACGTTTCGTCTTTATTTATAAGACTTCATCAGGATGATAATATAGAGAAAAAAATGTCATGCAAATACAGATACATGTAGGATAGACATATTGGGAGGAAAAATAAAATAAAATAATGGCCACTACTGGGTGGACGTCCGTACTTGTTGGAGAATAAAAATGAAAATGAATGTTGGCTATTTGTTTGTGATGTAACAAACCCCATTTTTTTCTCTATATTATCATCCTGATGAAGTCTTATAAATAAAGACGAAACGTTGATGTACACATAAAAAAACATCCATTTTTTGGGGGGTTTTCCTTTTTCATTTTCCCATATATATATATATATATATATTCCATCAATTTCGACCTGACAATCTCAATGAGCTCAAAGATCGCATCATTTCAGAGGTAAATAAAATGTTCTGTGATGAACTTGGACGTGCCGTGAATCATTTGGTGAAACGTGCAGAGCTGGTGATTCAAGAAGGCGGCGATATAATTGGCCATTTGTTTGTGATGTAACAAACCCCATTAACTCTGCTTTCTTTTGATTACATTTAATTTCATTTAATTTGATTTCATATACATTTAATAAAGACTTTATAATCTGCATTCATTTTGACTCACCCTGTATGAAATACCGGCGTATCAGAAGAAGAAGCGACCCGTAGTCAGCATGCCGCTATTCCGAATTCACAACAGCAAGCCGCAATCAATAGACTGTCTTTCCTGCACCAAACGGTCATAAAAAAAATAAAAATAATTAAAAAAATAAATAAAAGAAAAATCTTTTTCAATGTAAAACCTAATTAAAACTTGCTGGAAGGAAAAGTTGTGTTTTTATTTTAAATAATTTCTTTAAAAAAAAAAAAAAAAAATCAAATAGGTGGTTTAATTTTTTTTTTTCAATCAATAGACTGTCTCTCCGGTCATCATTTTTAAAAATCTTTTTCATGTAAACAAAAAAAAAAAATTACCAGCAAGTTTTAATTATAAAGTTTTAGATGAAAAAGGTTTTGACTTTTAAAAAAGTATGACCGGAGAAACAGTCTATTGATTGCGGTTTGCTGTTGTTTATTCTGAATAGTGGCACGCTGACTACGGGTCGTTTCTTCTTCTGATATGCCAAAATACTTATATACTTATTTTAATAAATAGTTTTTAATTAATAAGTTTTACATTTAAATTTTTATTTTACCTTCTGTCCCAAGGATAATGTTTATCTATCCCATATGTAAAAATAAGCAAATCGGTCTCTACATGGGAGTGGGGGTTAAGTGGGATGTTAAAAATAAAACAGATCGGGGTGGAATATGAGAATGGATGGTGTCCTCCAAGATATAATACAACAAGTTAATGAGCTGGGCATAAAATGACACAGGGTCTTTATGCAATTCCATGCAATGCCGGGTCTTTCTGTTAGTAATATAAAGATAAATGAATCGACCGTAGTCGAGGGTGCACTGAAAGTTCCTTTTTCATTGGCTACCACACCAAGATGTAGGGGAGGGTGCCACTCATTTCCCTGTATTTCTCCACTCAACTTCATCCTTCACCTTATAATGCTGAGTGTTTTAGCAAGGAGGCTTCGAATATCATTTATGAGTCTGTAGTATGACTCGACTAAGGACTGAACCCTCATCTCCTAGCCAATTATGTCGAATGGATCACTAGCAATAATATACAATGAACCATTTATAACAGTTATTGAATTACTAAAAGTGTTGATATGCCGTAAAATAGATAAAACAAATCAATCAATAAATCGTTTAGAATAGTTATTGTGTTTTGACATTAAATCACTCCAAAAAGGGTTGATATGTCGTAAATCAGCCAAAACATCATGGATGGCTCTGCTCTTGAGGAGAAATCGACTATGAAACTTTTTGGTCTTTCTCTCTCATCAAATCTTTCTTGGAGTTCATAAATGAGATCCATTGCTTTTTCTGCTTCTCATAAAGTCGGTTCTCTCTATCGCTCCAAACACTTTCTCACACTTGAGGCTATTCTCTATCTCTACAAATCTACAATTAGACCATGTATGGAATACTGTTGTTATATTTGGGCTGGTGAATCTCTGTTTAATTTGAGGATTCATGATAAGGTGCAGACACGTATCTGTAATTTCATTGGCCCTACCCTTTCTTCTTCTCTACAACCTCTCTCTCACAGATGTGATGTTGCTAGTCTCAGTTTTTTCTATAAATACTATTATGGCATGTGTTCTTCAGAATTATGTGATCTATTCCTCGCTTCTTTTGTTCCAGCTCGTTTTACTCGTTGGTCTAGTGGTCTTCCATCAATTCGCTGTTTTGATACCTCATTGTAATACAGCTTCCTATTCCAGTAGCTTCTTTTAAAGAACTGCAGGCTTGTGGAACTCTGTTCCTGCTGACTGTTTTCCTCCTACCTTAAGGCCAATAGGTATCTCCTATCTTTGCGATAATCATATTTGTTCTTGTTAGCTCCTTACATCAAGTGGCTTCATGCCTTGTCTGGAGCGATTTCCATTAAAAAAAATAATACCCATCATTAACGTCCCCATCACCACCACACCGCATCCACCACCACCACCAGTCTCCTGCTACACCGCCGCCATAAGAATTATACTCTCACTTGATAATTCCCTACTCCCTTTTATCAATATTATCCCAGCACCATCAATGATTTTTCCCTCCACAATTTTCTCTGTGCACATCGACATCATCATTCTCCTTCTCCTCCCCCTCATCCTCATCATCCTTCTATTCCTCCTCCTCATCCCCATCATCCTCCTTCTCCTCCTCTTCATCCTCATCATCTTCCTTCTCCTCCTCCTCATCATCCTCATCATCATCATCATCATCATCATCCTGTTCCTCATCCTCATCATCCTTCTATTCCTCCTCCTCATCCCCATCATCCTCCTTCTCCTCCTCCTCATCCTCATCATCCTTCTATTCCTCCTCCTCATCCCCATCATCCTCCTTCTCCTCCTCTTCATCCTCATAATCTTTCTTCTCCTTCTCATCATCATCATCATCCTCCTCCTCTTGTTCCTCATCCTCATCATCATCCTCATCATCATCATGAAAATCTCCCACCACCTCCACCTACCATAACTCATATTACTTACACCACCACCACCACCACTTTTACTTGTGAATTGTCTTTGTATGCTTAATTAATCCACCCCTCTCATCTATCTCCTCCTCCTCCTCCTCCTCATCATCATCATCATCATCATCATCATCATCATCATCGTTATCATCATGACTAACACAAACTTCAATCTTCACAATCTCTCATGCCATAAATTTCCCTTTCTCTTCAGGTAACCAAAAAAAAATGCCTCCCAAAAGACCCCTTTATGATTTCCCATGTTTCCCCTTTCCCCCAATACATTTAGCCGCAACTTGCTTTTAATCATTTAACCATTCCGATTTTTTTCCGATCCCTCTTCTCTCTCTCTCTCTCTCTCTCTCTCTCTCTCTCTCTCTCTCTCTCTCTCTCTCTCTCTCTCTCTCTCTCTCTCTCTGTCCGCAAACCCCCTATCTATCTTTAATCTTTATTGATTATATGTCTTTTCCATTGTTTGTTTTTTTAAAACAGCGGCAGGCACTCGCTGTCAGCCTCCGCTCCTCAAACCGGAAGTCTTGAATTTTATTAACCGTCACTAATGGAGACGCTCCTCTCAAGAGATATGGCGCTTCTGCGGCAAAAAAAAAGTCATCGGTTACACAAAGAGCATCATAAAAATTACTGTTGTGTTTTATGGTAATGGGTATCAACCTCTTTTCCTCTCACTTTTGTCCACATCAACGTTATAATATTTCTACTACGTTTCGGCCGATGTGTCCTCCAGATATTTATGGAAACCTTTTGGAATTTCTAAATGTTTATGACACTCTTGTGATGTCATAATAGACTGTCTCGCTTTTCTTCTCTCTTCCCTTCTCTTACTTTCCTTTTTCTCGTTTCCCCTCTCTCTCTCTCCTCCTCCTTTTTTTCCTCTTTCTCCCTCTCTCTCTCTTTTAATTATTTACATCACTCCATTGCTCTCACCACTTCTTCAATCATTCGCACTTTATTTATTTTTTTCAATTCAATTAATTTGGCAAAAAATAAAACAATCATGTTTCAGTTGCCATGTAAGGAAAGGGCGGTAGAAATTTACACAGAAGAGGATACAGTAGCCTAGCACCTGTCCAAATTCACCTTGAATTGCTGCGTTGTTGGCGCATTTATTACCTCTCTATTCCAAGGTCCTGATTGAGAAGGCGTCTATCCTCCGATTCATTCGAAATAGGCGGTGAAATAGTTTCTTGTGGTTTCCGCATAGACCTCTTTCTGGTGCACGAGTGAATAATAGGTCCTGAGGTATATTGTAATGACCATTGAGGAGATTGTAGGCCAAAATGAGATCACTGCGTAATCGTCGGCGCTCGAGGGAGAAAAGGTTGAGTTTCTTGAGTCGGCTTTCATAATATTATTTTTCATCCATCGTCCTTCGTACCACCATCTGAAATATTCACATATAGATGAAATGTGTGCACGGAAACCGAAATCTCGTGGGCGATGCCCTTTTCTCCTCCCTAATACCTCTTTCTCAGACGTTGCTAGTCTTTCTCTACTCTCTCGTTATTTTCATGACAGGTGCTCGACTGAGCTTCAATCTATGGACCCATCCCCCCCTGTAAAACATTCGCAACAAAAACTCGTCTAGCTACAGCCACTGTCAATAATTTCCCTGTCATTTTCTCTCTCTCTCTACCTAAAACTATACCAAACTTCCATGATCAAAGTTTCTTTCCTAGAACTACCCAAAAGTGGAATATATTATCATGGGGCTACTTTCCAGCTGACTACAACATGGTCGTTTTCAAGTTCAAGTTTTCAAGTTCTTATTGAACCGTTCTCTTAAATAATCAAATTCTGCCCAATTTCCACCATCATTACCAATCATCGCGGTGTTGCCTCACCGCCCACCTCTCACTTATTAACCCTTATCCTCGAGTAGCCTTTAGGCCTTGATAAGTGATTACACCTTAGTAAAAAAAAAAGAAAAGCAAACAAGAAAACAAACTCATCAGAGTTTATCAGTCTACACACCCCATAATAAATACACCCCCCATAAACTACCAATAAATAAATGTACTTTTAAAATATCTATCGCGATTATTTTAACAGTTGGTTCTGGTCACTGACAATCTTGCTTAATGCACAATGTACCAACGTTGATCCAAAGGTCACGGGTCATCCAAAGGTCACGGGTCATTTAAAATGCAAAAGTTAGTTCATGATGGTGACGTTTCCAAATATGAAATACTCTTATTTTGTCTATTCCATTCATTATTTTCAATCCTCTCATAATATTCTTCATCGTCCAACTGGTAATCCATTCATCTTATCAACCCTTATCCTCGAGTGGCTTTTGACCTTGATAAGCGTTGATTCATTAGTAGCATTCCTATTCTTATGTTGATGTCCGATGATGATCTTGGAAAGACAGAATCTTCAGGTCAATCGTTTTGTTGTCTTATTGAGATATTATCTCCAGAGGAGGAAACAATTTTATCTTCTGGTGATACCAGATCAGGCTGCCCTGTGGCTCCCTGAGACGAAATTCACCTACATTGACGTTTTTTTTGTTTGTTTTTTTTTTGTTTGTAAAACTTAATTATGTTCTACAAAACCAAAAACAAAAACAACAGCCCCTCTCCCTTTCTCCCTCCCCTTTTTTATTTTTATTTTTCCTACCCTACTCCCGGTCCTGGATATGACCTTAAACTACATCCGATGGTGAGATCCGGCTTACAGACTTTGGGGAATGTGGAGCCTCCTCTTAATTACCATTGCTCCCAGGTCCACCCTGACCCGGAGTGGTAGTACCTGTTAGGGTCCCAACTATGGGTTAAATAGAAACAGATATTAAAAGGGGAAAGAAACCAAAAAAGAGAAGAAAACAAGACCAGATTCGGCATTAAATAACCCAAAAAGGGTTGATATGCCGTAAAACAAAACTACCATACCAAACCAAACCAATTTTATCTTTGCCTGGGTTCACTTTCATCCCCATTTTCACGCAAGCGGCTTTTCAGCTCATAAGTAGAGAGCTACAACTTATCAAAGACACCGACGGTGAGTGTGGTGTCATCAGCATAACGAATATTAATATAGATAAAAAGTGCTCGACTGAGCTCCAATCCATGGTTCCTCCTTGTAAGCCAATCACAGCAAAAAATCATCTTCTACCACAACTCTCCATAAGTATTCAAATTTTGTCTTTTTCATTTATTATTTTTTAATCCTTTCATGTAAAAATGCAGTAGGCTGCATTTTTTTTTAGTGATGCATGAATTTTTAGTTATGCATGAATGACGGACATTGCAACTGCTCGGCTAGAGAAAAGAGCGGGAGCGACACAAAATAAAGTGAAAATATCTTTGGTTTTATTTGGGCCACCCAAGAGTTTATTTCTGTTGGAAATGAATTAAGTATCTCGTAAAAGGCGGGACCCATACTGAGATTGGATTGTCGCCATGATAATCCTCTGTCTGATATTTATCACCGGGGATATTTCAAGTGGTCAGTGCCTGGGTGGTTTATGACCAGTGAGAAAGAGATGGGAGGGGAGATCTGGTCCACTGGGTATGACAAGAAGTTGGGTTTTTTGAGAGAGCTGGTGATCAGTAGAAGCTGGGTGCTTTTCGAGCCCACGTGGGCCCATTTGGAACTCTTAGCCAAAGGATTCTGTGTGCAGCTTATATTTTATTTCACCGGGATAGAGAGATCTCATTTTCAAGTCTGCCATTCAACTTGGAAACACGAGTATCTTTTTTATAACATCCAACAAATAAATTTGTTACTTGTTCATAAATTGAACTCATGTTTTTTTTTTATCTGGGATAAGAGTTCTTGGTTGCAGCACGGAGACTAGATCGCACAAGAACCTTTGGACCGGCCCAACGTGTGGAGACGATTACGGCTAGTGCAGTGAATGCACGAACACACACATACATGTTCACACTCATAATATTCTTCATCATTTAACTGAAAATCCATCTATCTCATTAACCCTTATCCTCAGGTTGTTTTTGGCCTTGATAAGTGGTGACCCTTTTGTTAAAGACATATTCTGTGTGATTTGGACTGAATATCTCAGTAAGGTATTCCAGCCAGTGGCAAACAAGTTGACTATAGAAATCCATTTCTCTATTGCCTGTATTAGTCTGAGATATATCCACGACTTCTTCAGCATACAGAGTTAACTCCCTTGTCATTATTTCCTTTTATATTTCTCTCGCTATTTCAAGTCAACTCAGCTAAATTAAGCGTCCTTCGTAAATTGGTATTATATCCGGATGGCTGTTACTATTGATCTTTTGTTTGTGTCATGAGGCTATTCAATATGGTTGCCGCTGGCTTTGATAACTTGATTGACCAGTGTCAGCCGTTTCTAAGTTTGACCACACAAGAAATCAATTCACCCTGATTACAGGCGGTAGATTGAATCATCACAGATGGAAGCAGATTAGCGACATCAATAACATTTATTTGAGAGCGGATCGGCCGACACTTTTGAATTTGCTGCAAGTGTCAAAAACTCAAAAAAAAAAGAAAATTCAGTAAAACTGTAGTCCTGTACCTTTTCCTAATTCCCCCCCCAAAAATGTTGCGTTTTTTTGCTTTTTTGCTAAGGGAGATAAATCCTGAGCGTTTTTCATGTGTGGGGTTCTACTTTTTAGGCTTTTTTATTGTTGGTGTTCTACATTTTAGGCATTTTTATTGTTGGGGTTGTACATATTAGGCGTTTTTTTGTGGTTGGGTTCTACTGTTTAGGTGTTTTCTATGGGTGGAGTTCTACTTTTTAGGCGTTTTTTATGAGTGGTGTTCTACTTTTTAGCCGTTTTTTATGGGTGGTGTTCTACTTTTTAGACATTTTTTATGGGTGGGGTCAACTTTTTAGGTGTTTTTTATGGGTGTAGTTCTACTTTTGAAGCGTTTTTTATGGGTGGTGTTCTACTTTTTAGCCGTTTTTTATGGGTGGGGTTCTACATTTTAGCCGTTTTTTATGGGTGGGGTTCTACTTTTTAGCCGTTTTTATGGGTGGAGTTCTACTTTTTAGCCGTTTTTTTATGGATGGAGTTCCACTTTTTAGGTGTTTTTTATGGGTATGGGATTTTACTTTTTAGGTGTTTTTTATGGGTATGGGGTTTTACTTTTTATGCATATTTTTTCGGGTGGGATTCTACTTTTTAGGCGTTTTTTATGGGTAGGGGTTCTACTTTTTGTGCATATTTTTTCAGGTGGGGTTCTACATTTTAGGAGTTGTTTTATGGGTGGGATTCTATATTCTAGGCGTTTTTATAGGTATTGTTCGACTTTTTAGGCAACTACATGTGATTTTATGAACTTGCCACTCAGAGTTAGGGTTAGTGGTAAAAAATTGGTTCACTTCTCTAAAATGCTAGAATGTCTTGGAAATGGGGGAATCATTTTACGTTAAATTTATATGCGAAACTGATCCCTCATTCTAAATTCTAAACTAATTGATTTTTTTGTTTTTTTCATTCCGTTTAGTTTTCTAGGGTGGTTTCCTGTAATCACTTAAAAAGAGTAGAATTTCATTTTTTTATTTGCAGGGTGGGGCAGGGCTATCTAGTGGAGGAAGTTAATCTACAAATTTACCAATAAAATGCGATTTTTCTTTTTTTTAGGCGATTACATGTAAACAACATGCAAAAGTAGGCGATAAGATGAAATTAAAAAATACTAACGAATATTTTAAACTTTAGAGTCGGGGATCACGTTTGGATATAGATTGCATGTAAAATAATCGCCCACTTCCGGGCCACCAGACGATAATGATCACCAACTTCCGGATCAGATAGCATTTTTTAGGATAGTCCTTAAAAAGAATGTTTTAGATTTTAGAATGGTGGATCCGTAATCATTCTTGTAGACATATTTACACGCATTTCGAAACATCTTTTATTCAAAACCGACACAAAGCACAAATAATCCCTTTTTTGGGGGAAGTCTGAAAGAGAGATTCTTCTCATCAGAAGGAGTATAGAAAGAACAACCACATACCGAGTGAAAGGCATAAAAAACAAGCAGATGAAAGTATGTGTCTGTTCTTTCTGTAATTTTACTGACGAGAAGCAGCTTCCTGCGTCGAGCGGACAAGGAAAAAACTGATTGTTTTTGCCTTGTGCCAGTCCTGAATAAAAGATGTTTCGAAACATGCATAAATATGCCAGCAATAATCTTCTCTTCTGAAATCGGATTTTAAACGCTTTTTTAAATCTAAGTCACTTAGCTATTTATTTTTGAAATTCTAAAGTTAAAAAATACGGTAATACAAAACAGAACGTTTATTCAACAAATTAATTCATGGGAGTTTAAAATTACAGCAAATTTTCAAAATTTCCACTTTCGTTCTGCATGCACAGCTCCATTCTTTTTTTGCAAGGAATTTACGACTCTTTGTAGCATATTTGATTGATTAATTTTAACAAAATCGGCAGTGATTTTTGGTTTGAGGTCGTCGATGTTAGTTATTGGCGTGGCAAATACTTGGTCACGTAAATATCCCCACAAAAAATAGTCCAACGGCGTCAAATCAGGGCTTCGCGGAGCCCAATTGATTGGCCCATCTCGACCCCACCATCAATGATTTACACAAATTTAAATAAATAAAAATAAATATATATAGAAACAAATATATAAACGAACAAATTTAAAATAACAAATAGCAGTAATTAGAGAGTAAGATAACAATTATCAAAAGTTCATAGTATGTTTGTGCTTCATATGGTAATCATTTTAAATAGCTAAGTGAAGTGACTTATGAATCACCCTGTATATATAGATTTCTCTCTTTTTGTTTCATTTTACTTCAGTTGAAGTTCTCAGAAATAAAGGGGGGCCCCTTTCCTGAGGCTAACACTTGATCTGTATATGAGATACATAGATATTCGAATATTCCATTAAAGTTCTCCTTTACGTCTCAATCGTTGAGTTAGTAAAGAAGTTAATAATATTAATTTTCATCTCCCCAATTGACCAGTTAACTATGTTATAGTATATCTTTCTTGTGGTCTCTTAATCTTACCGGATTCCAGGACAAGAATTCATCTGGTCTGGTGGAGTATCCAGCTAAGTTAATAAAAAAGTTAAGAACATTAAATATAGATATATGTAAAGTAAGTTGAGATAAACAAAATTAGCACATTCTTTACATCAGTTACAAGAATTCAAAGTCAACAAATATTTTGCGTACGATCGTTTCTAAGACGATTTAGAATTTTTTATTATTTTTTTATTATAATTTAGATGATTCCAAAAAGTCACTTCATCAGCACCCCTCATAACATCGCATATAGAAGTCAAGCAAGAACGCACATCAAATTTTAGTATTATTTTAAAAAAACATATATATTATTAAAAAAAACATATATTATTTTTTTTAAAAAACATATATATTATTTAAAAAAACATATATTATTTAAAAAAACAAACATATATTATTTAAAAGAAAACATATATTATTTTTAAAAAACATATATTATTTTTTTTAAAAACATATATTATTAAAAAAAACATATATTATTTTTAAAAAAACATATATTATTTTTTAAAAAAAACATATATTATTTAAAAAAAACATATATTAAAAAAAAAAAAACATTATTTAAAAAAAAAACATATATATTATTTTAAAAAAACATATATTATTTTTTTTAAAAAACATATATTATTTTAAAAAAACATATATTATTTAAAAAAAAAACATATATATTATTTAAAAAAAACATATATTATTTTTTAAAAAAACATATATTATTTAAATAAAAACATATATTATTTTTAAAAAAACATATATCCAGTTAAAATAGGAAACAGAACCTCTTATATAAATTTATACAACTCTATTTGTAACATCAATAATAATGATAATAATAATAACTAGCGGGACCCGTGTAAATTACACGAAATGTTGTTTTCAATACTAATTATCTTGTTCATGTTTGAATAAAATATGATAAGATTTGACTTGTATATTTATTTTTAAAAAATGAACAATACATAAAACAATCTACAAAACTTCTTTATATACAATATTTCTAGTGAAGGTAATATTTCGACGGCTAAACCTTACTTTGTAAATGTTTTAGATTAAATTAAATTTGGCTTCAATTCATGAGTAGCATACAAAGATTCGGAAGGTCGTTGCTTTTGATGTAAGCGTGACACACGAAATAACACACACGCTATCGTATTAATATGTGTTTTCCCGGTCGTCCCTCCTTACCTCCCTCCCCCCTTCGATGTGTAAAAAAAATCTTAAATGTTGGTTGGGATCGAACTATAAACCAGTCGGGCCGACGTCAAAAACCTAGGTCGCTAACTGTTGCGCCAAAAGGAAATACTTGAAAATATTACGAAAATTAGGTGACTTGAATGTTTTTCCAAATCTAGGTGCGGCACGCATGCGCAGAGCTTTTGATGTAAGCGTGACACACGAACACACACACTATCGTATTAATATATAGATATGTAGTATATAGTGACTTAAATATTTATAAATATATATAAAAATATATATATATATTTATTAATTAATTTTTACGTACATATAAAAAGAATCCACGGACACGTGTTTCTGGCTATCAGCAGTCATCTGCATGGCTAATCTGGGCAAGGATCGAACCTACAATATTGCTGTTTGCAGTCTGGTGTTTTACTGCTAGACCACAAACACCTTGCTGAAATATGTACAATTTTTTATCACCATAATGTTACATAGTTTTTGTTATTGTTTTTACTGGCGATAGAAACAGCTGTTTTCTTAGTATTTCTCCACTTCCTAAGTGGTAAAGAATATTGCATTAAGTCGCCCTTTTTAATAGGACGTGTAATCATTTTTTTGTATTTTACATATATATTTATTAATTAAGTTTTACGTACATAAAAGAATCCATGGACACGTGTTTCTGGCTATAACTACGTAAGAGAAATTAAATAATAAAAAATAAATAACAATTTTTTAATTTTTTATTATTAAATGATTCGGGAACACTTCCATTGTCTTCCCCAGAAAATTTTATACATATGATTTAAATTTCATAAAAATAGGATATATTTGAAGTTTTAAGGGGGTTATTTTATTATAGACCCATTAGGGGTGCCCTTAGAGATTCGGGAACACTTCCATTGTTTTCCCCGGCAAGTTTTACATAAGAATACACTTCTAGATTTTATGTAGATTCTCTAACATTTTTTTCCATAGGGAACACACAAACATCACACACAGACATTGAGTTTTATATAAAGAGTTTTGAAAATAGGAAATTACAGAAATTGTAAACTATGAATAAAAAATGGTAAATGTGGTTCCGGGCTGGGAGCAGAAATACATAAGGATACTCATTCATTCTTGTTGTGGCTACTCATGTCAAATGTTTATATTAGCTCGGACTTGCTTTATTACGATCCGTAATAACGAAAACTACTCTTCCTCTGAAAATCTAATATATTCTTTTGGGGCGGACCTTTGATCACTTTGCGTGTGTTGCCCGTTCTGGTCTGACTAATTCGGGCCATCTGCATTTATTGAAATCGTCGAAACATTGGTGATCTCGCATCGAAACATGTCACAGATAAGGCGAGGAATCGGCGATGGTCTGTTTCATTTATTGTATCACAATGGAAAATCTGCCATCAGTTTTCATTATCCGTTCATTAACAAGGGTCGAGGGTGGTGCGACTCTTTGATGGAATCGGACAATAAATATTCTTCGGAAAATGGATGCATGGCTCGGAACCGTTATAAAATGATTTGGTATATATCAGGCGCTTTCAAAAAGTAAAAATACTGAATTTTTACTTTTATTTTTTTTTTTTCTGTTATATTTGAAATCTTTTTTTTTTCTGTTATATTTGAAATCTTTTTTTTTTCTGTTATATTTGAAATCTTCTGCGATTAATGTTGACTATGGACTCGAGCGCGATATGCAAAGTGTGATCAAAAAGAAACAAGACTAATTTTTGCATTCGTTTTTCACGATGCTCTTTGAAAACCAACTCGTGGACTATTTATCTGGAATACGAAGTGTGATAAAAATGTACTGAGGCTAAAAAATTTTTTAATTAATTTCCACAATCATCATCATCATCATCATCATCATCATCATCATCATCATCATCATCATCGGATTGTTCTGGGTTAAGACAGTGGAACACGCGAGTGAAGAATGGTCTTCAGATGTGTGCAGTACAATAGCGACAATAAAAGAATAAAATAAATCCTAAGCTAAATTCTTTTCCACTCTTAGCTTTTTCTCTCTTGATAAAGCCCACACAACAGCTGGGTGAAACGTTGAGTTTTCGGTCTTCTGCTTTTCCATTTTACCTCAGCACAATAGTACACGGGTACTGACGATCATAAAATACGAAAATACTTTTGATACATCAACGATATTAAGATTATAATGCAAAACCATTGATAGACTTTAGATCATCATCATCATCATCATCATCATCATCATTATCATCAATTTAGCGTCCGTTTTACATGCTGAGATGCGTTGGGCGGCTTTTATAAATTGATATCCAAACTAATCTATCTCTGTCCAAGTTTTTATTTATCCCTCTTTCTCTCAAGTCCATTCTTATAATTTCCTCCCATGTTTTCTTTGGCCTTCTCCTGTGAACTAGCCCTGCTACCTCAACTGTTCTACATCTACTAACCCAAAAATTATCATCCATCCTTTCAGTGTGGTCATATCATTGAAGTCTTGTGTTCTGCACACATTTTCCAATACTGTACGATTTGCGCGCTGCTTAATATATCCAGGCAAAGTCACTCAACATCACCCAGATGAATTCTACTTGTTTCAGTCAGCAAGCGATCTGATTGGTCGTTGGCTTACATCAGCCCTGGGCTGAACTTTTCGTGTCAATCACTTGTCTCGTTCTCGTGGCTCAGGTTTATCGTGTTACTTAACTTTCTCCTGGCCTCAACATTTTATTGACTCTTGACCTCTCGTGCGGTCACACCTGTGAGTCCAGCTGAAATAATGTCACTAGGCCCAAAATCTAAACAATCTCTTCTAACAACCATCTTGATTTTCATAAATTTGTGTGAATATAATTTTAATTCTCCCAACGCGATTACCCAAATGCATACTAGCAATTTAATCACCCTAAATCCTTCTTAGGGTCCGGACACTTTGCCATAATTGTCTGGTCTATATGAAGTCTCCCTTCGTGTCCATCGTTATTTATTATCCCTGGAAGATTGCATATTTTTACCCCCCCCCCCCCCTAACACATCAAGCAGCAAAGTTCAGTGGTTGTATATGAAGTCGGTCATGGTTTGACCGAGAACACACAAAGAAATGGCAGGTCGACATGCACAGTTGCACCCTCACTTAATGGATTTGCGGTTCCATGCCAGACACATCTTTGCTTGCCACATGCAAAGGAAGAGACGACCAGAGGACGACGGATGCTGATGTTAACTCCTTCTGAATGTTCTAACACTAATACGTTGCCACCGCCCGTACCACAGTTAGGAAGGGATAGATTTTAGGGGGGGGAAGGGGTGATCTACTGATTATACAGCAGGCATTTTGCCACCATTCCTTCAACTGTGAAGAACGGTTGAATTTTAGGAGGAAGTAGAGTTCTTCTGTTGCTGGTTTCTTCACTTATTTAGATCTATATTTTATAGTCTACGTCTCTTACTCCTATTGTCACTGCATAGCAAGGTTAAATGCTGAGGTTGGAAAAATTAACTTTAAAATTAAGTTAAGCAAAAAAATGTAATTTCCAATTAAAGATCAAATTATAGATTAGGCTGACGTGTACTGGAAGTTACATTGTGGGAGGAAGTACATGGCAGAGAAGTGAGTTAATTACGAGTTAGGGGTCAAAGTGATCGGGAATGGTCTTCAATGCTTTCACCACCTTATGAGGGTTGGTCAGGAGAATGCAATTCATCTAGATCTACTTGTAAAACGTTGTAAGCGGTCAATTTGGTTTGCGATTCTCTCGACCCACATTCTCTCATACTACATTGTGTTCTTTGATTACGGAAGACTACAAGTCGTCGTACGAACGTTTGCTTGTATGAAACAAAAATCTTTTTCGCGTCACTCTGTATGTACTGAAAATACTGGTTGGCCTTTTGCCGGAGATGGCGCTGAAAATTTCATGAAGCTAATTTTAGTCATTGTTTGCAATAAAAAGCCTACTAGGTTCTCCAGAAATGCTTAATACTGAAAGTTCTTGTCTCTCTGAAGTAGTTATTTACACCTAGTTGTAAAGATAGTCATAGTGGTGATGCGGCAGTCATAGAGATGTTGAATTATCTCCCTTCCTTTTCTCGGTGCCGGTAGTAATAGAAACCATTAAAAAGAACAAGAAATAAGTCAATTAATTGCTCTGAGATTTGATTTACTTCTTAAATTATTTTTTTTTAAATCCCAGAGCAAGTAATGGAGTTATTTGTTGTTCTTTTTAATTGCTTCCATTATTTCAGTCATGAAGAAAAAGAAGAACAAAAGAGCAACATCTCTGCGACTGTTACTACCACCACTACTGAGAGATGTACACGTCAAAGAGACGAACCGCTATTTCTGTTGATGAAGATGATGAGCAACCTGGTGGAGATAGAAGTAGTCCTTACGCAATGTTACAACTGCTAGTTTAGTATTATTAGAGAGGGCTAGTATTTAGGAGAGACGGTGAAACAGTATGTGTTATTTAAGCCGTCTATAACTATAAGTCTGATTTTCTATTATATAAAGGAAAGTAGTTTGTTTGTCCGTCTGTGTGTCCAGCTAAAAGTTAAAAACTGCACAAGACACTCTCACAAAGCTAATATATTCTTTTTCACCATTGCTTCGGACAAAATATAGGCACTTTTTTAAAAATATTCATTTCGGGTGAGGGGGGGGCACAGGAAAAAACTTAATCCCGGGGGTCGATATTTAGAGTGAATTTTCAATGTTATTATGTAGTAATTCGTTAACGATTTTTTTCCAGTTGCAAGAGAGGGGATGATAGAGAGAGAAAGAGAGAGAGAGAGAGAGAGAGACGGGCTGATAAAGAGAGGGTGGATAGGAAGGGATAATATAGAGAGGGGGATGGGGATGGGGATAGAGAGGGGGAATAGGGAGGGGTAGAAAGGTTTTAAAAGAAAGATGTTACATATATTTTTTAGCTGTTCTATTTTATTGTTCATACTCCCGGGAAACGCCGGGTAACCATTCTAGTCACACAAAGTCCATTTTTTTTTTGGTTTGGCAGCATGAGTGGATTTCATTTTCTCTTTTAGTCCAAATGAAGATGATGGTGCGAAACATGCAAATATGTCCATTTATTATTCATCTTTTTACCAATTTGACTTCATTATTTCCTCCCATGACTCGTGTCAGCTTTCATGGGTGGCTCTCATATTTATGCTATCAAAATATTTTGATCATTTGAAAGGAAAGGTCATTTTTACAAAACTGACCATTGTATTGATGGCCGCAACAAGATCCTTTGTTGCTGCCTCCTCACGCCACATTTTGTATCTCTTTATGGCAACCGTAGCATTTAGATAATTAGTTTGTCGCAAATATCTGTTCATCCGAAATGATCATCTATTAGCAGACACTACCGGTGTTGCTCGGGAATGAATGGTTGGTAACTCCTGGGTACTCCTGCTCCCAGCCCTGAACCCCATATTACCATTTTTAATCTAATTTTTTAACTTCCACTCTGACAGAGTCTGGGCCATTTTGAAGTCAGGTGGCATTGTTTTAGTTGGGCTGAGGTATGGTTCTCTACAGTTATAGAAGAGAGGTCCAGCCTCCCAGGCTTTACCCTCTCTCTTTGATAAAGTGTTAGTTGGCGGGGAATGCCAACGGGCTGCTCAGGCATTTTTAGTAAACCAGAGTGCACTTCCCCTAGTGCGCTGGTGTTTCAATCCTCACCTGACCTTGTGTCTAACCTCCTGAGAAGGTAAATAACTTCTATAGTTTTCAATCAATCAATAAATAAAACAATCAATCAATTAATAAAACAATCAATCAATTAATAAAACAATCAATCAATCAATAAAACAATCAATCAATGAATAAAACAATCAATAAAACAATCAATCAATTAATAAAACAATCAATCAATTAATAAAACAATCAATAAAACAATCAATCAATGAATAAAACAATCAATAAAACAATCAATAAAACAATCAATCAATCAATAAAACAATCAATCAATGAATAAAACAATCAATAAAACAATCAATCAATTAATAAAACAATCAATCAATTAATAAAACATTCAATCAATCAATAAATAAAACAATCAATCAATCAATAAATCAATCAATCAATCAATAAATCAATCAATCAATAAATCAATCAATTAATCAATTAATAAAACAATCAATAAAACAATCAATAAAACAATCAATCAATCAATTAATAAAACAATCAATCAATTAATAAAACAATCAATCAATCAATCAATAAAACAATCAATAAAACAATCAATCAATAAATAAAACAAACAATCAATCAATCAATAATACAATCAATCAAGCAATTAATAAAACAATCAATCAATAAATCAATCAATCAATTAATAAAACAATCAATAATACAATCAATCAAGCAATTAATAAAACAATCAATCAATTAATAAAACAATCAATCAATCAATCAATAAAACAATCAAATAACTTCTATAGTTTTCAATCAATCAATCAATCGGGTCAAGAATTCTTCACGGATTCTCCTGACTCGTTCCTTCCCGATGGTTGATGACATCTAAATGTCCAACTACAATAAGTATATTACGGTTCCCTATTAACTGGAGCAAGGCACTTTCTGGTAATCATGCGGTGTGCCTTTCTCTAATGGTGCTACGTCCTCTCTTCTGAAGCATCGCTTTGTCGATGATCACAACAGGAGCTACAACTACTCGTGAAAGAAGTGAGGGATATTTGATCGAGGTTAGACTCCTCTAGATCTGCTGTGTTCTGACTATACTCGTGCACAGTCATTCAGTATTGAGAGGCCAACTAATAAATAAAGTAAAATATCGCATTTAGATATGTCGAGTGAAAATGCCGATCTTGCAAAATTATTGTAAAACAAAATGAATATCACCGTTAAAAATTCCTCGTAGAATTTTTTTCTCAACAAAAATTCATCTTAGTATAGAGCTTTGCTTACAATTGCATCCCTGAACAAAGAAAGGAAGACATTCAGACAGAGATGCCAAATTTACATCTATAGAATTGCAGGATTGAATGAGAATCCTTATGTAGTCCTGCTCCCAGCCCTGAACACCATATAACCATTTTTATTCATATTTTTTCAGTTCTAAAATAAAGTAAAACGGGTTTTTGTTGTTTATTTGCTTCTTCTTTTATGAACGTCCGGCGCGAACGCAGACCCCAAATTATAATTGTAAATAAAAAGATACAAAAATTAATGCCAACATTGGATTCCTTGTAACATTTTACTCGGGAAAAGTTATGTTTGATTCTGATATAGGGTTCTGTTTTCAATTGCATCTGCGGACAGAGAGAAGAACAGACAGACACAATGACAGGCACACCACATTTACATTATAAATTATCCAAATGATATGTGATATGAGTCTTAAAGTCAGGCTTAGATCTGATGACCTTAGAGGAAGATTAAATCTGGACAGTATAGGGATCAGATGTGTGCAGAACAGGGGCTTTGTTGGTTTGGTCACATTGAAAATTTACTTGAGAGAAAGAGGGATAAAAAAACCTGGCCAGAGATAGGTTAGTTTGGAAGTTAATTTCTAAAAGCCATCCAACGCATGTAAGATTTTTATTGTTCCCCAACTCCCCACTGCATATTGTTCATCTAGTAAGCAGGTAATTCATTTTGGTGATCAGTATGATTGTGGCGTTTTGGTTACTGCAATGTTCAATTCACAGGAATAAGCCATTAGGGGAAATGATTAAAATTTACTTGCGAGAAAGAGGGATGAATAAAGACCTGGTCAGAGATAGGTTAGTTTTGGAAGTCAATTTCTTAAAGCCATCAAATGCATGGCAGCATGTAAAGCAAACGTTAAATGTGATGATGATGATGATGATGATGATGATGATGATGATGATCTTTCCAAGGTAAGAGTCTATCAGGCATGTGTACGCAGTGTGATGACTTATGGAAGTGAAACTTGGCCAGGTACAATGGATGTGTAATGTGAGTCTTACAGACAGACTAAGACCTGATGATCTCAGAGGAAGATTAAATCTGGACAGTATAGAGAGATGTGTGCAGAACAGGAGACTGTGATGGTATGGGCACGTTGAAAGAATGGATGAGAGTTCTTGGGTGAGTAGATGTAGAACAGTTGAGATAGCAGATCCAGTTCACATGCGAAAACCAAGTAAAACATGGGAGAAAGTGATAAAAATGGACTTGAAAGACGGATGAATAAAGACCGGGACAGAGATAGGTTAGTTTTGAAGTCAATTTCTAAAAGCCGGCAAACACATGGCAGCATGTAAAACAGACGTTAAACCGATGATGATGATGATGATGGTGGTGGTGGTGGTGGTGGTGATGATGATGATGATGATGATGATGATGATGATGATGATGATGATGATGATGATGATGATGGTGATAATGATGGTGGTGGTGGTGGTGATGATGATGATGATGATGATGATGATGATGATGGTGGTGGTGATGATAATGATGATGATGATGATGATGATGGTGATGATGATGGTGGGGGTGATGGTGGTGGTGGTGGTGATGATGATGATGATGATGATGATGATGATGATCGTCATCATCATTAGCAGCAGCAGCTTTCAAGGATGGATTTCATGGCAGCATGTAAAACGGACGTTAAACTGATGATGATGATGATGATGATGATGATGATGATGATGATCGTCATCATTATCATCATCAGCAGCAGCAGCTTTCAAGGATAGATTTCATATGGATGCTATCAAAATACAGCAGTCATATTTAGAGAAAGGTCATTTTTGCAAAAGTAGCCATTGCTTTGATGACCCCAACAAGATCGTTTGTTGATAATCTCACCCCACGTATCTATTTTGCGGCTAAAGCATTTAGATAATTATTTTTGTGCACATTTCTGATCATCTTCAATAATTATCCGGCAAGAGAGAATGTCAAATATTTCTTTGAAATAACTCATTTCTGATAACTTTCTGTGTTCATTCTAATTATTAACTCATTCCTATTGAAGCCTTTTGAATAATAAAGGCGAAATATTAATCTTAAATGTTTCTGTGGAACGAACTGGATTCGAACTTGGCACACCCAGGTTGTCAGTCCGTGTCATTAGCCACTGTCACCCCTATTTTGTTCGGTAGAAAGACACCCAACAGAGTGCTCAATTATTTAATACTAAGAGTATAATGTTTATTTATTTAATAATAATCTTACAGAAGATCAGGTCAAATGAACATGGTACCATAGGTTTCAAGCCTGGAGCAGGCCCAGATCAAAAACAGAATGTCATAAACAAATTTATGAACAATTTATAAACAATTTATAAACAAATCGCTCTTGGCTATCTTCAGTCATATTTGATTTCGGAGCTCAAATATGGCTGAAGATGGCCAAGAGTGATTTGTTTATAAATATAAATGAACCCAAGGAAACATTCTTTTTCGATACGGGCTCGCTCCAGGCTTGAAACGGTTTTTGTGAAATTTTAACATCAATTAATAAATTATTCCCTAAATTTCAGTTTCTTTGGAGTATTTTAAAGGGTTTTAAGGGACATAATATTGGCACAACTGACGATTTGAAAATTGAACTATTTCAGAGTTGCCGTGAATTTGATCCATAGTCATTATTCCCTGAATTTAAATTTCTTCTTCAGACACCTTAAGCCTAAGCCTTAAATTTTAGACATTTTTTAGAATCAAAATCATGTAATGGATTTGGATCAAAAGTGGAATAAGGATTCTAGACATAAGGTTTAGTCTCAGTATATCTTGATTTTAATCTGCATAAGGAGAGATAAAAGTGGTGCAAAACTTCTGTTCGGGAAAATGTTATACATATGATTTAAATTTCATCAAAATAGGATATATTTGAAAATTTAAGGGGGTTCTTCTCCATAAAGGGGTACATGTAGATTTGGAACCACTTCCATTGTCATCCCCGGAAAATTTTACATATGACTACATTTTAATTTTAATGTTAGAGAACACACACCCACACATTGAGAGTTATATATATTTATTTTATTAATTGCGTTATAGAAGATCAGAACTTGATACCGTCGGTTTCGAGCCGTTACAGCTTACGAAGACGAAATATAATGTAACATAACCTACTGTAAACCAGTTTTAGGGAACAGAAACCCCTTAAACTTTCAAAGATATCTGATTTTGATGATATTTAAATCATATGTATAAAATATTCCCGGGAATAAATTCCTGAGCAGAACAGTTTTGCACCACTTTTATGTCCCCTTACGAAGATTAAAATCAAGATATAATGATACTAAACCTTATGTCTAGAATCCTTATTCCAATTTTGATCAAATCATATGTGTAACATTTTCTGGAGAAAAACAATGAAAGTGGTCCCAAATCTCTATGTGCTCCCCTAGGGGAGCTACGAAGCAGAACCCCCTTTAAATTTCAAAAACGTTGGGTGTGTCTTGAAGGGGTCAAAGACTATACATTTACAGACATTAACATTTAAAAAAAACAAACAATGAAAGTGGTCCCGAATCTCTATGTGCTCCCCTAAGGGAGCTACGGAGCAGAACCCCCTTTAAATTTCAAAAACATTGGGTGTGTCTTGAAGGGGTCAAAGACTATACATTTACAGACATTAACATTTAAAAAAAAAAAACAATGAAAAAAGATAATAAGGTTCTATAGGCAAATGACAGAATTGCATAAGGTTCTTTATTTCATTTCTGGGTCTAGAAAAAGTATCTGTATATAAATTTAAATAGATTAGATGGAACGAAGCATCCAACTCTTTATAAATATTATTTCCAAGTAAAATTAAATATTCAAATTCTTTATAATATCGCCAACGTTTCAGAGTATAGTATGTTGAGACAAATTTATGAATAACATTTTTTTTTTATAATTTTAAATAATACTTTTAAAAAAATTTATAACAAAACAGAAAACTTGCCTTTTCACATTCGGCTGTTTAGCATTTGTTTATTAATGGACAATTAGTTTTTATCCTACAATTGCATTTTTATTTATTTGCAGAAGTTATGCAACCAGTTAGTTTTAGCACAGAAGATCTTTTTATTTAATCACAGCTGAAATAGTGAAGCAAATATGTATACGTCTCTATTTAGCCATAAATTAGCTTTAGGCAAGCTATTTATAGCTATAAATTAGCTATTAATTTTCTATAAATTAGCTATAAGTAAGCTATTTTTAGCGATAAATTAGCTATTCTCTATAAATGAGCTATAAGCAAGGAGCCGTGTATATAAAAACACCCGGCAAAACTAACTCCATGCATTTTAGCCTGAAGATTCTGTAGCTTAATTGCTATAAATATATTTTCATAACTTACTATGTATATATATATATATATATATATATATAAAATTAAACGGAGAATCCAACTGTTTATATATATTAAAATTAAAAGAAAATATTGAAATCGTTTAATCTTTATTATTGCTTCATAGTATCGCGGATGTTTCGGTCAATGAGATATATAAATACTATTTTTGAAAGAATTTATAACAAAATGAAAAACTTGCGTTTCCATGTTTTTTCTGTTTCCACAATCTTTAATCTATATCCATAAAAAATGTTAGTCAGATTTCCAAAGTCAGACCTAAATGTCAATGAATCAGTAAAATCGATGTTTGATTCTGACTAGCCAGTCATATTTCACATTTATAACTTTGTGTCTCTATTTACTTGCTTCCCCACGAGAGCAGAGCTAGACATAAGGTCGGATTTTAATGTGGGGCAAATCCAGCTCCATTAAAAAGGGGTACTCTTTGACTGGGATAAAAATAAAAATTACCTCAGTCCTCACTGACCGAGAACGGAACAGATGAAGTATAGTATCAGAACAGATACTACACTTTGATCTTTGCCAGGAAAAAATTGAAATTCCAATCACTTTCATCGTTTACATATTCTGCCTGGTCCGATGATTACTTCAGTAATAGAAACTTACAGAGATTCACCGTTTGTTAGAAAGAACAAATTCAAAACGTTATCTACATTTCATGGTATTAAATTTATAATCTTTTTGTTTTATTATAAGCGAATACATAACGCCCCTAAATTGTACTGAAATGGTGAAAATGTTCTACCTCAGGTCTAAATAATTACATTTAACTTTTTTCAACAATCCTCAAAAGAAAAAGAAAAATTATTTTTCATTATGCTCTTAATTGCTATATTTATGTATTTTTTTTTTATTTCTAGTATTTCGGCAAGGTGACATTGGCACAAACTGGTATACAGTGGTTTCCGGAACCTTGCAGGTTTACCTATCGGACACAGGAGATCAAAAGGTTAGTCGTCATTTATTTATTATATTTATAAAAATGTAATATATTTGTATGCCGAGAAACAGTCTGAATATATATATACCCATGTTGTCAATCTATATCGTTATTCACTTCACCCCCCCCCTTTTCTCTTTACTAATAAGTCATTACTTATCAAGGCCAAAAGCCACTCGAGGATAAGGATCAATGAGATGAATAGATTGTCAGTTGAATGATGAAGAATATCATGAGAGGATTCCGCCTGCTCAGTTTGTGGAAAGAGAGTTGGGAGCAATTAAATTTTTTCTGATACTTGTAAGCATTGGGTATACAAGAAATTACAGGCAGGGTGAGAGCTTATAACCAGTTTGTGCACAAGAAGTGAAGACGAATGAGAACTCAGATGTGGAGAAAATATATTTTTCTGGTGAGGCTATTGAGGTTGTTCAGAAGTTTTGTTACCTTCGTGATACCATTGGAGCACAAGATAGAGCAGGTTCTAGTGTGATTGCAAGAGTTATGAGAGGATGAAATAAGTTCAGGGAACTTCTGCCATTACTAACCAGCAGAGCGTTTCCACTGTCAACCAAGAGAAGAGTCTATCAGGCATGTGTACGCTTTGTGATGATGTATGGAAGTGAAACCTGGCCAGTGAAGGTTAAAGATATGTGTTGCATGGCGAGAAATAATATGAGAATGATACGATGGATGTGTGATGTGAGTTTTAAAGACAGGTTTAGATCTGATGACCTCAGAGGAAAATTAAATATTGACAGTATAAGGAGATGTGCGCAGAACAGAAGACTCCATTGGCTTTGTCACATTTAAAGAATGGATATGGGCTTGGTTAATAGATGCAGAACAGTTGAGGTAGCAGGGGCAGTTGGCAGGTCAAGGCTAACGAAAACATTGGGGGAAGTTATAGAGATGGATTTGAGAGAATAGGGGGTAAATAAAAACCTGGCCAGAGATAGTTTAGTTTGGATGTCGATTTTTAAAATGTAAAAAAAATGATGTTAAACTGAATATGATGATTACAGAATGAATTGGTAGATGTAGAACAGTTGAAGTAGCAGGGTCAGTTGGTAGAGGAAGGCCACGGTAAACATGTGAGGAAATGATGAAGAATGTATTTGAGAGGTAGAGGGATAAACAAAGACCTGGTCAGGGATAGTTTAGTTTGGAAGTCAATTTCTAAAAGCCAGGTTAGGGTTAAACCGGATCTTCTTCTTCTTCTTCTTCTTCTTCTTCTTCTTCATCATCATCATCATCATCATCATCATCATCATCATCATCATCATCATCATGTTGCCACAAGAAAGTTTCTTTTTATATAGCTTACAATTTATTATAACGGCATAATAACGTTGACATACCGGTTCCCGTTAGATCACCGAAGTTAAGCAATGTTGAGCCTGGTCAGTACTAAATGGGTGACCATTTCGGAACACCAGGTGCTGTATGTGCTCTCCGCTTATCTCGGCATTTTTTCCAGTCGTCCTGGATTTCTCCTTGTCACTGGAATCAAGCAATGCCGACTCAGGATTACTGAGGTTGTGGATTGTGCAACCCTTGCTTGACACACACACGTACAGGCACCCTTACCGGGGGTATCCATTGTCTGTCGAGACTCTGCAATTTATTGCAAGTAGAATTTCGACATTCTCTAGTTATACGACTACCTTACAGATACATTTAACTCCCCAACTCCAAACAGGGGGAGCAAAAGGCGGAGCGTCTGCTCACTTCGATTCTCAGTGCCGATTCAGGAGAGGTGTGGTTGGAGATTGCGTAATCCTTTCTTCACAATTAAACGCAAAGCTACCCTTACAGAGGATATCCATTGTTTCTCAAGACTGAACGGAGGCCATGGATGATTAGTGTTGTTGTGATGATTAGTTTTGTTGTGATGATGATTAGTCTTGATGTGATGATGATTAGTCTTGATGTGATGATGATTAGTCTTGATGTGATGATGATTAGTGTTGATGTGATGATGATTAGTCTTGATGTGATGATGATTAGTGTTGATGTGATGATGATTAGTGTTATAGTGCTGATGATTAGTGTTGTTGTGATGATGATTAGTGTTGTTGTGATGATGATTAGTGTTATTGTGATGATGATTAGTGTTGATGTGATGATGATCAGTGTTGATGTGATGATGATTAGTGTTGTTGTGATGATGATTAGTGTGGTTGTGATGATGATTAGTGTTATTGTGATGATGATTAGTGTTGATGTGATGATGATTAGTGTTGTGATGATGATTAGTGTTGTTGTGATGATGATTAGTGCTGTTGTGATGATTATTAGTGTTGTGATGATGATTAGTGTTGTTGTGATGATGATTAGTGTTGTTGTGCTGATGATTAGTGTTGATGTGATGATGATTAGTGTTGTGATGATGATTAGTGTTGTTGTGATGATGATTAGTGCTGTTGTGATGATTATTAGTGTTGTTGTGATGCTGATTAGTGTTGTGATGATGATTAGTGTTGTTGTGATGATGATTAGTGCTGTTGTGATGATTATTAGTGTTGTGCTGATGATTAGTGTTGTGATGATGATTAGTGTTGTTGTGATGATGATTAGTGTTGTTGTGATGATGATTAGTGTTGTGATGATGATTAGTGTTGTTGTGATGATGATTAGTGTTATTGTGATGATGATTAGTGTTGTTGTGATGATGATTAGTGTTGATGTGATGATGATTATTGTTGTGATGATGATTAGTGTTGTTGTGCTGATGATTAGTGTTGTGATGATGATTAGTGTTGTTGTGATGATGATTAGTGTTGTGATGATGATTAGTGTTGTTGTGATGATGATTAGTGTTGTTGTGATGATTATTAGTGTTGTTGTGCTGATGATTAGTGTTGTGATGATGATTAGTGTTGTTGTGATGATGATTAGTGTTGTTGTGACGATTAGTGTTGTTGTGATGATTATTAGTGTTGTTGTGATGATGATTAGTGTTGTTGTGATGATTATTAGTGTTGTTGTGATGATGATTAGTGTTGTTGTGATGATGATTAGTGCTGTTGTGATGATTATTAGTGTTGTTGTGATGATGATTAGTGTTGTGATGATGATTAGTGTTGTTGTGATGATGATTAGTGTTGTTGTGACGATTAGTGTTGTTGTGATGATTATTAGTGTTGTTGTGATGATGATTAGTGCTGTTGTGATGATGATTAGTGTTGTTGTGATGATGATTAGTGCTGTTGTGATGATGATTAGTGCTGTTGTGATGATGATTAGTGTTGATGTGATGATGATTGAAAATAAAGAATGAAATGAACAAAATTACTTATTAGAGCGGTTTCCGACAAATATTTGTTGAGTAAATATTATGAACTATGAAAATTGATAGAAAAAAAAAACCCATCTGAAACTAATTGTTATTCGGATCATGAATATTATGGACTTTATTTTTGAATAAATTAATATTGTATTTGTATTTTTTTGGTTATTAAACATGATCTGCTTTCAAACCAGCAACTAAAGAACGCAGTCAAATATTTGCTATTCGAAGATAAGTAGAGAATATTTCTGTTTTTGTTTGGAACTTTTCTTATTTATTGAATTATTGATAAATTAATTAGTCATTCCCATCTGCATGTTATCTCCGCATATTTATATTCGAGTCTGGAGGAGAAAACGATGGTGTACGATCGCTTATTGTGTCAGTTTCCGATAACAATGACGCTCTGATCAATTCATACAAGTGAAATAGTATTGAAATAGACGACTTTATAACTTAGACGTCTGTGATTATAAGGTGACCCCCAAAAATGCCACCCGTGGAATCTCATATATAAATGTATGTCAGTCGGATTTTTTAAAAAGTGTGATTCGCTTCACTTTTTTAATAATTAGTCTGGCAAGGAAGATTATTACAATACAGACAATTTTGAATAATAACCTAAAAAGCTCAAAATATATAAATTTATGTAAGTCAGATTTTAAAAAATGTAATTCGCTTCACTTTCTTTCTGAAAATAATTAGTCCAACAATGAAGATTATTACAATACAGACAATATTGAATAATAACCTAAAAAGCTCAAAATATATAAATTTATGTAAGTCAGATTTTAAAAAATGTAATTCGCTTCACTTTCTTTCTGAAAATAATTAGTCCAACAATGAAGATTATTACAATACAGACAATTTTGAATAATAACCTAAAAAGCTCAAAATATATAAATTTATGTAAGTCAGATTTTAAAAAATGTAATTCGCTTCACTTTCTTTCTGAAAATAATTAGTCCAACAATGAAGATTATTACAATACAGACAATATTGAATAATAACCTAAAAAGCTCAAAATATATAAATTTATGTAAGTCAGATTTTAAAAAATGTAATTCGCTTCACTTTCTTTCTGAAAATAATTAGTCCAACAATGAAGATTATTACAATACAGACAATATTGAATAATAACCTAAAAAGCTCAAAATATATAAATTTATGTAAGTCAGATTTTAAAAAATGTAATTCGCTTCACTTTCTTTCTGAAAATAATTAGTCCAACAATGAAGATTATTACAATACAGACAATTTTGAATAATAACCTAAAAAGCTAAAAATATATAAATTTATGTAAGTCGGATTTTCCATGTTAAACCTAAATAGCAATGCATCTGACAAATCGATATTTGATTCGGGCTAGTCATTTCTTTCTTTTTATACTTACACTATGTTCTTTACATTTTAAAAAAAGTGTAGTTCGCTTCACTTTCTTTCCAAAAATAATTATTATAGCAAGGAAGATTATCACAATAGAGATAATTTTGAATAATAACCAAAAAAGCTCAAAATATATAAATTTATGTAAGTCAGATTTAAAAAAGTGTAATTCGCTTCACTTTCTTTCCGAAAATAGTTAGTCCAACAATGAAGATTATTACAATACAGACAATTTTGAATAATAACCTAAAAAGCTAAAAATATATAGATTTATGTCAGTCGGATTTTCCATGTTAAACCTAAATAGCAATGCATCTGACAAATCGATATTTGATTCGGGCTAGTCATTTCTTTATTTTTATACTTACACTATGTTCTTTACATTTTAAAAAAAGTGTAGTTCGCTTCACTTTCTTTCCAAAAATAATTATTATAGCAAGGAAGATTATCACAATAGAGATAATTTTGAATAATAACCAAAAAAGCTCAAAATATATAAATTTATGTAAGTCAGATTAAAAAAAGTGTAATTCGCTTCACTTTCTTTCCGAAAATAATTAGTCCAACAATGAAGATTATTACAATACAGACAATTTTGAATAATAACCTAAAAAGCTAAAAATATATAAATTTATGTCATTCGGATTTTCCATGTTAAACCTAAATAGCAATGAATCTGACAAATAACGATTTCTTTTTTTTTATCCTTCCTGCATGTTCTTTACAATATCAAAATGTCTTTCTCGGATTTTTCACATTAGACCTAAATAGGCAAATCGATATTTGATTGTGACTCGCGATTTGCTTTCTTCTTATACTTACATAATGTTCTTTATATTTAAAAAAATTTAATTCGCATTAGTTTCTTTTCTGAAAATAATTATTCCAGCAAGGAAGATTATTACAATGGAGACAATTTTGAATAATAACCTAAAAGGCAAAAATATATAAATTCATGTCAATCGGATTTTCCATGTTAAACCTAAATAGCAATGCATCTGACAAATGGATATTTGATTCTGACTAGCGATTTATTCCTTTTTATCTTTGCAGCATGTTCTCTACACTAAAAAAGTATCATTCGCTTCAGTTTCTTTCCGCAAATAATTATTCTGGCAAGAAAGATTATTACAATGGAGACAGATTTAAGCGAGATAGCTATTGGCACTTGAAAGTAAAAAAATATGAGTTATTTCCCTTACATTTTGAGCTTCATGGCTTATAATACATCATTATATTTTATAATTGGAAAATATAATTAAAAAATCTAAACTAAAATAATATTAGTGCATCCCGGGTAACATCGGGTAGGTACAGCAATCCGACCATATTTGGTACAAGGAAACTGTGTTTCAGTCATGAATGTCCACTGTATGCAATCAAAAAAGTGACCAAACGGGTAAAGTCGCTAGTTTGTCATGCTTTAGTCTGAAATAGAATATTCGTTTGGGTTATTTGGATTATTCGGACCACTCTTCTCATTTTTTATGTTATTCTAACAATGTTTCGGCCAATGTATCCTCTGACCCGCTTCTTCAGGTGCGTCTTGGCGAACTCGGGAATCTGTATACAATTTTGAACGGAAGGGCAGATGAAGTTCTCTGTAGCATTGGTAGGCAATCACCTAAGGATGGCATCTTGTTAGTTTGGGAGTCAATTTCTAAAAGCCATCCAACACAGGCTTTTAGAAATTGACTCCCAAGCTAACCTATCTCCGGCCAGATCTTTATTCAAACTACATAACCTGAAATGCGATAGATTTTCTTTGGGAGTCATTTCCTTAGTTGAGGTAGGATTTTTATAGGTCAGATGTCCTTCCTGATGCATACCACAGAAGTGATGTAAAATGGACGTTAAACCGATGATGATGATGATGATGATGATGATGATGATGACGACGACGACGACGACGACGACGACGACGACGGGTAACTTGCTTCAACCTTTAGAAGACTGTCACTTAGAACTGATTATTACTTAGCACTTTTATCCTGGCACAGTCATGAGTAGGTGTCATACCAGTCGAAGATACGTCCTCTTCAATCAGTCCGACAGAGTCTGCGTCATTTTTGAGTAGGTGATGACCTTGCACTGTCAGGCTGAAGTATGGTTCTGTGCAGTTCTATGAAGTCCACCCTCCCATGCGTTACCGTCTCTCTTTAAGAAGGGGTTAGTTTATTACCGGGGAATTCCGATGGGGCTGCTCAGGCATTATTCAAAACCTTACCTTACCTTGTGTCTAACCTCCTTGGGAGGGAAATACCTTCTTAGCACTTTATCCATTGCGCCATTGTCCATGTGGACAGAACAGTAGTCTGAATAATCCAAATAATCCAAATTATCAGTTCTCAGCTAAAAGATTCCGACACATAATGGCTGTTTAATGTGTTTTGGAACATTGTTTTGCAGAGTTGCAGACGAAGGAGAGATGACCTTTAAAAGGCAATGGATATTCACATTACAAAGTATGGCTGGAATCTTAAGTTTGAAATAACATTTTAATCGCTAAACGCACAGAATTGTATGAACACATCTTAAGAATATCTGACATTTTTTGAGAGAGAGAGAGGGAGAGAGAGAAGGAAAGAGAGGGGGGGGAGATTGTCGAGATTCTTTTACAGAGGAATTATTTTACTAACAAGATTAAATTCTGTACATGTTTTTCTTTTCCTTATCCTGTCGTCAGAAATGATAAGAAAATTGGATTTGTTTTCAAACCGAATAAAACTCCTTCAGCTCATTTCTAACCAACTACTATAAAGTGCCCGTATGTGTGTCTGTTTTTCTCGTACTTTGTTACATTAGGACCTGCGATAATTTCGATCATGACCCTAACACTAAACCCTAACCCTAACGCTAACCCTAACTCCCACTTTGACCCTAACTCTAACGACGAAGTAAAAGTTAGCTCGGGTCCTAATTTAACAAAGCATCGTTTTTCTTCCACCGACTCAGTAACTACAGCTTTGATTTCAGCCAAACTTGGCATCTAGATAGGTTATAACCTGCACCCTTTAAAACACTCATGCTTTCTAAGATTTGCCAAAAATTCGGCCTTTTGGCTAGGATCAAAGTGTAGTATTTGTTCCGATGGATGCTACACCCCTTAGACCGGTACCGTCTTGGTCTTCGGGCCTTGATTCCGCCAGTCTGTGGGTTTGTCCTGCACAGTTCTGGGAGGTTCACCCTCCCAGGCTTTGCCTTCTCACCCTTTTAGAAGGGGTTAGTTTATTGCTAATCGCTTAAGGCACCCCTTACCGGAGAATTCCGACGGGGCTGCCCAGGCATTTTTTGTAGGCCAGAGTGCTCATCTTCTCAGGCGCTGGTTTTCCAATCCCACTTTCCAACCTTGTGTCACATCTTACCGCTGTGGGAGGGAGTAAATAAAAACAATAAAAAAATACACCCGGTGTATTTATTAGGTAAATATAAAAAGACTTACACAATACTTTATTGAAGTCAGTCAATGAGGTTTAGAATTATTTTCAGATCGTTTCTTGTAGGAAGTGTCATTTGAATCTCTCGATGGCGGATAATATCTAAGGGCACCACTACTATACATGTATTTCAGTTCTCCGCTAACTTCTGGTTGTCATGCTGGATGATCCTCCCCGATACAGCCACGTTTTCTCTGCCAAAGCATTCATTTGTGTATACGAATATATATAATTCAAAACTTTAAAAAATGTATAATTATATTTTCAAGGATATCTTAAAGAAATTCCTGATGCGATATTGAAAATAACGCATTAATGAAATATTTATAAGAACACAAAATTAACAAAATTGGGAAATATATCAGGAATATATCTAAGAGGCAAACAAATAATATTATCCGAAAATGAATATTCGTGGGTCACCATTCGCGGTTTTATAAATTCGCGGTTTTATAAATTCGCAGATTTTCAGTATGAGCATTGACTTAACATTTTCTTCATAAATTCGGTAGAAATTACAAATATGATAAACATTTAAGTCTAACTCAGGCCAATATGACAAAAAAAAACGCAAATAAAAACGCTAATTATTCTGTAGGATTCATATTAAATGCGGCTTGGACAAAAGCATTGGTATTCCAAATTTCCGCAAACTTTATACGAAACTAAAATGTTTTATAAAAAAATCAATCAAATTGCAAGCAGAAAAGGCTCATATACGCAAATTTGGCGGCTTTCATGCAAAAATAAACATGCTAATAGACAAAAACCTGATTTTTATCTAATTTTGAGGCATCAAAACCTATTCACAGGTGTGTCTGGAACGTAACCTCTGCAAATAGCGGGGGCCTACTGTATACTAATTTTTAAAAAAATGTTCTCTTGTATGTTCAACTGAGAGTCATAATTCCTTAAATCCGAACTTTTCAAAAAAATACTTTTTCTTGTTCAATTTATTTGTCAAATAGTATTTGAAGCATCTTATTATGTCACAAGATGTTTTCTCTCTGACGAGAAAAATATTGTTTTTGAAAAGTCCGGATTTAAGGAATTATGACTCTCATACCAGACAAAATAAGCAAATTAGCATGTTCATTTTAGAATAATATTTTTTGTTTTTCTCCTATACATATTCGTTATATATTCCATAACTTATATATATATATATATATATATATATATATATATATATATATATATATATATATATATATATATATATATATGGGAAGAGAAGGATGAAGGTAATCCGACGTGATGGTAAAATGAAAAAGGAAAACCAAAAACTGGATGTTTTTTTTTATGTGTACATCAACGTTTCGTCTTTATTTATAAGACTTCATCAGGATGATGATATAGAGAAAAGATGTCATGCAACATGTCTACCCTACATGTATTTGTACTTGCATGACATCTTTTCTCTATATCATCATCCTGATGAAGTCTTATAAATAAAGACGAAACGTTGATGTACACATAAAAAAAAACATCCAGTTTTTGGTTTTTCCTTTTTCATTTTACCATATATATATATATATATATATATATATATATTATATAGATATATATATATATATATATAGAGAGAGAGAGAGAGAGATAGAGCAATTGTAGAGATAGAAGAAAAAAGAGTGATAAATATGCGACGATTGTCCAAATTTATTTCAAATTTCAATTGTTCAATGCAAGGTGTATTCAGTAATAAACTAGTGTTTATTATTCTTTCCTAATAATAAACACTAGTTTATTACTGAATACACCTTGCATTGAATAATGGAAATTTGAAATAAATTTGGACAATCGTCGCATATTTATCACTCTTTTTTCTTCTATCTCTACAATTGCTCTATCTCGTATATTGAGCTAAACCTCTTCACTATAGGTTCCATCTACTAAAAGTTTTACTTTTGGTTTATATTTGATCCTATATATATATATATATATATATATATATATATATATATATATATATATATTATAACTTGATATGCAAATTAGCATATCACATTGTAGTCTTTAAGGTAATGTTTTATTATTATTATTATTATTATTATTATTATTATTTATTTATTTATTTAATTATATATACATTAGTGAAATTAAAACTGAATTGTTTCTACATTTGTTTTTTGGGGAAGTGGTCATTTAATCAATACCACTGGAGAGCCATGAATTTTATAGCTGTTCTGTTTTTTAATCTCCGAAACAGTTAACATGGTAAACAGCTGATGATCCCCGTTTTCTATTTCACAATTTGAGTTAAGGTCCCCTGTTTATTTTTCACTGTTATATACTTGAATCCCCTTTAGTATTTGTAAATTTCTTAGCGGTAAGTCAGCTTATGCGAGTGCTAAGTCTGCGATATGTTGGATTTGGTTAGTCTCCCTGGGAATTTAAATTGCATTTTCTTTATTTATTTAAAATGACTTAAAGCTTCTTTATACTATATATGTCTGTGTGTAATTTCGTTTTTTATTGATAAAGGTGATAGGAATCGACGAAAATTCCCTCATATATGTATTATAATTCTCCACTAACTGCAGCAATGCACCTTCCGGTTGTCATGCTGGATCATCTTCCCTGATGCTGCCCCGTTCTCGCTGACAAAGTATCCATTTCTGTGTGTGTATATATATATAATTAAATTATTTATATCTACATACGACGTCGTTTCAAGCTCATGCTATCATCAGTGTAGAGAAGCAATAATTTCAGACAGTCACAATGTGCGAACCCGGTTCACAGAGGTAATCCAGATTCTACACACTTTCGCTCTATCCTCAAGGTCACAGGAAGTTATCACGTGATATGGGAGAAATTAAGTTATATTTATGCCAAATACAGCAGGCTGTAAACAACAGGCATTCTAAAGGGTTCAAGAATATATATATATATATATATATATAATATTTAAATGTTGAATTAAATTAACGATAATTGAATTATCGATTAATAATAATCTATCGTGATAATATAAAGCTCAATATATTGAATAGAGCAATCAATTTTAGAGATGAAAGATGATAATAAAAAATTGTAAAGATACAATATTTATTAGAACATCAAAAGTTCAGAGCAAGGAGCCTCATATCCTTAATCCATGGATTTTCAAAGATAAACTCTTCTCATCAGAGGATAGGGAAAAGCCGACAATGTAATTGTAAATATTATCGGCAACATCTTTGAAAATCCATGGATTAAGGATATGAGGCTCCTTGTATCTTTACAATTTTTTATTCTCATCTTTCATCTCTAAAATATATATATATATATATATAAGGGAGAGAGAAAGAGAAGTTTCCACTTATGTTTCTATGTAAATAGACTATTCAAGTGACTGAAAAAGGGTGAACTCCTTGCAAAAGCTGTATTTCAAACTTTAATTTGACAGACCAACAAAAATTCTGTTTGAAACTTAAGCCAGACAGATCAATGAAAATGCTCTTTCAAATTTAAATGTGATAGACCGACGAAAATGTTATTTCAAACTTAAGCGTGATAGACTAACCTGCGTATAGAGATTCTAGGACGCATTAAAAATAATGCGTGCGTGCAATTGTGAACATTAGCTACCCGAGAAAAGTATCAAAGAGAACAGCTTCGCTCCTGACACTCACGGAAGATGGACAGCAAAATAGAATCCATCAATGATACAAAAATCACGAGCAAGTCTTACGCGATGACTGTACATTAGCGAAAGTCCAAATGTCAATGGAAACGGCGGAGAAGATTGCAAAAGTGACAGGAGTGAAGATTTCACCAAAGGTGTGACATATTTGCATTCTTAAAACGAGAGACCGTTTCCGAAGACCATCCTGAATAATTCCTGCAGATGAGATGCCGGTGCCTTTTCAAAATGGGACTTTCGAAAAGTAAGCACTTTGGTACAATAGGAACGAAGTCGAAAGTCAGAGTTAGAAGGTCATGACCTATTTGCTTGATTTGCATATGAAGAGTTCGGATGCAAAATGCGATAAATCCGTTTTTTTTTTAAATTGGGAAATCAGACTTTACAGAGACGGATATTTAAAATCTAAAATTCGAGCGTAAATGCTTATTTTAATTGAAAACAAGATAATTTAATTGAAATTTTAATTGATATTTTAATTGAAAGCAAGATAATTTAATTGATATTTTAATTGATATTTTAATTGATATTTTAATTGATATTTTAATTGAAAGCAAGATAATTTAATTGATATTTTTAATTGATATTTTAATTGAAAGCAAGATAATTTAATTGATATTTTTAATTGATATTTTAATTGAAAGCAAGATAATTTAATTGATATTTTAATTGATATTTTAATTGATATTTTAATTGATATTTTAATTGAAAACAAGATAATTTAATTGATATTTTAATTGATATTTTAATTGAAAGCAAGATAATTTAATTGATATTTTAATTGAAATTTTAATTGATATTTTAATTGAAAGCAAGATAATTTAATTGATATTTTAATTGAAATTTTAATTGATATTTTAATTGAAAGCAAGATAATTTAATTGATATTTTAATTGAAATTTTAATTGATATTTTAATTGAAAGCAAGATAATTTAATTGATATTTTAATTGAAATTTTAATTGATATTTTAATTGAAAGCAAGATAATTTAATTGATATTTTAATTGAAATTTTAATTGATATTTTAATTGAAAGCAAGATAATTTAATTGATATTTTAATTGAAATTTTAATTGATATTTTAATTGAAAGCAAGATAATTTAATTGATATTTTAATTGAAATTTTAATTGATATGTTAATTGAAAGCAAGATAATTTAATTGATATTTTAATTGAAATTTTAATTGATATTTTAATTGAAAGCAAGATAATTTAATTGATATTTTAATTGAAATTTTAATTGATATTTTAATTGAAAGCAAGATAATTTAATTGATATTTTAATTGAAATTTTAATTGATATGTTAATTGAAAGCAAGATAATTTAATTGATATTTTAATTGAAATTTTAATTGATATTTTAATTGAAAGCAAGATAATTTAATTGATATTTTAATTGAAATTTTAATTGATATTTTAATTGAAAGCAAGATAATTTAATTGATATTTTAATTGAAATTTTAATTGATATTTTAATTGAAAGCAAAGTAATTTAATTGATATTTAAAGATAATCTGCTGGGATTAATGAATTAATCAACCGTCATTCCACATTGAAATGTACCAAAATATTAAAAGTCTATTAATAAACTGTTGATATTATTTTATTTAAATCATTAATAAACTTGGTCTATTTTTTTATTTTTATTGATCTTTGATGTTAATGGAAACAAAATCATGTTTTGTCACTAAACGTTATTCCATAATAATCACTAAACGTTATTCCATAATAATCACTAAACGTTATTCCATAATAATCACTAAACGTTATTCCATAATAAGCACTAAACGTTATTCCATAATAAGCACTAAACGTTATTCCATAATAATCACTAAACGTTATTCCATAATAATCACTAAACGTTATTCCATAATAATCACTAAACGTTATTCCATAATAAGCACTAAACGTTATTCCATAATAATCACTAAACGTTATTCCATAATAAGCACTAAACGTAATTCCATAATAAGCACTAAACGTTATTCCATAATAAGCACTAAACGTTATTCCATAATAATCACTAAACGTTATTCCATAATAATCACTAAACGTTATTCCATAATAATCACTAAACGTTATTCCATAATAAGCACTAAACGTTATTCCATAATAATCACTAAACGTTATTCCATAATAAGCACTAAACGTTATTCCATAATAATCACTAAACGTTATTCCATAATAAGCACTAAACGTTATTCCATAATAATCACTAAACGTTATTCCATAATAAGCACTAAACGTTATTCCATAATAATCACTAAACGTTATTCCATAATAAGCACTAAACGTTATTCCATAATAATCACTAAACGTTATTCCATAATAATCACTAAACGTTATTCCATAATAAGCACTAAACGTTATTCCATAATAAGCACTAAACGTTATTCCATAATAATCACTAAACGTTATTCCATAATAAGCACTAAACGTTATTCCATAATAAGCACTAAACGTTATTCCATAATAAGCACTAAACGTTATTCCATAATAAGCACTAAACGTTATTCCATAATAAGCACTAAACGTTATTCCATAATAATCACTAAACGTTATTCCATAATAAGCACTAAACGTTATTCCATAATAATCACTAAACGTTATTCCATAATAAGCACTAAACGTTATTCCATAATAAGCACTAAACGTTATTCCATAATAATCACTAAACGTTATTCCATAATAAGCACTAAACGTTATTCCATAATAATCACTAAACGTTATTCCATAATAAGCACTAAACGTTATTCCATAATAATCACTAAACGTTATTCCATAATAATCACTAAACGTTATTCCATAATAAGCACTAAACGTTATTCCATAATAATCACTGAACGTTATTCCATAATAAGCACTAAACGTTATTCCATAATAATCACTAAACGTTATTCCATAATAATCACTAAACGTTATTCCATAATAATCACTAAACGTTATTCCATAATAAGCACTAAACGTTATTCCATAATAATCACTAAACGTTATTCCATAATAAGCACTAAACGTTATTCCATAATAAGCACTAAACGTTATTCCATAATAATCACTAAACGTTATTCCATAATAAGCACTAAACGTTATTCCATAATAAGCACTAAACGTTATTCCATAATAATCACTAAACGTTATTCCATAATAAGCACTAAACGTTATTCCATAATAAGCACTAAACGTTATTCCATAATAATCACTAAACGTTATTCCATAATAAGCACTAAACGTTATTCCATAATAATCACTAAACGTTATTCCATAATAATCACTAAACGTTATTCCATAATAATCACTGAACGTTATTCCATAATAATCACTAAACGTTATTCCATAATAATCACTGAACGTTATTCCATAATAATCACTAAACGTTATTCCATAATAATCTGTCGGCAAAGGAAAGAGTCTATCAGGCATGTGTACGCAGCGTGATGATGTATGGAAGTGAAACCTGGTTAGTGAGGGCTGAGGACATGCGTTGCATGGAGAGAAATTATATGAGAATGATACGATGGATCTGTAATGTGAATCTTAAAGACAGGCTTAGATCTGATGACCTCAGGGGAAGATTAAATCTGGACTATATTGGAGTTGTGTGCAGAACAGGAAACTTCGGCCGTATGACCACATTGGAAGCATGAATGAGAGTTCTTGGGTTAGTAGATGTAGAACAGTTGATGTAGCAGGTTCAGGGAAGGCCAATGAAAACATAGGAGGAAGTGATGAGGATGGATTTGAGAGAAAAAGGGATAAATAGAGATTTGGCCAGAGATAGGTTATTGAATAAACGAATGAGAATTGAATAAACCTCTTGTATAACTAAATAATTGACATTTATTTTCCATTTACAAGTGAATAAAAGCATTACTTCTTAGTCCAAAACGTCTACCTTGGAGAGAGGTCTGTAACACGTGTTAATCAAAGATCGTCTCTTTTTGAAAATGTATAAGGGACATAAAACTCTCCAAATCTCTTTGAGGCAAGATAGATCACAAAAACAAAGAGTCACTTCCCTTTTAATATGTTCTCTAGATGAAAATCTATTCATCTAACAATTAGGCAAATATCACATTATTTTATGAAAATGATCTGGAGTCTGCTAGAGTGATGAAATGCAACACTTTTTGTAGCAGAAACTTAACAATTTTGAAAATGGCGTTTATCGCCTTTTGTATTCAAACTCTTCATATGTTCTTGCATTTAAAAAAAACTTTTTATTCAAACAAAGCATATTTCCACTGAGACATAAGGGGCTACTGTGATTAGGGGCCAGATCTACAGGGTGCATCTTAAGAGAGGAGTTGTGCAGCAAGATCTTGTTCACATTACATTTAATTGTCTACATGTTGGTACAGTCTGGGTAAGACAGTCAAGGTGACGAGACCTGACGCCAAGACCTAGCAAGCGCGAGACGATTGACCCAGATTCAACCCATGTTTCAAATGTCTGCACGAAAACCGACTCAACATGTTTTCTGTCCCTGTTTGTTGATGGAACTGTATAAATAAAATTGATTTAAGTTGTAATGGAGGAGTTTGTCTTCATAATCAAGCCAACAGTGACACAGTTTTATTCTTAACTAGCAGGACCCGTCGCCCGGCGTTGCCCGTGATAAATATAAAAGAATGAATGAAAATGTGTAAACAGCCGACAGAACGAAGAAAAAAGAAGAAAGAAAGAAAGAACGAAAAAAAGAAGAAAGAAAAAAGAAAAAGGAAGAAAGAAAAAAGAAGAAATAAAAAAAGAACGAAAAAAAGAAGAAAGAAAAAAGAAGAAAGAAAAAAGAACGAAGAAAAAAGAAGAAAGAAAAAAGAAGAAATAAAAACGATCGAAGAAAAAAGAAGAAAGAAAAAAAAGAAAGAAAAACGATCGAAGAAAAAAGAAGAAAGAGATAAACGAGGCCTACAGAATGGGTATCTATTCAACGCCAATAAATAAAGATGAATCACACGAAACCGTTTGAAGGTACGAAGAGACTTTATTCCCGAGCGTACAAACACAACAAAACGTAAACTAATGAAAAATGGAAGAGTCCCTCGTCAAGCAGACAAGAAGGGCAAATAACTTAGTTATACTTAGAGTTATCGCCCCTGACCTATAAGTCTGCTTTTAACTTAATACTGGTACAAAACCTCTTTCTTATTACAATTGGTGCTCTTGACACCTATTTGCTAATGGGAACATTTATTCAACTATTCAAACGCCAACCCAACGAAGGAGTGGTTCTAAACAAGGAGTGCTTCCAAACAAGGAGTGTTTGTAAACAAAGAATGCTTCTAAACAAATAGTGGTTATAAACAAGGAGTATTTCTAAACAAGGAGTGTTTGTAAACAAAGAGTTCTTCGAAACAAGGAGTGTTCGTAAACAAGGAGTTCTTCTAAACAAGGAGTGTTTGTAAACAAGAAGTTCTTCAAAACAAGGAGTGTTTGTAAACAAGAAGTGTTTGTAAACAAAAAGTGTTTGTAAAAAAGAAGTGTTTGTAAACAAGGAGTGTTTGTAAACAAAGAGTGCTTCTAAACAAGATATGTTTGTAAACAAGAAGTGTTTGTAAACAAGGAGTGTTTCTAAACAAAGAGTGTTTGTAAACAAGAAGTGTTTGTAAACAAGGAGTATTTGTAAACAAAGAGTGCTTCTAAACAAGAAGTGTTTGTAAACAAGGAGTGCTTCTAAAAAAGATTTGTTTGATTACAGAGAACATGTTTTGCTGGTATATCTTAAAGCCGCACCCAACTTGAAATACGAAACAATCGACACCTTTTGTAATTATAATCTGATTCTTTTTCAAACGAAATATTATTGTAAAATAATGTGTTTTTATTGAATTTGTTTTGAGCTGTTAATTGCTTTCAGCGAATGAAATCAAAGTTATTACAATCATACGACGGGGTTTAAAATATGAAATGAAATTTCAGACAAAATTGAATGTTTAGTTTATCAAACAAAAAAGAATACCCGTCTCAGGACAGG